>VZQC01012107.1:286562-782521 GCA_009823505.1 Rhizomys pruinosus
TATATATATATATATATAGCAGTGTGAGGGAACAATGCAGCAGTGTTATAGCCCAATGGAGCAGTGTGAGAGCACAATGTAGCAGTGTGTGTGCTAACTATAGCAGTGTGAGGGGACAATGCAGCAGTGTTATGGCCCAATGAAGCAGTGTGAGAGCACAATGGAGCAGTATGAGGAAACAATGGACCAGTTTGAGGACCCAATGGAGCAGTGTGATGGCACAATATAGCAGTTTGAGGACACAATGGACCAGTGTGAACACAATGGAGCAATGTGAGGTCAAAATCTAGTAGCAAAAGATCCCAATGGCAGAGTGTGAGGGCACAATAAAGCAGTGTGATGACACAAAGGAATAGTGTGAGGGCCCAATGGAGCAGTATGAAGACACAAAGGAGCAGCGTGATGACACAATAGATGAGCTGTGTTGGCACAGTGTTGCAGTGTGAGGGCATAATGGAGCAATATGAAGACACAATGGAGCAATGTGATGACACAATTGATGAGCTGTGTTGGCACAATGGAGCAGTGTGATGGTACCATGGAGCAGTGTGATGACACAAAGGAGCAGTAAGATGACACAATGGAGCAGTGTCAGGGCTAAATATAGCAGTGTGAGAGGACAGTGCAGCAGTGTTATTGCCCAATGGAGCAGTGTGAGAGCACAATGGAGCAGTTCGGGGACCCAGTGGAGCAGTGTGATGGCACAATAGAGCAGAGTGAGGGCAAAATGTACCAGTGTGAACAAAAAGGAGCAATGTGAGGTCAAAATTGAGTAGCACAAGATTACAGTGACAGAGTGTGAGGGCACAATGGAGCAGTATGATAACACAACGGATAGGTGTGAAGGCACAATGGGGCAGTATGAAGACACTATGGAGCAGCGTGATGACACAATGGATGAGGGGTGATGGCACAATGGAGCAGTGTGATGACATAATGTACCTGTGTGAGGAGACAATTTAGCTGTGTCTGTCCCAAATGGAGCTGTGAGGGAGCACAGTGGAGCAGTGTTTTGACAAAAAGGAGCAGTATGATGACAGAATGCAGCAGTGTGAGGGCTAAGTATAGCAGTGTGAGGGAACAATGCAGCAGTGTTATGGCCCAATGGAGCAGTGTGAGAGCACAATGGAGCAGTGTGTGGACTAAATATAGCAGTGTGAGGGGACAATGCAGCAGTGTTATGACTCAATGAAGCAGTGTGAGAGCGCAATGGAGCAGTAGAAGGAAAGAATGGACCAGTTTATGGAACCAATGGAGCAGTGTGATGGCAAAATATTGCAGTTTGAGGGCAAAATGGACCAGTGTGAACACAATGGAGCAATGTGAGGTCAAACTTTAGTAGAAAAAGATGCCAATGGCAGAGTGTGAGGGCACAATGGAGCAGTGTGATGACACAAAGGATTAGTGTGAGGGCCCAATACAGCAGTATGAAGACACAATGGAGCAGCGTGATGACACAATGGATGAGCTGTGTTGGCACAATGGAGCAGTGTAATGGCACAATGGAGCAGAGTGATGACAATGTACCAGTGTGAGGAGAAAATCGAGCTGTGTGGGTCCAAAATTGAGCTGTGTGAGAGCACAGTGGAGCAGTGTTTTGACACAAAGGAACAGTATGATGACAGAATGCAGCAGTGTAAGGGCTAAATATAGCAGTGTGAGGGAACAATGCAGCAGTATTTTAGCCCAATGGAGCAGTGTGAGAGCACAGTGGAGCAGTGTGTGGGCTAAAGATAGCAGTGTGAGGGGACAATGCAGCAGTGTTATGGCCCAATGAAGCAGTGTGAGAGCACAATGGAGCAGTATGAGGAAACAATGGACCAGTTTGAGGACCCAATGGAGCAGTGTGAGGTCAAAATCTAGTAGCAAAAGATCCCAATGGCAGATTGTTAGGGCACAATAGAGCAGTGTGATGACACAAAGGATTAGTGTGAGGGCCCAATGGAGCAGTGTGAAGACACAATGGAGCAGCATGATGACACAATGGATGAGCTGTATTGGCACATGGAGCAGTGTGATGGCACAATGGAGCAGTGTGAGGACCCAGTGGAGCAGTAGGAGTGTACAATGGAGCAGAGTGAGAGCACAATGGCACAGTGTGATGACACAATGAAGCAGTGTGACAACATAATGGAGGAATGTGATGACACAATTTAGCACTGTGAGGGCACAATGGAGCAATGTGAGGGAACAATAGAGTGGCATGGTGACACAATGGAGCACTGTGATTACACAATTGAGCAGAGTAATTTCACAATGGAGAAGTGTGAGGGCACAATGGAGAAGTGTGACAGCACAATGAAGTAGTGTGACGGCACAATGAAGCAGTGTGAGGGCACAATTGAGCAGTGGGGGGGCACAGTGGATCAGTGTGATGACACAGTGAACCAGTGTGAGGGCACAATGAAGCCCTGTGATGACAAAATAGAAAAGTGAGATGTCACAAATGAGCAGTGTGATGAGAAAATCGAAAGGTGTTAGTGCACAATCAAGCAGTGTGAGGACAAAAGGGAGCACTGTGAAGGCACAATGTACCACTATGAGGAGAAAATGGAGCTATGTGCGTCCAAAATGGAGCTGTGTGAGAGCACAATGGAGCAGTGTGATGACACAAATGAGCAGTATGATGACACAAAGGAGCAGTGTGAAGGCTAAATATAACAGTGTGAGGGGACTATGTAGCAGTGTTATGGCCCAATGGAGCAGTGTGAGGGCACAATGGAGCAGTGTGATGACACAAAGGAGCAGAATGACGACACAATGGAGCAGTGTGATGGCTAAATATAGCAGTTTGAGGGGACAATGCAGCAGTGTTGTGGCCCAATGGAGCAGTGTGAGAGCACAATGGAACAGTGTAAGGGAAGAATGGACCAGGTTGTGGACACAATGGATCAGTGTGATGGCCCAATAGAGCCATATGAGGTCACAATGGACCAGGGTGAACACAATGGAGCCATGTGATATCAAAACTGAGTAGCACAAGATCGCAGTGGCAGAGTGTGGGCACAATGGAGCAGTGTGATGACACAATGGATTAGTGTGAAGGCACAATGGAGCAGTATGAAAACACAATGGAGCAGCGTGATGACACAGTGGATGAGCTGTGTTGGAACAATGGAGCAGTGTGATGGCACAATGGAGCAGTGCGAGGACCCAGTGGAGCAGTAGGAGGGTACAATGGAGTAGAGTGAGAGCACAATGGTGCAATGTGATGACACAATGAAGCAGTGTGACAACACAATGGAGGAGTGTGATGACACAATTTAGCACTGTGAGGGCACAATGGAGCAATGTGAGGGAACAATAGAGTGGCATGGTGACACAATGGAGCACTGTGATGACACATTTGAGCAGAGTAATTTCACAATGGAGAAGTGCGATCGCACAATGGAGCAGTGTGATGACACAATGGAGCAGTGTGAGGGCACAATTGAGCAGTGGACGGGCAGAGTGGATCAGTGTGATGACACAGTGAACGAGAGTGAGGGCACAATGGAGCCCTGTGATGACAAAATCGAGAAGTGTGATGTCACAAATGAGCAGTATTATAGGAAAATTGAAAAGTGTTAGTGCACAATGGAGCAGTGTGAGGGCACAAGGGAGCACTTTGAGGGCACAATGTACCACTGTGAGGAGACAATGGAGCTGTGTGCATCCAAAATGGAGCTGTGAGTGCACAATGGAGCAGTGTGAGGACACAATGGAGCAGAGTAATGGCACAATGAAGCAGAGGGATGGCACAATGGAGCAGTGTGATGACACAATGGAGGAATGTGATGGCAAAATGGAGCAGTGTGAGGTCACAATGGAGCAGTGAGAGGCCACAATGGACTAGAGTGGGGGCACAATGGAGCAGTGTGATGACACAAAGGAGCAGTGAGATGACACAATGGAGCAGAGTCAGGGCTAAATATAGCATTGTGAGAGGACAATGCAGCAGAATTATGGCCCAATGGATCAGTGTGAGAGCACAATGCAGCAGTGTAAAGGAACAATGGAACAGTTTGTGGACACAGTGGAATAGTGTGATGGCACATTAGAGCAGAAGTGACGGCAAAATTTGCCAGTGTCAACACAACAGAGCAAAGTGAGGTCAAAATTGAGTAACACAAGATGACAATGGCAGAGTGTGAGGGCACAATGGAGCAGTGTGATGACACAATGGATTAGTGTGGGGGCACGATGGAGCAGTATGAAGACAGAATGGAGCAGCGTGATGACACAATGGATGAGCTGTGTTGGCACAATGGAGCAGTGTGATGGCACAATGGAGCAGTGTGATTACACAATGTAACAGTGTGAGGAGACAATTGAGCTGTGTGGGTCCAAAATGGAGCTGTGTAAGAGCACAGTGGAGCAGTGTTTTGACACAAAGAAGCAGTATGAAGACAGAATGCAGCAGTGTGAGGGCTCAATATAGCAGTGTGAGGGAACAATGCCGCAGTGTTATGGCTCAATGGAGCAGTGTGAGAGCACAATGGAGCAGTGTCTGGGCCAAATATAGCAGTGTGAGGGGACAATGAAGCAGTATTATGACCCAATGAAGCAGTGTGAGAGCAAAATGGAGCAGTATGAGGAAACAATGGACCAGTTTCTGGACCGAATGGAGCACTGGGATGGCATAATATAGCTGTTTGAGGACACAATGGACCAGTGTGAACAAAATGGAGCAATGTGAAGTCAAAATTTAGTAGCAAAAGATCCCAATGGCAGAGTGTGAGGGCACAATGTAGCAGTGTGATGACACAAAGGATTAGTATGAGGGCCCAATGGAGCAGTATGAAGACACAATGGAGCAGCGTGATGGCACAATGGATGAGCTGTGTTGGCACAATGGAGCAGTGTGATGGCACAATGGAGCAGAGTGATGACACAATGTACCAGTGTGAGGAGACAATGGAGCTGTGTGGGTCCAAAATGGAGCTGTGTGAGAGCAAAATGGAGCAGTGTGTGGGCACAATGGAGCAATGTGACGACACAAAGGAGCAGAATGATGACACAATGGAGCAGTATGATGGCTAAATATAGCAGTTTGAGGGGACAATGCAGCAGTGTTATGCCCAATGGAGCAGTGTGAGAGCAAAAGGGAACAGTGTGAGGGAAGAATGGACCAGGTTGTGGACACAATGGACAGTGTGATGGCACAATAGAGCAGTAAGAGGTCACAATGGACCAGGGCAAACACAATGGAGCAATGTGAGGTCAAAATTGAGTAGCACAAGATCACAGTGTCAGAGTGTGGGCACAATGGAGCAGTGTGATGGCACAATGGAGCAGTGTGAGGACCCAGTGAAGCAGTAGGAGGGTACAATGGAGCAGAGTGAAAGCACAATGGTGCAGAGTGATGACACAATGAAGCAGTGTGACAACACAATGGAGGAGTGTGATGACACAATTAAGCACTGTGAGGACAGAGTGGAGCAATGTGAGGGAACAATAGAATGGCATGGTGGCACAATGGAGCACTGTGATGACACAATTGAGCAGAGTAATTTCACAATGGAGAAGTGTGAGGGCACAATGGAGCAGTGTGATTACACAATGGAGCAGTGGGCGGGCAGAGTGGATCTGTGTGATGACACAGTAAACCATAGTGAGGGCACAATGGAGCCCTGTGATGACAAAATCGAGAAGTGTGATGTCACAAATGAGCAGTATGATGGGAAAATTGAAAGGTGTTAGTGCACAATGGAGCAGTGTGAGGGCACAAGGGAGCACTGTGAGGGCACAATTTACCACTGTGAGGAGACAATGGAGCTGTGTGCATTCAAAATGGAGCTGTGTGAGAGCACAATGGAGCAGTGTAATGACACAAATGAGCAGGATGATGACACAAGGGAGCAATGTGAAGGCTAAATATAGCAGTGTGAGGGGACTATGCAGCAGTGTTATGATCCACTGGAGCAGTGTGAGGGCACAATAGTGCAGTGTGAGGACACAATGGAGCAGCGTGATGACACAATGGACCAGAGTGAAGACACAGAGGAGGAGTGTGATGACACAATGGAGCAGAGTGATGGCACAATGGACCAGAGGGATGGCACAATGGAGCAGTGTGATGACTCAATGGACCATTGTGAGGGAAAAATGGAGCAGTGTGAGGTCACAATGGAGCAGTGTGTGGGCACAATGGAGCAGTGTGATGACACAAAGGAGCAGTAAGGTGACACAATGGAGCAGTGTGAGGGCGAAATTGAGCAGAGTAACTTTACAATGGAGAAGTGTGGGGGCACAATGCAGCAGTGTGAGGACACAATGGAGCAGTGTGATGACAAAATTGAGCAGTGTGAGGGCACAATTGAGCTGTTGGCAGGCAGAGTGGATCAGTGTGATGACACAATGAACCAGTGTGAGGGTACAATGGAGCCCTGTTATGACAAAATGGAGAAGTGTGATGTCACAAATGAGCAGTGTAATGAGAAAATCGAAAGGTGTTAGGGCACAATGGAGCAGTGTGAGGGCACAAGGGAGCACTGTGAGGGCACAATGTACCAGTGTGAAGAGACAATGGAGCTTTGTGCATCCAAAATGGAGCTGTGTGAGAGCAAAATTTAGCAGTGTGATGTCACAATGGAGCATTGTGCTGACACAATGGAGCAGCGTGATAACAGAGTGGAAGACCATGATGACACATTGGAGTGATGTGATGTCAGAGTGGAATAGTGTGACGACACCCTGGAGCAGTGTGATGGCACAATGGAGCAGTGTGATGGCACAATGTACAAGTTTGTGGAGAAAATGCAGCCCTGTGGGTCCCAAATGGAGCTGAGTAAGAGCACAATGGAGCACTGAGAGTGTACAATGGAGAAGTGTGATGACAAAATGAGCAATACGATGACACAACGGAGCAGTGTGAGGGCTAAATATAGCAGTGTGAGGTCAAAATGAAGCAGTGTGAGGGCACAATGGAGCAGTGTGAGGGCACAATGGAGCAGTGTGAGGAAACAATGGAGCAGTGTGATGACACAAAGGAGCAGTAAAATGACAAAATGGAGCAGTGTGAGGGCTAAATATAGCAGTGTGAGGGGACGATGCAACAGTGTTATGGCCCAATGGAGAAGTGTGAGAGTACAATGGAGCAGTGTGAGGGCACAATGGAGCAGTGTGAGGGAATAGTGGACCAGTTTGTGGACACAATAGAGTAGTGTGAGGGCACAATGGACAAGTGCGAACACAATGGAGCAGTGTGAGGGCACAATGGACCAGTGTGAACACAATGGAGCAGTGAGACGTCAAAATTAAGCAGCACAAGATCGCAATGGCAGAGTGTGAAGACAAAATGGAGCAGTGTGACGGCACAATGGAGTATTGTGAGGACAAAATTGGTCAGTGTTAGGGCACAATGATAGAATGTGAGGGCACAATTGAGCCGTGCAATGGCACAAAGCTGCAGGTTGATGGCACAATGGAGTAGTGTGATGACACAATGTAGCACTGTGTTGTCACAATTTAGCAGTGTGGTCGCACAGTGAGGATTGTGATGACACAATGGAGCAGATTAATGGCACAATGGAGAAGTGTGATAGCAGAATGGAGCAGAGTAAAGGCACAATGGAGCAGTTTGATGGCACAATGGCGCAGAGTAATGGCATAATGGAACAGTGTGATGGAAAAATGGAGCAGCACGATGACACAAGTCAGCAGCGTGAGGGCACAATGTAGCAGTGTGATGACACAATGGAGCAGAGTGAAGACACAGAGGAGCAGTGTGATGACACAATGGAGCAGTGTGATGACACAGTGGAGCAGTGTAAAGACACAATGGAGCAGTGTGATGGCACAATGGAGCAGCGTGAATACAGTGGAGCAATGTGATGACACAGTAGTGCAGTGTGATGACACAGTGGAGCAGTGCGATCACACACAGGAGCAGTGTGAGGAAACAATGGAGCACTAGGTGGGTAAAACGGAGCACTGTGAAGGCACAATTGAGCAGTCTGAGGACACAATGGAGCAGTATGAGCACACAGTGGAGCAGTGTGAGGGCAAAATGGAGCAGTGTGATTGCACCTAGGAGCAATGTGAGGGCACAATGGAGCAGTGTGAGGGCACAATGGACCAGTGTGTGGACAAAATTGAGCAGTGTGATCAAACAATGGAGCTGTGTGAGGGCACAATGGGGGAATTTGATGACACAATGGAGCACTCTGAGTGCAAAGTTGAGCAATGTAAGGGAATAAAGGAGCAGTTTGATGACACATTGGAGCAGTGTGATGGCAAATTTTTGCAGGGTGAGGACAAAAGGTAGAAGCATGAGGGCACAATGGAGGAGTGTTATGACTCAATGGACCAGTGTGAGGCACAATAGAGCAGTGTGATTTCACAACGGAGCATTGTGAGGGCAAAATGTAGCAGTGTGAGGTCAAAATGGAGCAGTGTGAGGGCACAATGGAGCAGTGTGTGGGCACAGTGGAGCAGTGCGATGACACAAAGGAGCAGTATGATGATGCAATGGAGCAATGTGAGGGCTAAATATAGCAGCGTGAGAGGACAATGCAGCAGTGTTATGGACCAATGGAGCAGTGTGAGAGCACAATGGAGCAGTGTGAGGGAAAAATGGACCAGTTTGTTGTCCCAAAAGAGCAGTGTGATGGCACAATAGAGCAGAGAGAGGGCAAAATATACCAGTGTGAACACAGTGGAGCAAAGTGAGGCCAAATTGAGTAGCAAAAGATCACAATGGCAGAGTATGAAGAAACAATAGAGCAGCATGATGACACAATGGATGAGCTGTGTTGGCACAATGGAGCAGTGTGGTGGCACAATGGATCATTGTGAGGGCAAAATGGAGCAGTGTGAGGAGACAATGGAGCTGTGTGCATCTAAAATGGAGCTGTGTGAGAGCACAAGGGAGCAGTGTGATGACACAAAGGAGAAGTATGATGAGAGAATGGAGCAGTGTGGGAGCTAAGTATAGCAGTATGAGGGAAAAATTCAGCAGTGTTATGGCTCAATGGAGCAGTGTGAGAGCACAATGGAGCAGTGTGAGGGACAAATGGACCAGTATGAGCACAAAGGAGCAATGTGAGGTCAAAATTGAGTAGTACAAGATCACAATGGCAGAGTGTGAGGGCAAAATGTAGCAGTGTGATGACACAATGGATTAGTGTGAGGGCACAATGGAGCAGTATGAAGACACAAAGGAGCAGCGTGATGATACAATGGATGAGCTGTGTTGGCACAACGGAGCAGTGTGAGGGCACAATGGCGCAGTGTGAAGACACAATGAAGCAGTGTGACAACAAAATGGAGGAGTGTGATGACACAATTTAGCACTGTGAGGGCACAATGGAGCAATGTGAGGGAAAAATAGAGTAGCATGATGACCCAATGGAGCAGTGTGATGACACGATTGAGCAGAGTAATTTCACAATGGACAAGTGTGGGGGCATATTGGAGCAGTGTGAGGACACAATGGAGCAGTGTGATGAAAAAAATTGAGCAGTGTGAGGGGACAATTGAGCAGTGGGCAGGCACAGTGGGTCAGTGTGATGACATAATGAACTAGTGTGAGGGCACAATGGAACCCTGTGATGACACAATGCAGAAGGGTGATGTCACAAATGAGCAGTGTAATGAGAAAATCGAAAGGTGTTAAGGCACAATGGAGCAGTGTGAGGGCACAAGGGAGCACTGTGAGGGCACAGTGTAAAAGTGTGAAGAGATAATGGAGCTGTGTGGGTCCACAATGGAGCTGTGTGAGAGCACAATGGAGCAGTGTGATGTCACAATGGAGCATTGTGATGACACAACGGAGCAGCGTGATAACACAGTGGAGGAACATGATGACACAGTGGAGTGATGTAATGTCACAGTGGAATAGTATGATGACACACTGGAGCAGTATGATGAAAGAATCGAGCAGTGTGATGACACAATGTACAATAGAGTAGTGTGAGAGCACAATGGACCAGTGTGAACACAACAGAGCAATGTGAGGTCAAAATTGAGTAGCAAAAGATCGCAATGGCAGAGTGTGAAGGCACAATGGAGCAGTGTGATGACACAATGGATTAGTGTGAGGGCACAATGGAGCAGTATGAAGACACAATGGAACAGCGTGATGACACAATTGATGAGCTGTGTTGACACAATGCAGCAGTGTGATGGCACATTGGAGCAGTGTGATGACACAATGTAGCAATGTGAGGAGACAATAGATCTGTGTGGGTCCAAAATGTAGCTGTGTGAGAGCACATTGGAGCAGTGTGAGTGCACAATATAGCAGTGTGATGACACAAAGGAGCAGAATGATAACACAATGGAGCAGTGTGAGGGCTAAACATATCAGTGTGAGGGGAAAATGCAGCAGTGTTATGGCCCAATGGAGCAGTGTGAGAGCACAATTGAACAGTGTGAGGGAACAATAGACCAGTTTGTGGACACAGTGGAGCAGTGTGATGGCACAATCGCGCAGTGTGAGGTCATAATGGACCAGGGTGAACACAATGGAGCAATGTGAGGTCAAAATTGAGTAGCACAAGATCGCAATGCCAGAGTGTGAGGGCACAATGGAGCAGTGTGATGACACAATGGATTAGTGTGAGGGCACAATGGAGCAGTATGAAGACACAAAGGAGCAGCGTGATGACACATGGATGAGCTGTGTTGGCACAATGGAGCAGTGTGATTTCACAATGGAGCAGGGTGCGGACCCAGGAGAGCAGTAGGAGGGTACAATGGAGCAGTGTGAGGGCACAATGGCACAGTGTGATGACACAATGAAGCAGTGTGATGAGAAAATCGAAAGGTGTTAAGGCACAATGGAGCAGTGTGAGGGCACAAGGGAACACTGTGAGGGCACAATGTATCACTGTGAGGAGACAATGGAGATGTCTGCGTCCAAAATGGAGCTGTGTGAGAGCAAAATGGAGCAGTGAGATGTCACAGTGGAGCAGTGTGATGACACAATGAAACAGCATTATAACACAATGGAGAAGCAAGATGACACAGTGGAGCAGTGTGATGTCATAGTGGAACAGTGTGATGACACACAGGAGCAGTGTGATGGCACAATTGAGCAGTGTGATGACACAATGTACTAGTGTGAGGAGTCAATGGAGCTTTTTGGGTCCCAAATGGAGATGTGTGAGAGCAAATGGCACAGTGTGATGACACAAAGAGCAGTATGACGACACAATGGAGCAATGTGAGTGCTAAATATAGCAGTGTGAGGGGACAATGCAGCAGTGTGAGGGAAAAATGTAACAGTGTTATGAAACAATGGAACAGAGTGATGACACAATGGACCAGAGTGAAGACAGAGAGGACCAGTGTGATGATACAATGGAGAAGAGTGATGTCACAATGGAGCAGAGGGATGGCACAATGGAACTGTGTAATGACACAATGGAGCAGTGTTAGGGCACAACGGAGTGCTGTGAGGGCACAATGAATCAGTGTAATGTCATAGTGGAACAGTGTGATGACACACAGGAGCAGTGTGATGGCACAATTGAGCAGTGTGATGACACAATGTACTAGTGTGAGGAGTCAATGGAGCTTTTTGGGTCCCAAATGGAGATGTGTGAGAGCAAATGGCACAGTGTGATGACACAAAGAGCAGTATGACGACACAATGGAGCAATGTGAGTGCTAAATATAGCAGTGTGAGGGGACAATGCAGCAGTGTGAGGGAAAAATGTAACAGTGTTATGAAACAATGGAACAGAGTGATGACACAATGGACCAGAGTGAAGACAGAGAGGACCAGTGTGATGATACAATGGAGAAGAGTGATGTCACAATGGAGCAGAGGGATGGCACAATGGAACTGTGTAATGACACAATGGAGCAGTGTTAGGGCACAACGGAGTGCTGTGAGGGCACAATGAATCAGTGTAATTTCACAGTGGAGCATTGTGATGACAAAAGGGAGCAGTGTGATATCTTCCTTGTGTGATGACACAAGGAAGCAGATTGAGGGCACAGAGGAGCAGTGTGATGGCACAATGGAGCAGTGTGAGGACAAGATGGAGAGCTCTGAGGACACAATGGAACAGTATGAGGGCACAATGGAGCAGTGTGAAGGCAAAATGGAGCCGAGTGATGAAACATTGGAGCAGCGTGATGGCAAAATGTAGCAGTATGACTGCACATAGGAGCATTGTGAAGGCACAATGGAGCAGTGTGATGGCACAATGGACCAGTGTGAAGACACAATGGAGCAGTGTAATGGCACAATGGAGCAATGTGAGTGCACAATGGAAGAGTTTGATGACACAGTGGAACAGTGTGATGACACAATGAAGCACTCTGAGTGCACAATTGAGCAATGTGAGGGAACAAAAGAGCAGTGTGATGACACAATGGGGCAGTGTGATGGCAAAATAGTGCAGGGTGAGGACAAAATGGAGAAGCGTGAGGGCACAATAAAGCAGTGTGATGACACAATGAAGCAGTGTGATGGCACAGTGAAGCAGTGTGAGGACACAATGGAGCTTTGTGATGATACAATGAGGCAGTGTGTTGTCACAATGAGGCATTCTGACGGCACAGATGAGCAGTGTGTTATCACAATGGAGCATTGTGAGGGCAAAATGGAGCAGTGTGTGGTCACAATGGAGTAGTGTGAGGGCACAATGGAGCAGTGTGTGGGCAAAATGCAGCAGAGTGATGACACAAAGGAGCAGTACGATGACACAATGGAGCAGTGTGAGGGCAAAATATAGCAGCATGAGGGGACAATGCAGCAGTGTTATGGCCCAATGGAACAATGTGAGAGTACAATGTAGCAGTGTGAGGGAAAATTGGACCAGATTGTGGACACAGCAGAGCAGTGTGATGGCACAATAGAGCAGTGTGAGGGCACAATGGACCAGTGTGAACACAAAGGAGAAATGTGAGCTCAAAATTGAGTAGCACAAGATCACAGTGGCAGAGTGTGAGGGAACAATGGAGCAGTGTGTTGACACAATGGATTAGTGTGAGGGGAAAATGGAGCAGTATGAAGACAAAACATAGCAGCGTGATGACACAATGGATGAGTTGTGTTGTCACAATGGATCAAAGTGATGTCACAATGGAGCAGTGTGAGCACCCAGTGGAGCAGTATGAGGAAACAATGGACCAGTGTGAGTACACAATGGCGCAGTGTGATGACACAATGAAGCAGTGTGACAACACAATGGAGGAGTGTGATGACAAAATTTAGCACTGTGAGGACACAATGGAGCAATGTGAGGGAACAATAGAGTAGCATGATGACACAATGGAGCAGTGTGATGAAAAAATTGAGCAGAGTAGTTTTAAATGGAGATGTGTGAGGGCACAATGGAGCAGCGTGAAGACAAAATGGAGCTGTGGGAGTGCAAAATGGAGCATTGTGAGGATACAATGGAGCAGTATGAGGGAACAAAAATTGCAGTTTGAGGGCTCAATGGAGCAGTTTGATGACACAATGCAGCAGTGTGATGACACAATTTAGCACTGTGAGGGCACAGTGGACCAATGTGAGGGAACAGTAGTGCAGTGTGATGACACAATGGAGCAGAGTGATGACACAATGGAGCAGTGTGATGGCACAATGGAGCAGTATGAGTGCACAATTTAGCAGTGTGAGGGCACAATGTATCAGGGTGAGGGCACAATGGAGCAGTGTGATGGCAAAATGGAGCAGTTTGATGGCACAAGGGTGCAGTGTGGTGACACAATGGAGCAGTGTGATGGCATGATGGACCAACGTGATGGCACAATTGAGCACTGTAATGTCACAATGGAGCAGTGTGTGGACACAATGGAGCACTGTGCGGGCACAATGGAGCCCTGTGAGGGCAAAATCTAGCATTGTGATTAGAAAATGGAGCTGTGTGAGTGCACAATAGAGGAGTGTGAGGATACAATGGAGCAATATGAGGGCAGAAATGGTCCAGTGTGAGGGCATTATGGAGCAGTTTGATGACACAATTTAGAAGTGTGATAACACAGTGGAGCTGTGTGATGACACAATTTTGCACTCTGAGGGCACAATGGAGCAATGTGTGGGAACAGTGGAGTAGTGTCATGACATAATGGAGCACAGTGATGGCACAATGGAGCAGTGTAATTGCACAATGGAGCAGTGTGAGGGCACAAGAGAGCAGTTTGAGGACAAAATGAAGGAGTGTGATGACAAAAAGAGGCTGTGTGAGGACAAAATTGAGCATGGTTATGACACAAAATAACATGGTGAGGCCACAATGGAGCAGTGGGATGGCACAATGGAGCAGTGTGATGGCTCAATGGAGCATTGTGATGACACAATGGAGAAGTGTGAAGTCAAAATTGAACAATAAAAGATTGCAATGGCAGAGTGTGAGGACACAATGGAGCAGTGTGATGACACAATGGATTAGTTTGAGGGCACAAAGGAGCAGTGTGATGGCACAATGGAGTAGTGTGAGGTCAAAGTGGGTCAGGGTTAGGGCACAACGGAGGAATGTTAGGGCACAGTGGAGCCGTGGGATGATACAATGCTGCAGTTTGATGGCACAGTGGACTAGTGCAATGACACAATGGATCACTGTGTTGGTACAATTTAGCAGTGTGATTGTACAATGGAGCATTGTGATGACACAATGGAGCAGAGTAATGGCACAATGGAGCAGTGTAATGGCACAATGGAGCAGAGTAATGGAACAATGGAGCAGCGTGATGGCACAATGGAGCAGAGTAATGGCAAAATGGAGCAATTTGAGGGAACAATGGAGCAGCACGATGAGACAATGTAGCAGCATGAGGGCAAAATGGAGCAGTGTGATGACACAAAGCAGCAGAATGAAGACACAGAGGAGAAGTGTGATGACACAATGGAACATTGCGATGAGACAGTGGAGCAGTGTGATGACACAATGGAGCAGTGTGGTAGCACAATGGAGCAGCTTGAATACACAGTGTAGCAGGGTGATGACACAGTAGTGCAGTGTGAAGACAAAATGGAGCTGTGTGATGCACAAAGGAGCAGTGTGAGGACACAATGGTGCAGTAAGTGGGCACAATGGAGCAGTGTGAAGGCACAACAGAGCAGTGTGAAGGCACAACAGAGCAGTGTGAGGACATAATGGAACAGTATGAGGGCACAATGTAGCAGAGTGTGAGCAAAATGGAGCAGAGTGATGAAATATTGGAGCAGCGTGATATCAAAATGGAGCAGTGTGATTGCACATAGGAGCATTGTGAGGGCACAATGAACCAGTGTGAGGGCACAATGGACCAGTGTGAGGACACAATGGAGCAGTGTGATGACACAATTAAGCACTCTGAGTGCAAAATTGAACAATGTGAGGGAACAAAGGAGCAGTGTGATGGCACAATGGAGCAGTGTGATGGCAAAATTTTGCAGAGTGAGGACAAAATGGAGAAGCGTGAGGGCACAATGGAGGAGTGTGATGACAAAATGGAGCAGTGTGATCACACAATGGAGAACTGTGAGGGCACAATGGAGCAGTGTGAGTCACAATGGATCAGTGTGATGACACAATGGAGCAGCGTTATGTCAAAATGCAGCAGTGTGAGGGCACAGTGGAGCATTGTGTGGTCACAATGGAGCAGGGTGATGGCAAAATGGAAAAGTGTGATGACACAGTAGGACAGTGTGATGGTACAATGGAGCAGTGTGATGTCACAAGAAGCAGTGTGATAAAAAAATTGAGCAGTGTGATGACACCATTTAGCACTGTGAGGGCAAAATGGAGCAGGGTGATGACATAATGGAACAGCAAGTTGACACAATGGAGCATGGGGATGGTCCAATGGAGCAGCGTGAGGGGAAAATGGAGCTGCGTGATGACAAATTGAGGCAGTGTGATGTCAAAATGAGGCAGGGTTAGGGCACAATGGAGCAGTGTGATATCATAATGGAGCATTGTGAGGGCAAAATGGAGCAGTGTGAGGTCACAATGGAGCAGTGTGAGGTCACAATGGAGCAGTGTGAGGGCACAATGGAGCAGTGTGTGGGCACAAAGGAGCTGTGTGATCACACAATTGAGCAATATGATGAGAAAATGGAGCAGTGTGAGGGCTAAACAAAGCAGTGTGAGGGGACAATGCAGCAGTGTTATGGCACAATGGAACAGTGTGTGAGTACAATGGAGCTGTGTGAGGGAACGATGGACCAGATTATGGACAAAATGGAGCAGTGTGATGGCGCAATATAGCAGTGTGAGGGCACAATGTACCAGTGTGAACACAATGGAGCAATATGAGATAAAAATTGAGTAGCACAAGATCACAATGGCAGAGTGTTAGGGCACAATGAAGCAGTGTGATGACACAATGGAGCAGCGTGATGACACAATGGATGAGCTGTTTTGGCACAATGGAGAAGTGTGATGGCACAATGAAGCAGTGTGAGGAGCCAGTGGAGCAGTATGAGGGTACAATGGAGCAGTGTGAAGGCACAATACCGCAGTGTGATGACACAATGAAGCAGTGTGACAACACAATGCAGGAGTGTGATGACACAATTTAGTACTGTGAGGGCACAATGGAGCAATGTGAGGGAACAATAGAGTAGCATGATGACACAATGGAGCAGTGTGATGACACAATTGAGCAGAGTAATTTCACAATGGAGAAGTGTGGGTGCACAATGGAGCAGTGTAAGGGCACAATGGAGCAGTGTGATGACAAAATTGAGCAGTGTAAGGGGACAATTGGGCAGACACAGTCTATCAGTGTGATGACACAATGAACAATTGCGTGGTCACAATGGAGCCCTGTGATGACACAATGTAGCAGTGTGATGACACAAGGTAGCAGAGTGAGGGCACAGTGGAGCATTGTGTTGACAAAACAGAGAAGTGTGAAGGCACAAAGGAGCAGCGTGAGGACACAGTGGAGCAGTGTGCTGACCCAGTGGAACAGTATGATGACGAAATGGATCAATGTATTGCAACTTGCAGCAGTGTGATGAAAGAATGGAGCACTGTGAGGGCACAAGAAGCAGTGTGATGACACAATGGAGCACTGTGAATACACAATTGAGCAGTGAGAGGGAACAAATCAGCAGAGTGATGACAAAATTGAGCAGAGTGTGGACACAATAGAGCAGTGTGATGGCACAATAGAGCAGTGTGAGGATACAATGCACCAGTGCGAACACAATGGAGCAATGTGAGGTCAAAATTGAGTAGCACAAGTTCGCAATGGCAGAGTGTGAGGGTACAATGGAGCAGTGTGATGACACAATGTATTAGTGTGAGGACACAATGGAGCAATATGAAGACAAAATGGATGAGCTGTTTTGGCACAATGGAGCAGTGTGATGGCACAATAGAGCAGTGTGAGGAACCAGTGGAGCAGTATGAGGGTACAATGAAGCAGTGTGAGGGCACAATGGTGCAGTGTGATGACACAATGAAGCAGTGTGACAACACAATGGAGGAGTGTGTTGACACAATTTAGCACTCTGAGGGCACAATGTAGCAATGTGAGGGAACAATAGAGTGGCATGCTGACACAATGGATCAGTGTGCTGAAACAATTGAGCAGAGTAATTTCACAATGGAGAAGTGGGAGGTTACAATGGAGCAGTGTGATGGCACAATGGAGCATTGTGGTGACACAATGGAGCAGTGTGATGACAAAATGGAGCAGTGTGTGGGCACAATTGAGCAGTGTGCGGGCACAGTGGATCAGTGTGATGACACAATGAACCAGTGTCAGGGCACAATGGAGCCCTGTGATGACAAAATGGAGAAGTGTGATGCCACAAATGAGCAGTGTGATGAGAAAATCATAAGGTGATAGGGCAAAATGGAGCAGTGTGAGGGCACAAGGGTGCACTGTGAGGGCACATTGTACCACTGTGAGGAGACAATGGAGCTGTGTGCGTCCAAAATGGAGCTGTATGAGAGCAAAATGGAGGAGTGTGGTGTCACAATGGAGCAGTGTGATGAAACAATGGAGCAGTGTGATAACACAGTGAAGGTGCATGATGACACAGTGGAGCAGTGTGATGTCACAGTGGAACAGTGTGATGACACACAGGAGCAGTGTGATGACACATTGTACCAGTGTGAGGAGTCAATGGAGCTTTGTGGGTCCAAAATGGAGCTGTGTGAGAGCACCATGGAGCAGTGAGATGGCACAAGGGAGCAGTGAGATGACAAAAAGTGTCACGCGCAGCAGTCTCACTGGCAAGAACTTCACGCGGACAACAGGATTCTTCTGCAGCAGTATTTATTGTGCACACAGCTCTTTTGTGAGAAGGACCCCGAAATGGGGCAGAAGCACTGCTTATATAGCAGTCCAGAGGGTTCGTGTATGCTCTGGATAGGTGCACTGTCCGGATGCCTAATTTGCATGTTAAAGGCAGGAGCTTAGGGACTAGTAGTCATGCGCAGTTTCTCCAATGCAAAGGCAACGGCGGGAATCGGCTTGTAGTGACTCAGGAAGTCGGCACCATTTTTAAGGTGTGGTCGCGAGTGACACAGCACACACATGCAGGCTACCAACAAAAAAGGATCAGTATGATGACACAATGGAGCAGTGTGAGGGCTAAATATAGCAGTGTGAGGGGACAATTCAGCAGTGTCAGGGAAAAATGGAGCAGTGTTGGGACACAATGGAGCAGCGTGATGACACAATGGCCCAGAGTGAAGACACAGAGGAGCAGTGTGATGACACAATGGAGCAGAGTGATGTCACAACATAGCAGAGGGATGGCACAATGGAGCAGTTTGATGACACAATGGAGCAGTGTTAGGGCACAATGGAGCGGTGTGAGGGCACAGTGAATCAGTTTAATTGCACAGTGGAGCATTGTGTTGACACAATGGAGCAGTGTGATGACACAAGGTAGCAGAGTGAGGGCACAGCAGAGCATTGTGATGACACAATGGAGAAGTGTGATGGCACAAATTAGCAGCGTGATTACACAGAGGAGCAGTTTGAGCGCTAAATATAGCAGTGTGAGGGAACAATGCAGCAGTGTTACGGCCAAATGAAGCAGTGTGAGGGTACAATGTAGCCGTGTGAGGGCTCAATGGAGCAGTGTGAGGGAACAATGTACCACTTGTGGACAGAATAGAGAAGTGTGATGGCACAATGGAGCAGTGTGAAGGCAAAATGGACGAGTGTGAACACAATGGAGAAGTGTGAGGTCAAAATTGAGCAGTACAAGATCGCAATGGCAGAGTGTGAGGGGACAATGGAGCAGTTTGATGACACAATGGATAAGTTTGAGGGCACAACGGGGCAGTGTGATGGCACAATGGAGTAGTGTGAGGTCAAAGTGGGTCAGTGTTAGGGCACAATGGAGGAATGTGAGGGCACTATGGAGCCATGGCATGACACAATTTTGCAGTTTGATGGCACATGGATTAGTGCTATGACACAATGGAGCATTGTGTTGGTACAATTTAGCAGTGTGATTGAACAATGGAGCATTGTGATGACACAATGGAGCAGATTAATGACACAATGGAGCAGTGTGATGCCACAATGGAGCAGAGTAATGGCACAATGGACCAGTGTGAAAATAATGGAGCAATATGAGGTCAAAATTGAGTAGCACAAGATCGCAATGGCTGAGTGTGAGGGCACAATGGAGCAGTGTGATGACACAATGGATTAGTGTGAGGGCACAATGGAGCAATATGAAGACACAATGGATGAGCTGTGTTGGCAAAATGGAGCAGTGTGATGGCAAATTGCAGCAGAGTGAGGACAAAGTGGAGCAGTATGAGGGTACAATGAAGCAGTGTGAGGACACAATGGCACAGTGTGATGACACAATGAAGCAGTGTGACAACAAAATGGAGGAGTGTGATGACACAATTTCGCACTGTGAGGGCACAATGGAGCAATGTGAGGGAACAATAGAGTGGCAAGGTGACACAATGGAGCAATGTGATGACACAATTTAGCAGAGTAATTTCACAATGGAGAAGTGGGAGGGCACAATGGAGCAGTGTGACAGCACAATGGAGCATTGTGATGACACAATGGAGCAGTGTGATGACACAATGGAGCAGTGTGAGAGCACGATTGAGCAGTGCGCGGGCACAGTGCATCAGTGTGATGGCACAATGGAGCATTGTGACGGCACAGTGGAGCATTGTGATGACAGAAAGGAGCAGAGTGAGGGCAAAATTGAACAGTGCGCGGGCACAGTGGAACAGTGTGATGACACAATGAACCAGTGTGAGTGCACAATGGAGCCCTGTGATGACAAAATGGAGAAGAGTGATGCCACAAATGAGCAGTGTGATGAGAAAATCGTAAGGTGTTAGGGCAAAATGGAGCAGTGTGAGGGCACAAGGGAACACTGTGAGGGCACAGTGTACCACTGTGAGGAGACAATTGAGCTGTGTGCGCCCAAAATGGAGGTATGAAAGCAAAATGGAGGAGTGTGGTTTCACAATGGAGCAGTGTGATGACACAATGGAGCAGTGAGATAACACAATGGATGAGCATGATGACAGAGTGGAGCAATGTGATGTCACAGTGGAACAGTGTGATGACACACAGGAGCAGTGAGATGGCACAATGGAGCAGTGTGATGACACAATGTACCAGTGTGAGGAGTCAATGGAGCTTTTTGGGTCCAAAACGGAGCAGGGAGATGGCACAATGGAGCAGTGTGATGACACAAAGGAGCAGTATGGTGAAACAATGGAGCAGTGTGAGGGCTAAATATAGCAGTTTGAGGGGACATTGCAGCAGTATCAGGGAACAATGGAGCCATTTTAGGACACAATGGAGCAGTGTGATGAAACAATGGACCAGAGTGAAGACACAGAGGAGCAGTGTGATGACACAATGGAGCAGAGTGATGTCACAATTTAGCAGAGAGATCGCACAATGCAGCAGTCTGATGACACAATGGAGCAATGTTAGGGCACAAGGGAGCGGTGTGAGGGCACAATGAATCAGTGTAATTGCACAGTGGAGCATTGTGATGAAAAAGTGGAGCAGTCTGATGACACAAGGTAGCAGAGTGAGGGCACATTGGAACATTGTGATCACACAAATTAGCAGCGTGATGACACAGTGGAGCAGGGTGAGGGATAAATATAGCAGTGTGAGGGAACAATGCAGCAGTATTATGGCCAAATGGAGCAGTGTGAGGGTACAATGTAGCAGTGTGAGGGCTCAATGGAGCAGTGTGAGGAAACAATGGACCAGTTTGTGGAAAGAATAGAGCAGTGTGATGGCACAATGGAGCAGTGTGAGGGCAAAATGGACCAGTGTCAACACAATGGAAAAGTGTGAGGTCAAAATTGAGCAGTACAAGATCGCAATGGCAGAGTGTGAGGACACAATGGAGCAGTGTGATGACACAATGGATTAGTTTGAAGGCACAATGGAGCAGTGTGATGACACAATGGAGTAGTGTGAGGTCAAAGTGGTTCAGTGTTAGGGCACAATGGAGGAATGTGAGGGCACAATGGAGCTGTGGGATGACACAATGCTGCAGTTTGATGGCACAATGCACTAGTGCGATGACACAATGGAACACTGTGTTGGTACAATTTAGCAGTGTGATTGCACAATGGAGCATTGTGATGACACAATGGAGCAGAGTAATGGCACAATGGAGCAATGTAATGGCACAATGGCACAGAGTAATGGCACAATGGAGCAGCGTGATGGCACAATGGAGCAGAGTGAGGGAACAATGGAGCAGTATGATGACACAATGAAGCAGCGTGAGGGCACAATGGAGCAGTGTGAGGACACAATAGGCAGTGTGATGACACAATGAAGCACTCTGAGTGCACAATTGAGCAATGTGAGGGAACAAAGGAGCAGTGTGATGGCATAATGGAGCAGTGTGATGGCAAAATTGTGCAGGGTGAGGAAAAAATGGAGAAGCGTGAGGGCACAATGGAGGAGTGTGATGACACAATGGAGCAGTGTGATGTCAAATGGAGCACTGTGAGGGCACAAAGGAGCAGTGTGGGGCGCAATGCATCAGTGTGATGATACAATGGAGTAGCGTTATATCAAAATGCAGCAGTGTGTTGGCACAGTGAGGCAGTGTGTGGTCACAATGGAGCAGGGTGAGGGCAAAATGGAAAAGTGTGAGGACACAGTGGGACAGGGTCATGACACAATGGAGCAGTGTGATGGCACAATGAAGCAGTGTGATAAAACAATGTAGCAGTGTGATGACACCATTTAGCACTGTGAGGGCAAAATTGAGCAGGGTGATGACAAAATGGAGCAGCAAGTTGACACAATGGAGCATTGTGATGGCACAATAGAGCAGTGTGAGGGCACAATGGATCTGTGTGATGACAAAATGAGGCAGTGTGATGTCACAATGATTCAGTGTGAGGGCAAAATGGAGCATTGTGATATCACAATGGAGCATTGTGAGGGCAAAATGGAGCAGTGTGAAGTCACAATGGAGCACTGTGAGGGCATAATGGAGCATTATGTGGGCACAAAGGAGCAGTGTGATGACACAATTGAGCAATATGATGACAAAATGGAGCAGTGTGAGGGATAAGCAAAGCAGTGTGAGGGGACAATGCAGCAGTGTTATGACCCAATGGAGCAGTGTGAGAGTACAATGGAGCAGTGTGAAGGAACAATGGACCAGTTTGTGGACACAATGGAGCAGTGTGATGGCACAATAGAGCAGTGTGAGTGCACAATGGACCAGTGTGAACACAATGGAGCAATATGAGTTCAAAATTGAGTAGCACATGTTCACAATGGCAGAGTGTGAGGACACAATGCAGCAGTGTAATGACACAAGGGATTAGTGTGAGGGCACAATGGAGCAGTATGAAGACACAATGGAGCAGCGTGATGACACAATGGATGAGCTGTGTTGCCACAATGGAGAAGTGTGATGGCACAATGAAGCAGTATGAGGAGCCAGTGGAGCAGTATGAGGGTACAATGGAGGAGTGTGATGGCACAATGGCGCAGTGTGATGACACAATGAAGCAGTGTGACAACACAATGTAGGAGTGTGATGACACAATTTAGTATTGTGAGGGCAAAATGGAGCAATGTGACGGAACAATAGAGTAGCATGATGACACAATGGAGCAGTTTGCTGAAACAATTGAGCAGAGTAATTTCACAATGAAGAAGTGTGGGGGCACAATGGAGCAGTGTGAGGGCACAATGGAGCAGTGTGTTGACAAAATTGAGCAGTGTGAGGGCACAATTGAGAAGTGGGCCGGAACAGTGGATCACTGTGATGACACAATGAACCAGTGTGAGGGCACAATGGAGCCCTGTGATGACACAATGGAGAAGTGTGATGTCACAAATGCCCTGTCATGACACAATGGAGAAGTGTGATGTCACAAATGAGCAGTGTGATGAGAAAATCCAAAGGTGTTAGGGCAAAATGGATCAGAGTGAGGGAACAAGGGAGCACTGTGAGGGCAAAATGTCCCAGTGTGAAGAGAAAATGGAGCTGTGTGAGAGCACAATGGAGCAGTGTGATGTCACAATGGAGCAGTATGATGACCCAATGGAGCAGCGCGATAACACAGTGGAGGAACATGATGACACAGTGGAGTAATGTTATGTCATAGTGGAAGTGTGATGACACACTGGAGCAGTGTGATGGCACAATGGAGCAATGTGGTGACACAATGTACCAGTGTGAGGGAAAATGGAGCTGTGTGGGTCCCAAATGGTGCTGTGTGAGAGCACAAAGGAGCAGTGTGAGGGCACAATGGAGCAGTGGATGACAAAAGGAGCAGTATGATGACACAATGGAGCAGTGTGAGGGCTAAATATAGCAGTGTGAGGGGACAATGCAGCAGTGTTGTGGCCCAATGGATCAATGTGAGAGCACAATTTTACAGCGTGAGGGAACAATGGACCAGTTTGTGGACAAAATGGAGTAGTGTGGTGGCACAATAGAGCAGTGTGAAGTTACAATGCACCAGTGCAAACACAATGGAGCAATGTGAGGTCAAATTTGAGTAGCACAAGATCGCAATGGCAGAGTGTGATGGTACAATGGAGCAGTGTGATGACACAATGCATTAGTGTGAGGGCACAATGGAGCAATATGGAGACACAATGGATGAGCTGTTTTGGCACAATTGATCAGTGTGATGGCACAATAGAGCAGTGTGAGGAACCAGTGGAGCAGTATGAGGGTACAATGAAGCAGTGTGAGGGCACAATGGTGCAGTGTGATGACACAATGAAGCAGTGTGACAACACAATGGAGGAGTGTGATGACACAATTTAGCACTGTGAGGGCACAATGTAGCAATGTGAGGGAACAATAGAGTGGCATGCTGACACAATGGATCAGTGTGCTGAAACAATTGAGCAGAGTAATTTCACAATGGAGAAATGGGAGGGCACAATGGAGCAGTGTGATTGCACAATGGAGCATTGTGGTGACACAATGAAGCAGTGTGATGACAAAATGGAGCAGTGTGAGGGCACAATTGAGCAGTGCGCAGGCCCAGTGGATCAGTGTGATGACACAATGAATCAGTGTCAGGGCACAATGGAGCCCTGTGATCACAAAATGGAGAAGTGTGATGCCACAAATGAGCAGTGTGATGAGAAAATCGTAAGGTGATAGCGCAAAATGGAGCAGTGTGAGGGCACAAGGGTGCACTGTGAGGGCACAGTGTATAACTGTGAGGAGAAAATGGAGCTGTGTGCGTCCAAAATGGAGCTGTATGAGAGCAAAATAGAGGAGTGTGGTGTCACAATGGAGCAGTGTGATGAAACAATGGAGCAGTGTGATAGCACAGTGGAGGTGCATGATGACACAGTGGAGCAGTGTGATGTCACAGTGGAACAGTGTGATGGCACACAGGAGCAGTGTGATGACAAATTGTACCAGTGTGAGGAGTCAATGGAGCTTTGTGGGTCCAAAATGGAGCTGTGTGAGAGCACCATGGAGCAGTGAGATGGCACAAGGGAGAAGTGTGATGACACAAAGGAGCAGTATGATGACACAATGGAGCAGTGTGAGGGCTAATTATAGCAGTGTGAGGGGACAATTCAGCAGTGTCAGGGAAAAATGGAGCAGTGTTAGGACACAATGGAGCAGCGTGATGAAACAATGGCCCAGAGTGAAGACACAGAGGAACAGCGTGATGACACAATGGAGCAGAGTGATGTCACAACATAGCAGAGGGATGGCAAAATGGAGCAGTTTGATGACACAATGGAGCAGTGTTATGGCACAATGGAGCGGTGTGAGGGCACAATGAATCAGTGTAATTGCACAGTGGAGCATTGTGTTGACACAATGGAGCAGTGTGATGACACAAGGTAGCAGAGTGAGGGCACAGTGGAGCAATGTGATGACACAATGGAGAAGTGTTATGGCACAAATTAGCAGCGTGATGACACAGAGGAGCAGTTTGAGCACTAAATATAGCAGTGTGAGGGAACAATGCAGCAGTGTTATGGCCAAATGGAGCAGTGAGAGGGTACAATGTAGCACTGTGAGGGCTCAATGGAGCAGTGTGAGGGAACAATGGACCACTTGTGGACAGAATAGAGAAGTGTGATGGCACAATGGAGCAGTATGAAGGCAAAATGGACCAGTGTGAACACAATGGAGAAGTATGAGGTCAAAATTGAGCAGTACAAGATCGCAAGGGCAGAGTGTGAGGGGGCAATGGAGCAGTGTGATGACACAATGGATTAGTTTGAGGGCACAATGGGGCAGTGTGATGGCACAATGGAGTAGTGTGAGGTCAAAGTGGGTCAGTGTTAGGGCACAATGGAGGAATGTGAGGGCACTATGGAGCCATGGCATGACACAATTTTGCAGTATGATGGCACAATGGACTAGTGCGTTGACACATTGGAGCACTGTGTTGGTAAAATTTAGCAGTGTGATTGCACAAAGGAACATTGTGATGACACAATGGAGCAGAGTAATGACACAATGGAGCAGTGTGATGCCACAATGGAGCAGAGTAATGGCACAATGGAGCAGCGTGATGGCACAATGGAGCAGAGTAATGGCAAAATGGAGCAGTGTGAGGGAACAATGGAGAAGCACAATGACACAATGTAGCAGCGTGAGGACCCAATGGAGCAGTGTGATGACACAAATCAGCAGAATGAAGACACAGAGGAGCAGTATGATGACACAGTGGAGCAGTGTGGTGGCCCAATGTAGCAGCTTGAATACACAGTGGAGCAGTGTGGTGGCCCAATGTAGCAGCTTGAATACACAGTGGAGCAGTGTGATGACACAGTAGTGCAGTGTGATGACACAATGGAACAGTGTGAGGCACAAAGGAGCAGTGTGAAGACACAATAGTGCAGTAAGTGAGCCCAATGGAGCAGTGTGAAGGCACATCTGAGCAGTGTGAGGACATAATGGAGCAGTATGAGGGCAGAATGTAGCAGTGTGAGGGCAAAATGGAGCAGAGTGATGGAATGTAGGAGCTGAGTGATATCAAAATGGAGCAGTGTGATTGCACATAGGAGCATTGTGAGGGCACAATGGAGCAGTGTGAGGGCACAATGGACCAGAGTGAGGACACAATGGAGCAGTGTGATGACACAATGAAGCACTCTGAGTGCACAATTGAGCAATGTGATGGAACAAAGGAGCAGTGTGATGGCATAATGGAGCAGTGTGATGGCAAAATTGTGCAGGGTGAGGAAAAAATGGAGAAGCGTGAGGGCACAATGGAGGAGTGTGATGACACAATGGAGCAGTGTGATGACATAATGGAGCACTGTGAGGGCACAATGGAGCAGTGTGAGGCACAATGGATCAGTGTGATGACACAATGGAGCAGCGTTATGTCAAAATGCAGCAGTGTGTTGGCACAGTGGAGCACTGTGTGGTCACAGTGGAGCAGGGTGAGGGCAAAATGGAAAAGTGTGAGGACACAGTGGGACAGTGTGATGACACAATGGAGCAGTGTGATGGCACAATGAAACAGTGTGTTAACACAATGGAGCAGTGTGATGACACAATTTAGCACTGTGAGGGCAAAATTGAGCAGGGTGATGACACAATGGAGCAGCAAGTTGACACAATGGAGCATTTTGATGGCACAATGGCGCAGTGAGAGGGCACAATGGAGCTGTGTGATGATCAAATGAGGCAGTGTGATGTCACAATGATTCAGTGTGTGGGCACAATGGAGCAGTGTGATATCACAATGGAGCATTGTGAGGTCAAAATGGAGCAGTGTGAGGTCACAATGGAGCAGTGTGAGGGCAGAATGGAGCAGTGTGTGGGCACAAAGGAGCAGTGTGATGACACAATTGAGCAATATGATGACAAAATGGAGCAGTGTGAGGGCTAAACAAAGCAGTGTGAGGGGACAATGCAGCAGTGTTATGGACCAATGGAGCAGTGTGAGAGTAAAATGGAGCAGTGTGAAGGAACAATGGACCAGATTGTGGACACAATGGAGCAGTGTGAGGGCACAATGGACCAGTGTGAACAAAATGGAGCAATATGAGGTCAAAGTTGAGTAGCACAAGATCGCAATGGCTGAGTGTGAGGGCACAATGGGGCAGTGTCATGACACAATGGATTAGTGTGAGGGCACAATGGAGCAGTATGAAGACACAAAGGAGCAGCTTGATGACACAATGGATGAGCTGTGTTGGCACAATGGAGAAGTGTGATGGCACAATGAAGCAGTGTGAGGAGCCAGAGGAGCAGTATGAGGGTACAAAGGAGCAGTGTGAGGGCACAATGCCGCAGTGTGATGACACAATGAAGCAGTGTTGCAACACAATCGAGGAGTGTGATGACACAATTTAGTACTGGGAGGGCACAATGGAGCAATGTGGGGGAACAATAGAGTAGCATGATGACACAATGGAGCAGTTTGATGACACAATTGAGAAGACTAATTTCACAATGTAGAAGTGTGGAGGCACAATGGAGAAGTGTGAGTGCACAATGGAGCAGTAGATGACACAAAGGAGCAGTATGATGACACAATGGAGCTGTGTGAGGGCTAAAATATAGCAGTGTGAGGGGACAATGGAGCAGTGTTGTGGCCCAATGGATCACTGTGAGTGCACAATTTAACAGTGTGAGGGAACAGTGGACCAGTTTGTGGACACAATTGAGCAGTGTGATGGCACAATAGAGCAGTTTTTGGTCACAATGCACCAGTGTGAACACAATGGAGCAATGTGAGGTCAAAATTGAGTAGCACAAGATCACAATGGCAGAGTATGAGGGCACAATAGAGCAGTGTGATGACACAATGGATTAGTGTGAGGGCACAATGGAGCAATATGTAGACACAATGGATGAGCTGTGTTGGCAAAATGGAGCAGTGTGATGGCAAATTGCAGCAGAGTGAGGACAAAGTGGAGCAGGATGAGGGTACAATGAAGCAGTGTGAGGGCACAATGGCACAGTGTGATGACACAATGAAGCAGTGTGACAACAAATGGAGGAGTGTGATGACACAATTTAGCACTGTGAAGGCACAAAGGAGGAATGTGAGGGAACAATAGAGTGGCAAGGTGACATAATGGAGCAGTGTGATGACACAATTTAGCAGAGTAATTTCACAATGGAGAAGTGGAAGTGCACAATGGAGCAGTGTGACGGCACAATGGAGCATTGTGATGACACAATGGAGCAGTGTGATGACACAATGGAGCAGTGTGAGAGCACAATGGAGCAGTGTGAGAGCACAATGGAGCAGTGTGAGAGCACGATTGAGCAGAGCACGGACACAGTGGATCAGTGTGATGGCACAATGGAGCATTGTGTTGGCACAGTGGAGCATTATGATGACAAAATGGAGCAGTGTGATGACACAATGGATCAGAGTGAGGATCAAATTGAGCAGTGCGCGGGCACAGTGGAACAGTGTGATGACACAATGAACCAGTGTGAGTGCACAGTGGAGCCCTGTGATGACAAAACGGAGAAGAATGATGCCACAAATGAGCAGTGTGATGAGAAAATCGGAAGGTGTTAGGGCACAATGGAGCAGTGTGTGGGCACAAGTGAGCACTGTGATGGCACAGTGTACCACTGTGAGGAGACAATTGAGCTTTTGTGCCAAAATCGGAGCTGTGTGAAAGCAAAATGGAGGAGTGTGGTTTCACAATAGAGCAGCGTGATGACACAATGGAGGAGCATGATGACACAGTGGAGCAATGTGATGCCACTGTGGAACAGTGTGATGACACAAAGGAGTAGAGTGATGGCACAATGGAGCAGTGTGATGACACAATGTACCAGTGTGAGGAGTCAATGGAGCTTTGTGGGTCCAAAATGGAGCTGTGTGAGAGCACAATGGAGCAGAGAGATGGCACAAGGGAGCAGTGTAATGACACAAAGGAGCAGTATGATGACACAATGGAGCAGTGTGAGGGCTAAATATAGCACTGTGAGGGGACAATGCAGCAGTGTCAGGGAACAATGGAGCAGTTTTAGGACACAATGGAGCAGCATGATGACACAATGGACCAGAGTGAAGACACAGAGGAGCAGTGTGATGACACAATGGAGCAGAGTGATGTCACAATATAGCAGAGAGATCACACAATGCAGCAGTTTGATGACACAATGGAGCAGTGTTAGGGCACAATGGAGCGGAGTGAGGGCACAATGTATCAGTGTAATTGCACAGTGGAGCATTGTGATGAAAAAAATGGAGCAGTCTGATGACACAAGGTAGCAGAGTGAGGGCACATTGGAGCATTGTGATCACACAAATTAGCAGCGTGATGTCGCAGTAGAGCAGGGTAAGGGATAAATATAGCAGTGTGAGGGAACAATGCAGCAGTGTTACGGCCAAATGGAGCAGTGTGAGTGTACAATGTAGCAGTGTGAGGGCTCAATGGAGCAGTGTGAGGGAACAATGGACCACTTTGTGGACAGAATAGAGCAGTGTGATGGCACAATGGAGCAGTGTGAGGGCAAAATGGACCAGTGTCAACACAATGAAAAAGTGTGAGGTCAAAATTGAGCAGTACAAGATCGCAATGGCAGAGTGTGAGGACACAATGGAGCAGTGTGATGGCACAATGGAGTAGTGTGAGGTCAAAGTGGGTCAGTGTTAGGGCACAATGGAGGAATGTGAGGGCACAATGGAGCCGTGGGATGACACAATGCTGCAGTTTGATGGCACAATGCACTAGTGCGATGACACAATGGAGCACTGTGTTGGTACAATTTAGCAGTGTGATTGCACAGTGGAGCATTGTGATGACACAATGGAGCAGAGTAATGGCACAATGTAGCAGTGTGAGGGCAAAATGGAGCATAGTGATGAAATATTGGAGCAGCATGATATCAAAATGGAGCAGTGTGATTGCACATAGGAGCATTGTGAGGGCACAATGGAGCAGTGTGAGGGCACAATGAACCAGTGTGAGGCCACAATAGGCAGTGTGATGACACAATGAAGCACTCTGAATGCACAATTGAGCAATGTGAGGGAACAAAGGAGCAGTGTGATTGCACAATGGAGCAGTGTGATGGCAAAATTGAGCAGGGTGAGGACAAAAAGGAGAAGCGTGAGGGCACAATGGAGGAGTGTGTTGACACAATGGAGCATGGTGAGGGCACAATGGAGCAGTGTCAGGCACAATGGATCAGTGTGATGACACAATGGAACAGCATTATGTCAAAATGCTGCAGTGTGAGGGCACAGTGGATCAGTGTGTGGTAACAATGGAGTAGGGTGAGGGCAAAATTGAAAAGTGTGAGGACACAGTGGGACAGGGTGATGACACAATGGAGCAGTGTGATGGCACAGTGAAGCAGTGTGATAACACAATGGAGCAGTGTGATGACACCATTTAGCACTGTGAGGGCAAAATGGAGCAGGGTGATGACACAATGGAGCTGCAAGTTGACACAATGGAGCATTGTGATGGCACAATAGAGCAGTGTGAGGGCACAATGGAGCTGTGTGATGACAAAATGAGGCAGTGTGATGTCACAATGATTCAGCGTCAGGGCACAATGGAGCATTGTGATATCACAATGGAGCATTGTGAGGGCAAAATGGAGCAGTGTGAAGTCACAATGGAGAAGTGTGAGGGCATAATGGAGCAGTATGTGGGCACAAAGGAGCAGTGTGATGACACAATTGAGCAATATGTTGATAAATTGGAGCAGTGTGAGGGCTAAACAAAGTAGTGTGAGGGGACAATGAGCAGAGTTATGGCCCAATGTAGCAGTGTGAGAGTACAATGGAGCAGTGTGAGGGAGCAATGGACTAGTTTGTGGACACAATGGAGCAGTGTGATGGCACAATAGAGCAGTGTGAGGGCACAATGGACCAGAGTGAACACAATGGAGCAATATGAGTTCAAAATTGAGTAGCACAAGTTCACAATGGCAGAGTGTGAGGACACAATGCAGCAGTGTGATGACAGAAGTGTTTAGTGTGAGGGAACAATGGAGCAGTATGAAGACACAATGGATCAGCGTGATGACACAATGGATGAGCTGTGTTGGCACAATGGAGAAGTGTGATGGCACAATGAAGCAGTGTGAGGAGCCAGTGGAGCAGTATGTGGGTACAATGGAGCAGTGTGAGGGCACAATGGCACAGTGTGAAGACACAATGAAGCAGTGTGACAACACAATTGAGGAGTGTGATGACACAATTTAGTACTGTGAGAGCACAATGGAGCAGTGTGAGGGCACAATGGAGCAGTATGATGACAAAATTGAGCAGTGTGAGGGAACAATTGAGAAGTGGGCGGGAACAGTGGATCAGTGTGATGACACAATAAACCAGTGTGAGGGCACAATGGAGCCCTTTGATGACACAATGGAGAAGTGTGATGTCACAAATGTCCTGTGATGACAAAATGGAGAAGTGTGATGTCACAAATGAGCAGTGTGATGAGAAAATCCAAAGGTGTTAGGGCAAAATGGAGCAGAGTGAGGGCACAAGGGAGCACTGTGTGGGCAAAATATCCCAGTGTGAAGAGACAATGGAGCTGCGTGCGGCCAAAATGGAGCTGTGTGAGAGCACAATGGAGCAGTTTGATGTCACAATGGAGCATTGGGATGACACAATGGAGCAGCCTGATAACACAGTGGAGGAACATGATGACACAGTGGAGTAATGTTATGTCATAGTGGAACAGTGTGATGACACACTGGAGCAGTGTGATGACACAATGGAGCAGTGTGATGACACAATGTACCAGTGTGAGGGACAATGGAGCTGTGTGGGTCCAAAATAGTGCTGTGTGAGAGCAGAATTGAGCAGTGTGAGGGCACAATGGAGCAGTGGATGACAAAAGGAGCAGTATGATGACACATTGGAGCAGTGTGAGGACTAAATATAGCAGTGTGAGGGGACAATGCAGCAGTGTTGTGGCCCAATGGATCAGTGTGAGTGCACAATTTAATAGTGTGAGGGAACAATGGACCAGTTTGTGGACACAATTGAGCAGTGGGAAGGCACAATATAGCAGTGTGGGGACACAATGCACCAGGGTGAACACATTGGAGCAATGAGAGGTCAGAATTGAGTAGCACAAGATCGCAATGACAGAGTGTGAGGGCACGATGGAGCACTATGATGACACAATGGATTAGTGTGAGGGCACAATGGAGCAAAATGAAGACACAATGGATGAGCTGTGTTGGCAAAATGGAACAGTGTGATGGCAAATTGCAGCAGTGTGAGGACCCAGTGGAGCAGTATGAGGGTACAATGAAACAGTGTGAGGGCATAATGGCACAGTGTGATGGCACAATGAAGCTGTGTGACAACACAATGGAGGAGTGTGATGACACAATTTATCACTGTGAGGGCACAATGGAGCAAGGTGATGGAACAATAGAGTGGCATGGTGACATAATGGAGCAGTGTGATGACACAATTGAGCAGAGTAATTTCACAATGGAGAAGTGGGAGGGCACAATGGAGCAGTGTGAAGGCAAAATGGAGGATTGTGATGACACAATGGAGCAGTGTGATGACACAATGGAGCAGTGTGAGGGCACAATTGAGCAGTGCGCGGACACAGTGGATCAGTGTGATATCACAATGGAGCGTTGTTACGTCACAATGGAGCATTGTGATGACACAATGGAGCAGTGTGATGACATTGTGGAGCAGAGTGAGGGCCCAATTTAACAATGCACTGGCACAGTGGATCAGTGTGATGACAAAATGAACCAGTGTGAGGGCACAATGGAGCTCTGTAATGACAAAATGGAGAAGAGTGATGCCACAAATGAGCACTGTGATGAGAAAATCATAAGGTGTTACAGCACAATGGAGCAGTGTGAGGGCACAAGGGAGCACTGTGAGGGCACAGTGTACCACGGTGAGGAGACAATTGAGCTGTGTGCATCCAAAACGGAGCTGTGTGAGAGCAAAATGGAGGAGTGTGGTGTCACAATGGAGCAGTGTGATGACACAATGGAGCAGTGTGATAACACAATGGAGGAGCATGATGACACAGTGGAGCAGTGTGATGTCACAGTGGAACAGTGTGATGACACACAGGAGTAGTGTGATGGCACAATGGAGAAGTGTGATAACACAATGTACCAGTGTGAGGAGTCAATGGAGCTTTGTGGGTCCAAAACGGAGCTGTGTGAGAGCACTTTGGAGCAGAGAGATGGCACAATGGAGCAGTGTAATGACACAAAGGAGCAGTATGATGACACAATGGAGCATTGTGAGGGCTTAATATAGCAATGTGAGGAGACAATGCAGCAGTGTAAGGGAACAATGGAGCAGTGTGATGACACAATGGAACAGTGTGATAACACAGTGGAGGAACATGATGACACAGTGGAGTAATGTTATGTCATAGGGGAACAATGTGATGACACACTGGAACAGTCTGATGGCACAATGGAGCAGTGTGAAGACACAGTGTACCAGTGTGTGAGGAGACAATGGAGCTGTGTGGGTCCAAAATGGAGCTGTGTGAGAGCACAATGGAGCAGTGTGAGGGCACAATGGAGCAGTGGATGACACAAAGGAGCAGTATGATGACACAATGGAGCAATGTGAGGGCTAAATATAGCAGTGTGAGGGGACAATGCAGCAGTGTTGTGGCCCAATGGATCAGTGTGAGAGCACAATTTAACAGAGTGAGGGAACAATGGACCAGTTTGTGGACACAACGGAGTAGTGTGATGGCACAATAGAGCAGTGCAATAACACAATGGAGCAGTATGAGGTCAAAATTGAGTAGCACAAGATCGCATTGGCAGAGTGTGAGGGCACAATGGAGCAGTGTGATGACACTATGGATTAGTGTGAGGGCACAATGCAGCAATATGAACACACAATGGATGAGCTGTGTTGGCAAAATGGAACAGTGTGATGGCAAATTGCAGCAGTGTGAGGACCCAGTGGAGCAGTATGAGGGTACAATGAAGCAGTGTGAGGGCACAATGGCACAGTGTGATGACACAATGAAGCAGTGTGACAACACAATGGAAGAGTGTGATGACAAATTTCGCACTGTGAGGGTACAATGGAGCAATGTGAGGGAACAATAGAGTGGCATGGTGACACAATGGATCAGTGTGATGACACAATTGAGCAGAGTAATTTCACAAGGGAGAAGTGGGAGGGCACAATGGAGCTGTGTGATGGCAAAATGGAGCTTTGTGTTGACACAATGGAGCAGTGTGAGGGCACAATTGAGCAGTGCGTGGGCACAGTTGATCATTGTGATGGCACAATGTAGCATTGTGACGGCACAGTGGAGCATTGTGATAACACAATGGAGCAGTGTGATGACACAATGGAGCAGAGTGAGGGCCTAATTGAGCAGTGAGCTGGCACAGTGAATCAGTGTGATGACACAATGAACCAGTGGGAGGGCACAATGGAGCCCTGTGATGACAAAATGGAGAAGTGTGATGCCAGAAATGAGCAGTGTCATGAGAAAATCGGAAGGTGTTATGGCACAATGGAGCAGTGTGAGGGCACATGTGAGCACTGTGAGGGCACAGTGTACCACTGTGAGGAGACAATTGAGCTGTGTGCGTCCAAAACGGAGCTCTGTGTGAGCAAAATGGAGGAGTGTGGTGTCAAAATGGAGCAGTGTGATGACACAGTAGAGCAGTGTGATAACACAATGGAGGAGCATGATGACACAGTGGAGCAGTGTGATGTCACAGTGGAACAGTGTGATGACACACAAGAGCAGTGTGATGGCACAATGGAGCAGTGTGATGACACAATGTACCAGTGTGAGGAGTCAATGGAGCTTTGTGGGTCCAAAACAGACTTGTGTGAGAGCACAATGGAGCAGAGAGATGGCACAATGGAGCAGTGTGATGACAGAAAGGAGTAGTATGATGACACAATGGAGCATTGTGAGGGCTAAATGTAGCAGTGTGAGGGGACAATGCAGCAGTGTCAGGGAACAATGGAGCGGTGGTAGGACACAATGGAGCAGCGTGATCACCCAATGGACCAGAGGGAAGACACAGAGGAGCAGTGTGATGACACAATGGATCAGAATGATGTCACAATATAGCAGAGGGATGGCACAATGGAGCAGTTTGATGACACAATGGAGCAGTGTTAGGGCAAAGTGGAGCGGTATGAGTGCACAATGAATCAGTGTAATTTCACAGTGGAGCATTGTGATGAAACAATGGAGCAGTGTGATGACACAAGGTAGCAGAGTGAGGGCACAGTGGAGCATTGTGATGACACAATGGAGAAGTGTGACGGCACAAAGGAGCAGCGTGATGACACAGTGGAGCAGTGTGCTGACACAGTGCAGGAGTGTGATGACACAATGGAGCAATATATTGCAACCTGGAGCAATGTGATGACAGAATGGAGCACTGTGATGGCACAAGAAGCAGTGTGATGTCACAGTGGAGCACTGTGAGTATAGAATTGAGCAGTGAGAGGGAACAAATGAGCAGTGTGATGACAAAATTGAGTAGTGTGAGGGCACAATTTAGCAGTGGGTGGACACAGTGGGTCAGTGTGATGACACAATGAACCAGTGTTGGGGCACAATGGAGCCCTGTGACGACACAATGGAGAAGTGTGATGTCTCAAATAAGCAGTGTGATGAGAAAATTGAAAGGTGTTAGGGCACAATGGAGCATTGTGAGGGCACAAGGGAGCATTGTGAGGGCACAATGTACCATTGTGAAGAGACAGTGGAGCTGTGTGCATCCAAAATGGAGCTGTGTAAGAGCACAATGGAGCAGTGTGATGTCACAATGGAGCAGTGTGATGACACAATGGAGCAGCATGATAACACAGTACAGGAACATGATGACACAGTGGAGTAATGTTATGTCACAGTGGAAGAGTGTGATGACCCACTGGAGCAGTGTGATGGCACAATGGAGCAATGTGATGACAGAATGTACCAGTGTGAGGAGACAATGGAGCTCTGTGGGTCCAAAATGGATCTGTAAGAGCACAATGAAGCAGTGTGAGGGCACAATGGAGCAGAGTGATGACACGAGGAGCAGTATGATGACACAAAGGAGCAGTGTGAGGACTAAATATAGCGGTGTGAGGGGACAAAGCAGCAGTGTTGTGGCCCAATGGATCAGTGTGAGAGCACAGTTTAACAGTGTGAGGGAAAAATGGACCCATTTGCGGACACAATGGAGCAGCGTGATGGCACAATAGAGCAGTGCGATAACACAATGGAGCAGTGTGAGGTCAAAATTGAGTAGCACAAGATCGCAGTGGCAGAATGTGAGGGCACAATGGAGCAGTGTGATGTCACAATGGATTAGTGTGAGGGCACAATGGAACAATATGAAGACACAATGGATGATCTGTGTTGGCAAAATGGAAGTGTGATGGCAAATAGCAGCAGTGTGAGGTCCCAGTGGAGCAGTATGAGGGTACAATGAGGCAGTGTGAGGGCACAATGGCACAGTGTGATGACACAATGAAGCAGTGTGACAACACAATGGAGGAGTGTGATGACACAATTTACCACTGTGAGCGCACAATGTAGCAATGTGAGGGAACAATAGAGTGGCATGGTGACACAATGGAACAGTGTGATGACACAATTGAGCAGAGTAATTTCACAATGGAGAAGTGGGAGGGCACAATGGAGCAGTGTGACGGCAGAATGGAGCATTGTGATGACACAATGGAGCAGTGTGATGACACAATGGAGCAGTGTGAGGGCACAATTGAGCAGTGCGTGGGCACAGTAAATCAGTGTGATGACATAATGAACCAGTTTCAGGGCACAATGGAGCCATGTGATGACAAAATGGAGAAGTGTGATGCCAGAAATGAGCAGTATAATGAGAAAATCATAAGGTGTTAGGACATAATGGAGCAGTGTGAGGGCACAAGGGTGCACTGTGAGTGCACAATGTACCACAGTGAGGAGGCAATGGAGCTGTGTGCATCCAAGATGGAGCTGTGTGAGAGCAAAATGGAGGAGTGTGGTGTAACAAAGGAGCAGTGTGATGACACAATGGAGCAGTGTGATAACACAATGGAGGAGCATGATGACACAATGGAGCAGTGTGATGTCACAGTGGAACAGTGTGATGACACACAGGAGCACAGTGATGGCACAATGGAGCAGTGTGATGACACATTGCACCAGTGTGAGGAGTCAATGGAGCTTTTTGGGTCCAAAATTGAGCTGTGTGATTGCACAATGGAGCAGTGAGATGGCACAATGAAGCAGTGTGATGACACAAAGGCGCAGTATGATGACACAATGGAGCAGTGTGAGGACTAAATATAGCAGTGTGAGGGGAAAATGCAGCAGTTTCAGGGGACAATGGAGCAGTGTTGGGACACAATGGAGCAGCGAGATGACACAATGGACCAGAGTGAAGACACAGAAGATCAGTGTCATGACACAACGGAGCAGAGTGATGTCACAATATAGCAGAGGGATGGCACAATGGAGCATTTTTATGACACAATGGAGCAGTGTGAGGGCACAATGGAGAGGTCTGAGGACACAATGGAGAAGTATGAGGGCACAATGGAGCAGTGTGAGGGCAAAATGGATCAGAGTGATGAAACATTGGAGCAGCGTGATGGCAAAATGGAACAGTGTGATTGCACATAGGAGCATTGTGAGGGCCAGTGGAGCAGTGTGAGGGCACAATGGACCAGTGTGTGGACACAATGGAGCAGTGTGATGGCACAATTGAGCAGTGTGAGGGCACAATGGAGGAGATTGATGACACAATGGAACAGTGTGATGACACAATGAAGCACTCTGAGTGCACAATTGAACAATGTGAGGGAACAAAGGAGCAGAGTGATGACACAATGGGGCAGTGTGATGGCAAAATTATGCAGGGTGAAGACAAAATGGAGAAGCTTGAGGGCACAATGGAGGAGTGTGATGACACAATGGAGGAGCGTCAAGGCACAATGGATTAGTTTGAGTGCACAATGGACCAGTGTGAGGACACAGTGGGGCAGTGTGATGGCAAAATGGAGCAGCGTGTTGACACAATAGAGCCGTGTGATGGCACAATGGAGCAGTGTGAGGGCACCATGGAGAGTTCTGTGGAGACAATGGAGCAGTATGAGGGCACAATGGAGCAGTGTGAGGGCAAAATGCAGCAGAGTGATGAAACTTTGGAGCAGCGAGATGGGAAAATGGAGCAGTGTGATTCCACATAGGAGCATTGTGAGGGGAAATGGAGCAGTGTGAGGGCACAATGGATCAGTGTGAGGACACAATGGAGCAGTGTGATCGCACAATTGAGCAGTGTGAGGGCACAATGGAGGAGTTTGATGACACAATGGAGCAGTGTGATGACACAATGCAGCACTCTGAGTAAACAATTGAGCAATGTGAGGGAACAAAGGAGCAATGTGATGACACAATGGAGAAGTGTGATGGCAAAAATTTGCAGGGTGAGGACAAAATGGAGAAGCGTGAGGGCACATTGGAGGAGAGTGATGACACAATGGAGCAGTGTGATGAGACAATAGAGCACTGAGAGGGCACAAAGGAGCAGTGTGAGACACAATGTAGCAGTGTGTGGTCACAATGGACCACTGTGAGGACACAGTGGGGCAGTGTGATGGCTAAATGGAGCAGTGTGATGGCACAATTAAGCAGTGTGATGACACAATGGAGCAGTGTGATAACACAATTTAGCACTGTGACAGCAAAATCCAGCAGTTTGATGGCACAATGGAGCAGTGTGATGTGATGACACAATAGAGCAGCGTTATAATACAATGGAGGAGCATGATGCCACAGTGGAGCAGTGTGATGTCACAGTGAAAGAGTGATGACACACAGGAGCAGTGTGATGGCACAATGGAGCAGTGTGATGATAAAATATACCACTGTGAGGGAACAATGGAACTTTGATGGTCTAAAATGGAGCTGTGTGTGAGCACAATGGAGCATTGAGATGGCACAATGGAGCAGTGTGATGACACAAAGTTGCAGTATGATGACACAATGGAGCAGTGGGAGGGCTAAATGTAGCAGTGTGTGGGGACAATGCAGAAGTGTGAGGGAACAATGGAGCAGGGTTAGGACACAATGAAGCAGTGTGATGACACAATGGACCAGAGTGAAGACACAGACGAGCAGTGAGATGACACAACAGAGCAGAGGGATGGCACATTGGAGCAGTTTCATGACACAATGGAGCATAGTTAGGGCACAATGGAGCTCTGTGAGGGCAAAAAGAATCAGTGTAATTGCACAGTGGAGCATTGTGATGACAAAATGGAGCAGTGTGATGACACAAGGAAGCAGAGTGAGGGCACATTGGAGCAGTGTGATGACACAATGGAGAAGAATGATGGCACAATGGAGCAGCGTCAAGGCACAATGTATTAGTTTGAGTGCACAATGGACCAGTGTGAGGACACAGTGGGGCAGTATGATGGCACAATGGAGCAGCACGTTGACACAATAGAGCCGTGTGATGGCACAATGGAGCAGTGTGAGGGCACCATGGAGAGGTCTGAGGACACAATGGAGCAGTATGAGGGCACAATGGAGCAGTGTGAGGGCAAAATGCAGCAGAGTGATGAAACTTTGGAGCAGTGAGTTGGGAAAATGGAGCAGTGTGATTACACATAGGAGCATTGTGAGGGCAAATGGAGCAGTGTGAGGGCACAATGGACCAGTGTGAGGACACAATGGAGCAGTGTGATCGCACAATTGAGCAGTGTGAGGGCACAATGAAGGAGTTTGATGACACAATGGAGCAGTGTGATAACACAATGAAGCACTCTAAGTGCACAATTGAGCAATGTGAGGGAAAAAAAGGAGCAATGTGATGACACAATGGAGCTGTGTGATGGCAAAATGGTGCAGGGTAAGGACTAAATGGAGAAGCGTGAGGGCACAATGGAGGAGAGTGATGACACAATGGAGCAGTGTGATGACACAATAGAGCACTGAGAGTGCAAAAAGGAGCAGTGTGAGACAATGGAGCAGTGTGTGGTCACAATGGACCAGTGTGAGGACACAGTGTGGCAGTGAGATGGCTCAATGGAGCAGTGTGATGACACAATTTAGTACTGTTAGGGCAAAATCGAGCAGTTTGATGGCACAATGGAGCAGTGTGATGACACAGTGGAGCAGCGTGATGACAAAATGGAGCAGTGTGATGGCACAATGTAACAGTGTGTGGGCAAAATGCAGCTGTGTGATGCCACAAAGAGAGAGTGTGATGTCACAATGAGGCAATGTGACGGCATAATGGAGCAGTGTCATATCACAATGGAGCATTTTGAGGGCAAAATGGAGCGGTGTGAGGTCACAATATAAGTGTGAGGGCACAATGAAACAGTGTGTGGGCCCAATGCAGCAGTGTGATGACACAATGCAGCAGTATGAAGACACAATGGAGCAGTGTGAGGGCTAAATATAGCAGTGTGAGGGGACAATGCATCAGTGTTATGGCCCAATGGAGCAGTGTGTGAGTACAATGGAGCAGTGTGAGGGCACAATGGACCAGTGTGAACACAATGGAGCAATGTGAGGTCAAAATTGAGTAGCACAAGATCACAATGGCAGAGTGTGAGGACAAAATGGAGGAGTGTGATGACACAAGGGATTAGTGTGAGGGCACAATGGAGCAGTATGAAGACACAATGGAGCAGTGTGATGACACAATGGATGAGCTGTGTTGGCACAATGGATCAGAGTGATGGCACAATGGCACAGTATGAGGGCACAATGCATCAGTGTGAAGGCACAATGGAGCAGTGTGAGGACACAATGTAGAAGTATGAGGGCACAATGGAGCAGTGTGAGGGAAAAATGGAGCAGAGTGATGAAATATTGGAACAGCGTGATGGCAAAATGGAGCAGTGTGATTGGACATAGGAGCATTGTGAGGGAACAATGGAGCAGTGTGAGGGCAAAATGAACCAGTGTGAGGACACAATGGAGCAGTGTGATGGCACAATGGAGCAGAGTGAGGGCACAATGGAGGAGTTTGATGACACAATGGAGCAGTGTGATGACACAATGAAGCACTCTTAGTGCACAATTGAGCAATGTGAGGGAACAAAGGAGCAGTGTGATGGCAGAATGGAGCAGTGTGATGGCAAAATTGTGCAGGGTGAGGACAAAATGGAGAAGCGTGAGGGCACAATGGAGGAGTGTGATGACACAATGGAGCAGCGTGATGACACAATGGAGCACTGTGAGGGCACAATGGAACAGTGTGAGGCACAATGGATCAGTGTGATGAAACAATGGAGCAGTATGATGACAGGATGGAGTACTGTGACGGCACAATAAGCAGTGTGATGACAAAATGGAGCACTGTTAGTGCAGAATTGAGCAGTGAGAGGGAACATATGAGCAGTGTGATGAAATAATAAAGCAGAGTGATGGCACAATGAAGCTGTTCGATGCCACAATAGAGCAATGTTATGACAAATCTTAGCACTGTGAGGGCAAAATGGAGCAATGTTATGGCCCAGTGCATCAGTATGAAAACATAATGGAGCAGCGTGATGACAGAATAAACCAGTGTGATGGCACAATGGAGCAGTGTGAGGGCACAATGGAGTAGGTAAGGGCACAAAGACCAGTGAATGGAGCAGTGAGATGACACAATGAACCAGTGTGGGGGAACAATGGAGCACTGTGTTGACAAAATGGAGAAATGTGGTGTCACAAACGAGCAGTGTGATGAGAAAATCGAAGAGTTTTAGGGCAAAACGAAGCAGTGTGAGGGTAGAAGGGAACACTGTGAGGGCACAATGTACCAGTGTGGGGAGAAAATGGAGCTGTGTGCGTCCAAAATGGAGCTATGTGTATGAGTGCATCATCTGCATATAATAATTTAAAATATACCAATGTGATTTGTGGAAAATTTAGGAAAGCAAAGTAAATGAAGAAAATAAAGTGAAAGAAAATAAACAGCAACAACTTCATAACCCAGTCACCCAGAAACATTGCTACTGTTAATATTTTCTTGTGTTCTAGTCCCTTATTTCCTATCTATCTGTAGGAATTTGTTTTGCAAAAATGATGTATTTCATCTTCTGTGATCTGTGTCTTTACTTGGTGTATTGTGACTGTATTGATATGTTTACAAACCATTTGCTATTTCTTGTTACAATTTTGAATATTAAATTAAATGGATGCTGTCTGATTTAACTGCTTCCCCACTGTGAAAAAAAAAACAAAAAAATAAAAACAAACAAACAAAAAAACAAAATGGAGCTATGTTGGAGCAAAATCGAGCAGTGTGATGGCACAATGGAGCAATGTGATGACACAAAGGAGCAGCATGATAACACAATGGAGCAGCATGATGACTCAGTGGAGCAATGTGATGACACAGTGGAACAGTGTGATGACACACTGGAGCAGTGTGATGGCACAATGGAGCAGTGTGATAACAAAATATACCAGTGTGATGGCATAATGGATCAGTGTGTTGGAACAGTGGAGCAGTGTGATGATACAATGGAGCAGTATGATGGCACAATGGACCAGTGTGTTGGCATAAATGAGCAGTGTGTTGACACAATGGAGCAGTATGATGGCACAATGGACCAGTGTGTTGGCACAATATACCAGCGTGATGACACAAAAATGAAGCGTGAAAAAACAATGTAGCAGCATGATGACACAATGGAGCTGCATGATGGCACATTGGAGCAGTGGCAGAAAAAAATGGAGCAGAGTGATGACAAAATGCAGCAGTGTGATGACATAATGGAGCAGCGTGAATACACAATGGAGCAGTGTAATGGCTCAAAGGAGCATTGTGATGGAGCAATGGAGCAGAGTGTGTGCACAATAGAGGAGAGTGATGACACAATGGAGATTGGTGTTCACACAATGGAGCAGTTTGAAGGCGCAATGGAGCAGCATGAGGGAACAATGGAGCAGTGTGATGACACAATGGAGCAGCGAGAAGACACAGTGGAGTAGTGTAATGAAACAATGAACCAATGTAATGGCACAATTGAACAGGGTGATGACACAATGGAGTGGTGTGTGGGCACAATGGAGCAGTATGAGGGTAAAATAGAGCACTCTGAGGGTGCAATGTAGCAGTGTTAGGACAAAAATGGAGCTGGGTGAGTGCACAATGGACCAGTTTGAGGTCACAGTGGGGCAGTGTGGTGACAAAATGGAGCAGTGTGATGGCAAAATGAAGCAGATGATAACAAAAATGAGCAGTGTGATGACAAAATTTAGCACTGTGAGGGCAAAATGGAGCAGTGTGATGGCACAATGGAGCAGTGTGATGACACAAAGGAGCAGCGTCATGACACAATGGAGCAGGGTGATGGCACAATGGAGCAGAGTGAGGGCACAATGGAGAGCTATGAGAACACAATGGAGCAGTATGAGGGCACAATGGAGCAGTGTGAGGGAAAAATGGAGCAGAGTGATGAAACATTGGATCAGCGTGATGGCAAAATGGAGCAGTGTGATTGCACAGAGGAGCATTGTGTGGGCACAACGGAGCAGTGTGAGGGCACAATGGAGGAGTTTCATGACACAATGGAGCAGTGTGATGACACAATGAAGCACTCTGAGTGCACAATTGAGCAATGTGAGGGAACAAAGGAGCAGTGTGATGACACAATGAAGCAGTGGGATGGCAAAATGGTGCAGGGTAAGGACTAAATGGAGAAGTGTGAGGGCACAATGGAGGAGTGTGATGACAAAATGGAGCAGTGAGATGACACAATGGAGCATTGTGAGGGAAAAATGGAGCAGTGTGAGGCACAATGGAGCAGTGTGATGACACAATGAAGCAGCGCTGTCACAATGCAGCAGTGTGAGGACATAGTGGAGAAGTGTGTGGTCAAAATGGAGCAGTGTGAGGGCGCAATGGACCAGTGTGAGGACATATCGGGGAAGCGTGATGGCAGAATGGAGCAGTGTGATGCCATAATGAAGCAGTGTGATGAGACAATTTGGCAGTGTGATGACACAATTTATCACTGAGAGGGCAAAATGGAGCAGCGTGAGAGCACAACGGATCTGTGAGATGACACAATGGAGCAGCGTGATGACACAAAGGATGAGAGGTTTTGGCACAACAAATCAGAGTGATGGCACAGTGGAGCAGTGTGGGGAGCCAGGGGAGCATTATGAGGGTACAATGAAGCAGTGTGAGGGCACAAAGGCGCAGTGTGATGACACAATGAAGCAGTGTGACAACACAATGGAGGAGAGTGATGACAAAATTTAGCACTGTGAGGGCACAATGGAGCAACGGGAGGGAAAAATAGAGTAGCGTGATGACACAATGGAGCAGTGTGATGACACAATTGAGCAGAGTAATTTCACAAAGGAGAAGTGTGAGGGCAAAATGGAGCAGTGTGAGGACAAAAAGAAGCTGTGTGAGTGCAAAATGGAGCATTGTGAGGAAACAATGGAGCAGTCCGAGGGCACAAAAGGTGCAGTGTGAGGGCTCAATGGAGCAGTTTGATAACACAGTGGAGCAGTGTGATGACAGAATTTAGCACTGTGAGGGCACAATGGACCAATGTGAGGGAAGGAGCAGTGTGATGACACAATGGGGCAGAGTGATGACAAAGTGGAGCAGTGTGATGGCACAATGAAACAGTGTGATCACATAATTTAGCAGTGTGAGGGCCCAAGGTATCAGTGTGAGGGCACAACGGAGCAGTGTGATGACAAAATGGAGCAGTTTGATGGCACAAGGGTGCAGTGTGGTGACACAATGGAGCAGTGTGATGGCACAATGGACCAACGTGATGGCACAATTGAGCACTGTGATGACACAATGGAGCAGAGTGATGGCACAATGAAGCAGATGATAACACAAATGAGCAGTGTGATGACAAAATTTAGCACTGTGAGGGCAAAATGGAGCAGTGTGATGGCACAATGGAGCAGTATGATGACACAATGGAGCAGCATCATGACACAATGGAGCAGTGTGATGGCACAATGGAACAGTGTAAGGGCACAATGGAGAGCTCTGAGGACAAAATGGAGCAGTACGAGGGCACAATGGAGCAGTGTGAGGGAAAATGGAGCAGAGTGATGAAACATTGGAGCAGGCTGATGGCAAAATGGAGCAGTGTGATTGCACATAGGAGCATTGTGTGGGAACAATGGAGCAGTGTGAGGGCACAATGGACCAGAGTGAGGACACAATGGAACAGTGTGATGGCACAATTGAGCAGTGTGAGGGCACAATGGAGGAGTTTGATGACACAATGGAGCAGTGTGATGACACAATGAAGCACTCAGTGCACAATTGAGCAATGTGAGGGAACAAAGGAGCAGTGTGATGAAACAATGGAGCAGTGTGATGGTAAAATGGTGCAGGGTAAGGACTAAATGGAGAAGCATGAGGCCACAATGGAGGAGTGTGATGACAGAATGGAGCAGTGAGATGACACAATGCAGCACTGTGAGGGCAAAATGTAGCAGTGTGAGGCACATTGGATCAGTGTGATGACACAATGAAGCATCATTATGTCACAATGCAGCAGTGTCAGGGCATAGTGGAGAAGTCTGTGGTCACAATGGATCAGTGTGAGGGCACAATGGACCAGTGTGAGAACAAATCGGGGCAGTGTGATGGCCGAATGGAGCAGTGTTATTTCACAATGAAGCAGTGTGATGAGACAATGTAACAGTATGATGACACAATTTAGCACTGTGAGGGCAAAATGGAGCAGTTTGATGGCACAATGGAGCACTACGATGACACAATGGAGCAGTGTGATGACACAATAGAGCAGTGTGATGACACTATGAAGCAGTGTGATGACAAAATGGAGAAGTGTGATGGCAAAAAGGAGTAGCGTGAGGGCACAATGGAGCTGTGAGATGACACAATGGAGCAGAGTGATGACACAATGGACCAGTTTGATGAAAACAATGGGGCAGTGTGATGGCACAATGAAGCAGTGTGATGACACAATGGAGCAGTGTGATGACACAAATTAGCACTGTGAGGGCACAATGGAGCAGGGTGATGACACACAGGAGCAGTATGATGACACAATGGAGCAGTGTGAGGGCTAAATATAGCAGTGTGAGGGAACAATGCATCAGTGTTATGGCCAAATGGAGCAGTGTGAGGGTACAAGGTAGCAGAGTGAGGGCTCAATGGAGCAGTGTGAGGACACATCGGGGCAGTGTGATGTCACAATGGAGCAGTGTGATGACACAATGGAGCAGTGTGATGACAAAATTTAGCACTGTGAGGGCAAAATGGAGCAGGTCGATGGCACAATGGAGCAGTGTGATGACAAAATGGAGCAGTGTGATGACACAATGGAGCAGTGTGAGGGCACAATCGAGCTGTGTGATGACACAATGAGGCAATGTGATGTCACAATGGAGCAATGTATTAAAACTTGGAGAAGTGTGATGACAGAATGGAGCACTGTGATGGCGCAAGAAGCAGTGTGATGACACAATGGAGCACTGTGAGTGCACAATTGAGCAGTGGGATGAAACAATGGAGCAGAATGATGGCACCATGAAGCTGTGTGATGCCACAATAGAGCAAAGTTATGACAAAACTTATCACTGTGAGGGCAAAATGGAGAAAGTTTATGGCACAATGGAGCAGTGTGAAGACACAATGGAGCAGCGCGATGACACAATGGAGCAGTGTCTTCACACAATGGAGCAGTGTGAGGGCAAAATGGAATAGTGTAAGGGCAGAAAGGACCACGGTGAGGACACAATGGAGCAGTGTGATGACAAAATGTAGCAGAGTGAGGGCACAATTGTTCAGTGGGCAGGCACAGTGGAGCAGTGTGATGACACAATGAACCAGTGTGAGCAAAAATGGAGCCCTTTGGTGACACAATGGAGAAGTGTGGTGACACAAAGGAGCAGTGTGATGAGAAAATGGAAAGTTGTTAGGGCAAAATGGAGCAGAGTAAGGGCACAATGAATCAGTGTGATTGCACAGTGCAGTAGTGTGATGACAAAATGGAGCAATGTGATGGCACGAGGTAACCATGTGAAGGCACACTGGAACAGTGGATTGACACAATGGAGAAGTGTGATCTCACAATGGAGCAGCGTGTGATGACAATGTGGAGTAGTGTGATGGCACAAAGGAGCAGTGTGAGGAAACAATGGAGCAGTATGTGGGCACAACGGAGCTGTGTGGGAAAAATGGCGCAGGGTGATGTAACTTTTGAGCAGCGTGATGGCAAAATGGAGCAGTGTTATTGCCCATAGGAACATTCTGAGGGCACAATGGAGCAGTGTGAGGAAACATTTGGCTAGTGTGAGGACAAAATGGAGCAGTGTGATGGTACAATGGAGCAGTGTGAGGGCAAAATGTAGGAGTTTGATGACACAATGGAGCAGTGTAGTGACACAATTGAGCACTCTGACTGCACAGTTGCACAATTTGAGTGAACAAAGGAGCTGTGATGACACAATGGAGCAGTGGGATGGCAAAATCGTGCAGTGTGAGGACAAAAAGGAGAAGCGTGAGGGCACATTAGATGAGTGTGATGACACAATGGAGCAGTGGGATGGCAAAATCGTGCAGTGTGAGGACAAAAAGGAGAAGCGTGAGGGCACATTAGATGAGTGTGATGACACAATGGAGCAGTGTGATGGCTCAATGGAGCAGTGTGATGGCATAATGGAGCATTGTGATGACGCAATGGAGAAGTGTGATGGCGAAATGGAGCAGTGTGAGAGTATTATGGCACAGTGAGATGACAGAATGGAGCACCGTGATGACACAATGGAGAAATGTGATGGCAAAATTGAGAACCGTGAATGCACAATGGAGCAGTGAGATGACACAATGGAGAAGTGTTAGGGCACAATGGAGCAGTGTTATGACACAATTGAGCAGCGTGTTGACAAAATGGAGCAGTGTGATGGCACAAGGGAGCAGTGTGAGGGAACAATGGAGCAGTTTGATGACAATGGAGAAATGTGAGGGCAAAATGGAACAGTGTGAGGGCACAGTGGAGCAGTGTGAGGACACAATGTACCAGTGTCAGGACAGAATGGGGCAGTGTGATGTCAAAATGGTGCAGGGTGAGGCCAAAATGGAGAAGCGTGAGGGCACAATGGAGGAGTGTGAGGACAAAATGGAGCAGTGTGATGACAAAATGGAGCAATGTAAGGGCACAATGGAGGAGTGTGAGGCACAATGGAGCAGGGTGATGACAAAATGGAGCAGCGTTATGACAAAATGCAGCAGTGTGAGGGCACAATGGAGCAGTGCGTGGTCACAATGGAGCAGTGTGGGGTCACAATAGAGCAGAGTGGGCACAAAATGGACAAGTTTGAGGACACTGTGGGGCATTGTGATGACACAATGGAGCAGTGTGATGGCACAATGGCCAGTGTGATGACATAAAGGAGCACTGTGATGGCACACTGAAGCAGTGTGGTGACACAAAGGAGCAGTCTTATGGCACAATGGAGCAGTGTGATGGATAAATGGAGCAGTGTGATGGCACAATGGCTCATTGTGATGACACAATGGAGAAGTGTGATGGCAAAATGGAGCAGTGTGAGAACACAGTGCAGCAGTAAGATGACACAACGGAGCAGCGTGATGACACAATGAAGAAGAGTGATGCCAAAATTGAACACCTCTAGGGCACAATGGAGCAACGAGGTGACACAATGGATCAGCATGATGACACAATGGAGCAGTGTGATGACACAATGGAGCATTGTGGTGAAACAATGGAGAATTGTGATGGCAAAATGGAGCAGCGTGAGGGCACAAAGGAGCAGTGAGATGACACAACCGAGCAGTGTGATGACACAATGGAGAAGTGTGATGCCAAAAGTGAGCACCATGAGGCCACAATGGAGCAGTGAGATGTCACAACAGAGCAGCGTGATGACACAATGGAGCAGAGTGATCACACAATGGAGCAGTGTGCTTGCACAATAGAGTAGTGTAAGAGCACTAAGGACCAGTGTGATGACACAATGGAGCACTGTGTGTGCACAACTGAGCAGTGAGAGATAACAAATGAGCAGTGGGATGAAACAATGGAGCAGAATCATGGCACAATGAAGCTGTGTGATGCCACAATAGAGCAATGTTATGACAAAACTTAGCACTGTGGGGGCAAAATGGAGCAATGTTATGGCACAATGGAGAAATGTGATGACACAATGGAGCAGCGTGATGACACAAAGGAGCAATGACTTTGCACAAAGGAGCAGCTGTGTGGGCATAATGGAGTAGTGTAAGGACACCAAGGACCAGTGTGAGGACACAATGCAGGAGTGTGATGGCACAATGGAGCATTGTGAGGGCACATTTGAGCAGTGTGATGACACAATGGAGCAGTGTGATGACAAAATGGAGCAGTGTGAGGGAACAATTGATCAGTGGAAGGGCACAGTGGAGCAGAGTGATGACACAATGAACCAGTGTGAGCACACAATGGAGCCCTGTTGTGACACAATGGAGAAGTGTGATGACACAAATGAGCAGTTTGATGAGAAAATGGAAAGGTGTTAGGGCACAATGGAGCAGTATGAGGTCACAAAGATTCAGTGTGATAGCACAGTGGAGCAGTGTGATGACACAAGGTAAACGTGTGAGGGCACACTGAAGCAGTGTGATGACACAATGGAGAAGTGTGATCTCACAATGCAGCAGCGTGATGACACAGTAGAGCAATGTGATGACACAGCGGAACAGTGTGATGTCACAAAGGAGCAGTGTGAGGAAACAATGGTGCAGTACGTGGGCACAATGGAGCAGTGTGAAGGCACAAAGGAGCAGTGTGAGGACACAATGGAGTGGAGTGATGACACAATGGATGAGCTGTGTTGGCACAATGGAGCAGTGTGAGGGCACAATGGAGTAGTGTGAGGACACAGTGGAGCAGTATGAGTGCACAATGGAGCAGTGTGAGGGCACAATGGAGCAGTGAGGTGACACAAGAGAGCAGCGTGATGACACAATGGAGCAGTGTGTTCACACAATGGAGCATTGTGATGACACAATGGAGAAGTGTGATGGCAAAATGGAGCAGCGTGAGGGCACAATGGAGCAGTGAGATGACACAACAGAGCAGCCTGATGACACAATGGAGCTGCGTGATGGCACCATGGATCAATGTATTGCAACTTGGAGCAGTGTGATGGCACAAATAGCAGTGTGAATACACAATGGAGCACTGTGAGTGCACAATTGAACAGTGAGAGATAACAATTGAGCAGTGGGATGAAACAATGGAGCAGAGTGATGGTACAATGAAGCTGTGTGATGCCGCAATAGAGAATGTTATGACAAAACTTAGCACTGTGAGGGCAAAATGGAGCAATGCTATGGCACAATGGATCAGAGTGACGAACAATGGAACAGCGTGATAACACATTGAATCAGTGTGATGGCCCAATGGAGTAGTGTGAGGGCATAGTCGAATAGTGTAAGGACACAAAGGACCAGTGTGAGGACACAATTGATAAGTGGGCGGGCACAGTGGTGCAGTGAAATGAGACAATGAACCAGTGTGGGGGCACAATGGAGCAGTGTGATGGCACAATGGAGTAGTGTAAGGGCACAAAGGACCAGTGTGAGGATACAATGGAACAGTGTGATGGCACAAAGGAACATTGTGAGGGCACATTGGAGCAATGTGATGACACAATGGAGCAGTGTGATGACAAAATGGAGCAGTGTGAGGGCACAATTGATCAGAGGGAGGGCACAGTCGAGCAGAGTGATAAGACAATGAACCAGTGTGAGTGCACAATGGAGCCCTGTGGTGACACAATGGAAAAGTGTGATGACAAAAAAGAGCAGTGTGATGAGAAAATGGAAAGGTTTTAGGGCACAATGGAGCAGTGTGAGGGCACAATGAATCAGTGTGATTGCACAGTGCAGTAATGTGATGACAAAATGAAGCAAAGTGATAACACAACTTAACCATGTGAAGGCACACTGGAGCAGTGTGATGACACAATGGAGAAGTGTGATCTCACAATGGAGCAGTGTGATGACATAGTACAGCAGTGTGATGACACAGAGGAACAGTGTGAGGAAACAATGGAGTAGTATGTGGGCACAATGGAGCAGTGTGAAGGCACAATGGAGCAGTGAGGACACAAGGGAGCAGTAAGGGGGCACAATGGAGCAGTGTGAGGGCAAAATGGAGCAGAGTGATGAAACTTTTGAGCAGCATAATGGCAAAATGGAGCAGTGTTATTGACCGTAGGAGCATTCTGAGGGCAAAATGGAGCAGTGTTAGGCCACAAATTACCAGTGTGAGGACACAATGGAGCAGTCTGATGGCACAATGGAGCAGTATGAGGGCAAAATTGAGGAGTTTGATGACACAATGAAGCAGTGTAATGACACAATTGAGTGCTCTGTGTGCACAATTGAGCAATGTGAGTGAACAGAGGAGCTGTGTGATGACACAATGGAGCAGTGTGATGGCAAAGTGGTGCAGGGTGATGAATAAAAGGAGATGCGTGAAGGTAGATTGGAGGAGTGTGATGAGAAAATGGAGCAATGTGATGGCACAATGGAGCAGTGTGATGGCACAATGGAGCACCGTGATGACACAATGGAGAAGTGTGATGGCAAAATTGAGAACCGTGAGAGAACAATGGAGCAGTGAGATGACACAGTGGAGCAGTGTTAGGGCACAATGGAGCAGTGACACAACACAATTGAGCAGCGTGTTGACACAATGAAGCAGTGTGATGGCACAATGGAGCAGTGTGAGGGAACAATGGAGCAGTGTGATGACAATGGAGAAAGGTGAGGGCACAATGGAGCAGTGTGAGGGCACAGTGGAGCAGTTTGAGGACACAATGGACCAGTGTGTGGACAGAATGGAGCAGTGTGATGTCAAAATGGTACAGGGTGAGGACATAATGGAGAAGTGTGAGGGCACAATGGAGGAGTGTGATGACACAATGGAGCAGTGTGATGACAAAACGGAGCATTATAAGGGCACAATGGAGGAGTGTGAGGCACAATGGAACAGTGTGATGACACAATGGAGCAGCATTATGACAAAATGCAACAGTGTGAGGGCACAATGGCGTAGTGTGTGGTCACAATAGAGAAGTGTGTGGTCACAATGGAGCAGTGTGAGGGCACAATGGATAAGTGTGAGGACACAGTGGGGCAGTGTCATGACACAATGGAGCAGTTTGATGGCACAATGGCCAGTGTGATGACAGAATGGAGCACTGTGATGGCACACTGAAGCAGTGTGATGACACAATGGAGCAATGTTATGGTACAATGGAGCAGTGTGAAGGCTCAATGGAGCAGTGTGATGGCACAATGGAGAAGTGTAATGCCAAAATTGAGCACCGTGAGGGCACAATCGAGCAGTGAGGTGACACAATGGAGCAGCGTGATGACACAATGGAGCAGTTTGATGGCAAAATGGAGAAGTGTGATGGCACAATGGCAAATGTGATGACAGAATGGAGCACTGTGATGGTACACTGAAGCAGTGTGATGACACAATGGAGCAGTGTTATGGCACAATGGAGCAGTGTGATGGCTCAATGGATCAGGGTGATGGCACAATGGAGCATTGTGATGACAATGGAGAAGTGTGATGGCAAAATGGAGTAGCGTGAGAACACAATGGAGCAGTGAGATGATGCAAGGGAGCAGCGTGATGACACAATGGAGAAGTGTGATGGCAAATTTGAGCAGCGTGAGGGCACAGTGGAGCAGTGAGATGACACAACGGAGCAGCGTGATGACACAATGGATCAGAGTGATCGCACAATGGAGCATTGGGAGGGCACATTGGAGCAGTGTGATGACACAATGGAGCAGTGTGAGGGAACAATTGATCAGTGGGAAGGCACAGTCGAGCAGAGTGATGACACAATGAATCAGTGTGAGCGCACAATGGAGCCCTGTGGTGACACAATGGAGAAGTGTGGTGATACAAATGAACAGTTTGATGAGTAAATGGAAAGGTGTTAGGGTACATCGGAGCAGTGTGAGGGCACAATGAATCAGTGTGATTGCACAGTGGAGCAGTGTGATGACAAAATGGAGCAGTGTGATGACACAAGGTAAACATGTGAGGGCACACTGAAGCAGTGTGATGACTCAATGGAGAAGTGTGATCTCACAATGGAGCAGTGTGATGACACATTACAGCAGTGTGATGACACAGTGGAGCAGTGTGATGTCACAAAAGAGCAGTGTGAGGAAACAATGGAGCAGTACATGGGCACAATGGAGCAGTGTGAGGGCACAATGGAGTAGTGTGAAGACACAGTGGAGCAGTATGAGGGCACAATGTAGCAGTGTGATGGCACAATGGAGCAGTGAGGTGACACAAGGGAGCAGCGTGATGACACAATGGAGCAGTGTGTTTGCACAATGGAGCATTGTGATGACACAATGGAGAAGTGTGATGGCAAAATGGAGCAGTGTGAGGGCACATTGGAACAGTGAGATGACACAAAGGAGCAGCGTGATGACACAATGGAGAAGTTTGATGGCAAAATTGAGCACCTTGAGGGCACAATGGAGCAGTGAGATGACACAGGGGAGCAGCTTGATGACACAATGGAGCTGTGTGATGGCACCATGGATTGAGCAGTGAGAGATAACAACTGAGGAGTGGGATGAAACAATGGAGCAGAGTGATGGCACAATGAAGCTGTGTGATGCCACAATAGAGAAATGTTATGACAAAACTTAGCACTGTGAGGGCAAAATGGAGCAATGATATGGCACAATGGATCAGTGTGAAGAAAAATAGAACAGCATGATAGCACAATGAACCAGTGTGATGGCACAATGGAGCAGTGTGAGGGCACAGTGGAATAGTGTAAGGGCACAAAGGACCAGTGTGAGGACACAATTGATAAGTGGGCGGGCACAGTGGCGCAGTGAGATGACACAATGAACCATTGTGGGGGCACAATGGAGCACTGTGATGGCACAATGGAGTAGTGTAAGGGCACAAAGGACCAGTGTGAGGATACAATGGAACAGTGTGATGGCACAATGGAACATTGTGAGGGCACATTGGAGCAGTGTGATGACAAAATGGAGCAGTGTGAGGGCACAACTGAGCAGTGGGTGGGCACAATGGAGCAGTGTGATGACACAATGAACCAGTGTGAGCTCACAATGGAGCCCTGTGGTGACACAATGGAGAAATGTGATGACAAAAAGAGCAGTGTGATGAGAAAATGGAAAGGTTTTAGGGCACAATGGAGCAGGGTGAGGGCAAAATGAATCAGCGTGATTGCACAGTGCTGTACTGTGATGACAAAATGAAGCAAAGTGATGACACAATGTAACCACGTGAAGGCACACTGGAGCAGTGTGATGACACAATGGAGAAGTGTGATCTCACAATGGAGCAGTGTGATGACACAGTACAGCAGTGTGATGACACAGAGGAGCAGTGTGAGGAAACAATGGAGTAGTATGTGCTCACAATGGAGCAGTACAAAGGCACAATGGAGCAGTGAGGACACAAGGGAGCAGTAAGGGGGCACAATGGAGCAGTGTGAGGGCAAAATGGAGAAGAGTGATGAAACTTTTGAGCAGTGTGATGGCAAAATGTAGCAGTGTTATTGACCGTAGGAGCATTCTGAGGGCAAAATGGAGCAGTGTTAGGCCACAATTGACCAGTGTGAGGACACAATGGAGCAGTCTGATGGCACAATGGAGCAGTGTGAGGGCAAAATGGAGGAGTATGGTGACACAATGAAGCAGTGTAATGACACAATTGAGCACTTTGTGTGCACAATTACGCAATGTGAGTGAACAAAGGAGCTGTGTGATGACACAATGGAGCAATGTGATGGCAAAGTGGTGCAGGGTGATGAAAAAATGGAGAAGCGTGAGGATAGATTGGAGGAGTGTGATGAGGCAATGGAGCAATGTGATGGCACAATGGAGCACCATGATGACACAATGGAGAAGTGTGATGGCAAAATTGAGAACTGTGAGGGAAAAATGGAGCAGTGATATGACACAGTGGAGCAGTGTTAGGGCACAATGGAGCAGTGATACGAGCACAATTGAGCAGTGTGTTGACAAAATGGAGTAGTGTGAGGGCACAATGGAGCAGTGTGAGGGAACAATGGAGCAGTGTGATGACAATGGAGAAATTTGAGGGCACAATGGAGCAGTGTGAGGGCACAATGGAGCAGTTTGAGGACACAATGGACCAGTGTGAGGACATAATGTGCAGTGTGATGTCAAAATGGTACAGGGTGACGACATAATGGAGGGGTGTGATGACACAATGGAGCAGTGTTATGACAAAATGCAGCAGTGTGTGGTCACAATGGAGCAGTGTGAGGGCACAATGGATAAGTGTGAGGACACAGTGGGGCAGTGTCATGACACAATGGAGCAGTTTGATGGCACAATGACCAGTGTGATGACAGAATGGAGCACTGTGATGGCAAACTGAAGCAGTGTGATGACACAATGGAGCAGTGTTATGGCACAATGGAGCAGTGTGAAGGCTCAATGGAGCAGTGTGATGGCACAATGGAGAAGTGTAATGCCAAAATGGTACAGGGTGAGGACATAATGGAGAAGTGTGATGACACAATGGAACAGTGTGATGACAAAACGGAGCATTATAAAGGCACAATGGAGGAGTGTGAGGCACAATGGAACAGTGTGATGACACAATGGAGCAGCATTATGACAAAATGCAGCAGTGTGAGGGCACAATAGAACAGTGTGTGGTCACAATAGAGAAGTGTGTGGTCACAATGGAGCAGTGTGTGGTCACAATAGAGAAGTGTGTGGTCACAATGGAGCAGTGTGAGGGCAAAATCGATAAGTGTGAGGACACAGTGGGGCAGTGTCATGACACAGTGGGGCAGTGTCATGACACAATGGAGCAGTTTGATGGCACAATGGCCAGTGTGATGACAGAACGGAGCACTGTGATGGCACACTGAAGCAGTGTGATGACACAATGGAGCAGTGTTATGGCACAATGCAGCAGTGTGAAGGCTCAATGGAGCAGTGTGATGGCACAGTGGAGAAGTGTAATGCCAAAATTTAGCACCTTGAGGGCACAATCGAGCAGTGAGGTGACACAATGGAGCAGCGTGATGACAAAATGGAGCAGTTTGATGGCAAAATGGAGAAGTGTGATGGCACAATGGCCAATGTGATGACAGAATGGAGCACTGTGATGGCACACTGAAGCGGTGTGATGACACAATGGAGCAGTGTTATGGCACAATGGAGCAGTGTGAAGTCTCAATGGAGCAGTGTGATGGCACAATGGAGCATTGTGATGACACAATGGAGAAGTGTGATGGCAAAATTGAGCAGCGTGAAAACACAATGGGGCAGTGAGGTGACACAATGGAGCAGTGTAATGACACAATGGAGAAGTGTGATGGCACAATGGAGCATTGTGATGACACAATGGAGAAGTGTGATGGCAAAATGGAGTAGTGTAAGGGCACCAAGGACCTGTGGGAGGACACAATGGAGCAGTGTGATGGCAAATGGAGCAATGGGTTGACAAAATGGAGCACCGAGAGTGCACAATTGAGCAGTGTGAGGGAACAAAGAATGAGTATGATGACACAATGAAGGAGCTCGGTTGGCACAATGGAGCAGTGTGAGGGCACAATGGAGTAGTGTGAGGACACAGTGGAGCAGTATGAGGGCACAATGGAGCAGTGTGAGGGCACAATGGAGCAGTGACATGACACAAAGGAGTACCGTGATGACAAAATGGAGCTGTGTGATTGCACAATGGAGCATTGTGATGACACAATGGAGAAGTGTGATGGCAAAATGGAGCAGCGTGAGGGCACAATGGAACAGTGAGATGACAGAATGGTGCAGCGTGATGACACAATGGAGCAGTGTGTTTGCAAAATTGAGCAACTTGAGGGCACAATGGAGCAGTGAGGTAACACAACGGAGCAGCGTGAAGACACAATGGAGCAGTGTTATGGCGCAGTGGAGCAATGTATTGCAACTTGAAGCAGTGTGACGACAGAATGGAGCAGTGTGATGGCATAAGTAGAAATGTGATGATAAAATGGAACACTGTGATTGCACAATTGAACAGTGAGAGATAAGAAATGAGCAGTGGGATGAAACAATGGAGCAGAGTGATGGCACAATGAAGCTGTGTGATGCCACAATAGAGCAAAGTTATGACAAAACATAGCACTGTGAGGTCAAAGTGGAGCAATGTTATGGCACAATGGAGCAGTGTGAAGACACAATGGAGCAGCGTGATGACAAAATGGAGCAGTGTCTTCACACAATCTGGCAGTGTTAGGGCATAATGGTGTAGAGTAAGGGCACCAAGGACCAGTGTGAGGACACAATGGAGCATTGTGATGGCAAAATGGACCATTGTGATGACACAAGGGAGAAGTGTGATGGCAAAATGGAGCAGTGTGATGACACAGTGGAGCAGTGGGATGACACAATGGAGCAATATATTGCAACTTGGAGCAGTGTGATTACAGAATGGAGCAATGTGATGGCACAAGTAGCAGTGTGATGACACAGTGGAGCACTGTGAGTGCACAATTGAGCAGTGAGTGATAACAAATGAGCAGTGGGATGAAACAATGGAGCAGAATGATGGCACAATGAAGCTGTGTGATGCAACAATAGAGCAATGTTATGACAAAACAGCACTGTGAGGGCAAAATGGAGTAATGTTATGGCACAAGGGAGCAGAGTGACAACACCATTGAGCAGCGTGATGACAAAAGGAGCAGTGTCTTCCCACAATGGAGCAGTGTGAGGCCATAAAGCAGTAGTGTATGGCCACCAAATACTCATGTGAGGACACAATGGAGCAGTGCAATGGCACAATGGAGCAATGTGATGACACAATGGAGAAGTGTGATGGCAAAATGGAGCAGTGTGATGACACAGTGGAGCAATGTATTGCAACTTGGAGCAGTGTGATGACACAATGGAGCACTGTGATGGCACAAGTAGCAGTGTGATGACACAATGGAGCACTGTGATGGCACAAGTAGCAGTGTGATGACACAATGTAGCACTGTGAGTGCACAATTGAGCAATGAGAGGGAAGAAAGGAGCAATGGGCTGAAAGAATGGATTAGAGTGATGGCACAATGAAGCTGTGTGATGCCAGAAGAGTTAAATGTTATGACATATCTTAGCACTGTGAGGGCAAAATGGAGCAATGTTATGGCACAATGGAGCAGTTTGAAGACATAATGGAGCAGAGTAATGGCACAATGCAACACATTGTCTTTGCACAATTGTGCAGTGTGAGGCCATAATGGAGTAGTGTAAGGGTACAACAGACCAGTGTGAGCACACAATGGAGCACTGTGAAGGCACAATGGAGCATTGTGAGGGCACAATGGAGCAGTGTGATAACACAATGGAGCAGTGTGATGACAAAATGGAGCAGCGTGAGGGCACAAATGATCAGTGGGCGGGCACAGTGGAGCAGTGTGATGACACAATGAACCAGTGTGAGCACACAATGGAACCCTGTGGTGTCACAATGGAGAAGTGTGATGACCCAAATGAGCATTATGATGAGAAAATGGAAATAAGTTAGGGCACAATGGAGCAGTGTGAGGTCACAATGAATCACTTTGATTACACAGTGGAGAAGTGTGATGACAAAATGGAGCAATGTGATGACACAAGGTAAATGTGTGAAGGCACACTGGAGCAGTGTGATTACACAATGGAGAAGTGTGATCTCACAAAGGAGCAGCTTGAGGACACAGTACAGCAGTGTGATGACACAGTAGAGCAGTGTGATGTCACAAAGGATCAGTGTGAGGAAACAATGGAGCAGTACGTGGGCACAATGGAGCAGTGTGAAGGCACAATTGAGAAGTGTGAGGACACAATGGAGCCGTACGAGGGCACAATGGAGCAGTGTGAGGGCAAAATGGCGCAGATTGATGTAACTTTGGAGCAGCGTGATGGCAAAATGGAGCAGTGTTATTGCCCAAAGGAACATTCACAGGGCACAATGGAGCAGCGAGAGGGCAAAATTGTCCAGTGTGAGGACACAATGTAGCAGTGTGATGGCACAATGGAGCAGTGTGAGGGCAAAATGGAGGAATTTTATGACAGAATGGAGCAGTGTAATGACAAAATTGAACACTCTGAGTGCACAATTGTGCAATGTTAGTGAACAAGGAGCAGTGTGATGACAGAGTGGAGGAGTGTGATGGCAAAATGGTGCAGTGTGAGGACAAAATGGAGAAGCATGAGGGCACATTTGGGGGGTGTGATGACACAATTGAGCACTGGGATGGCTAAATGTAGCATTGTGATGACACAATGGAGAAGTGTGATTGTAAAATGCAGCAGCGTGAGGGCGCAGTGGAGAAGTGAAATGACACAACGGAGCAGCGGGATGACACAATGCAGAAGTGTGATGGCAAAATTGTGAACCGTGAGGGCACAATGGAGCAGTGAGATGACACAGTGGAGCAGTGTTAGGGCACAATGGCGTGGTGTAACAACACAGTTGAGCAGTGTGTTGACATAATGGAGCAGTGTGATGGCACAAGGAAGCAGTGTGAGGGAACAATGGAGCAGTTTGATGACAATGGAGAAATATGAGGGCATAATGGAGCAGTGTGAGGGCACAGTGGAGCACTGTGAGGACACAATAGACCAGTTTGAGGACAGAATGGGGCAGTGTGATGTCAAAATGGTGCAGGGTGAGGACAAAATGGAGAAGTGTGAGGGCACAATGGAAGAGTGGGAGGACACAATGGAGCACTGTGATGACACAATGGAGCACTGTAAAGGCACAGTGGAGGAGTGTGAAGCACAATGGAGCAGGGTGATGACAAAATAGAGCAGCGTTATGAGAAAATGCAGCAGTGTGAGGGCACAATGGAGCAGTGTGTGGTCACAATGGAGCAGTGTGGGGTCACAATGGAGCAGTGTGGGCACACAATGGAACAGTGCAATGTCACAATGGCCAGTGTGATGACAGAAAGGAGCACTGTGATGACACACTGAAGCAGTGTGATGACACAAAGGAGCAGTCTTATGGCAAAATGGAGCAGTGTGATGGCTAAATGGAACAGTGTGATGGCACAATGGAACATTGCCATGAAACAATGGAGAAGTGTGATGGCACAATGGAGCAGCGTGATGACACAATGCAGCAATGTTATGCCAAAATGCAGCAGTGTGAGGGTACAGTGGAGCAGTCTGTGGTCACAGTGGACCAGGGTGATTGCAAAATGGAAAAGTGTGAGGAAACATTGGGACAGTGTGATGACACAATGGAGCAGTGTGATGTCACAATGAAGCAGTGTGATAACACAATGGAGCAGTGTGATGACACAATTTAACACTGTGAGGGCAAAATGGAGCAGGGTGATGACACAATGGAGCAGCAAGTTGACACAATGGAGCATTGTGATGGCAAAATTGAGTAGAGTGAGGGCACAATGGAGCTGTGTGATGACAAAATGCGGCAGGATGATGTCACAATGAGGCAGTGTGAGGGCACAATGGAGCAGTGTGATATCACAATGGAGCATTGTGAGGGCAAAATGGAGCAGTGTGAGGTCACATCAGAGCAGTGTTAGGGCACAATGAAGCAGTGTGTGGGCACAAAAGAGTAGTACGATGACACAATAGAGCAATATGATGACAGAATGGAGCAGTGTGAGGGCTAAATATAGCAGTGTGAGAGTCATGGCAGCAGTGTTGTGGCCCAATGGATCAGTGTGAGAGCACAATTTAACAGTGTGAGGGAACAATGGACCAGTTTGTGGACACAATGCAGCAGTGTGATGGCACAATAGAGCAGTGTGAGGTCACAATGCACCAGTGTGAACACAATGGAGCAATGTGAGGTCAAAATTGAGTAGCACAAGATCGCAGTGGCAGAGTGTGAGGGCACAATGGAGCAGTGTAATGACACAATCTATTAGTGGGAAGGCACAATGGAGCAATATGAAGACACAATGGATGAGCTTTGTTGGCAAAATGTAGCAGTGTGATGGCAAATTGGAGAAGTGTGAGGACTCAGTGGATCAGTATGAGGGTACAATGAAGCAGTGTGAGGGTAGAATGGCACAGTGTGATGACACAATGAAGCAGTGTGACAACACAATGGAGGAGTGTGATGACACAATTTAACACTGTGAGGGCACAATGGAGCAATGGTGAAGAGATAATGGAGCAGTGTGATGGCACAATGGAGCAGTGTGACGGCACAATGGAGCATTGTGATGACACAATGGAGCAGTGTGATGACACAATGGAGCAGTGTGAGGGCCCAATTGAGCAGTGCATGGGCAAAGTGGATCAGTGTGATGACACAATGAACTAGTGTGAGGGCACAGTGGAGCCCTTTGATGACAAAATGGAGAAGTGTGATGCCACAAATGAGCAGTGTGATGAGAAAATCGTAAGGTGTTAGGGCAAAATGGAGCAGTGTGAGGGCACAAGGGAGCACTGTGAGGGCACAGTGTACCACTGTGAGGAGACAATTGAGCTATGTACATCCAAAACGGAGTTGTGTGAGAGCAAAATGGAGGAGTGTGGTGTCACAATGGAGTAGTGTGTTGACACAATGGAGCAGTGTGATAACACAATGGAGGAGCATGATGACACAGTGGAGCAGTGTGATGTCACAATGGAACAGTGTGATGACACACAAGACTGGAGTGAGAGCACAATGGAGCAGTGTGATGACACATTTTAACAGTGTGAGGAGTCAATGGAGCTTTGTGGGTCCAAAAAAGAGCTGTGTGAGACCACAATGGAGCAGAGAGATGGCACAATGAAGCAGTGTGATGACACAAAGGAACAGTATGATGACACAATGGAGCATTGTACAGGCTAAATATAGCAGTGTGAGGGGACAATGCAGCTGTGTCAGGGAACAATGGAACAGTGTTAGGACACAATGGAGCAGCGTGATGACACAATGGACCAGAGTGAAGACACAGAGGAACTATGTGATGACACAATGGAGCAGAGTGGTGTCACAATATAGCAGAGGGATGGCACAATGGAGCAGTGTTAGGGAACAATGGAGTGGTATGATGGCACAATGAATCAGTGTAATTGCACAGTGGACCATTGTGATGACACAATGGAGCAGTGTGATGACACAAGGTAGCAGAGTGAGGGCACAATTGAGCATTGTGATGACACATTGGAGAAGTGTGACGGCACAAAGGAGCAGCGTGATGACACAGTGGAGCAGTGTCCTGACACAGTGGAGCAGTGTGATGACAAAATGGAGCAATACATTGCAACTTGGAGCAGTGTGAGGACAGAATGGAGAACTGTGATGGCACAAGAAGCAGTGTTATGACACAATGGAGCACTGTGAGTGCACAATTGAGCAGTGAGAGGGAAAAAATGAGCAGGGTGATGACAAAATTGAGCAGTGTGAGGGTACAATTGAGGAGTGGGCGGGCACAGACGATCAGTGTGATGACACAATGAACCAGTGGGAGGGCACAATGGAGCCCTGTGATGAGACAATGGAGAAGTGTCATGTCACAAATAAGCAGTGTGATGAGAAAATCGAAAGGTGTTAGGGCACAATGGAGCAGTGTGAGGGCAAAGTGAGCATTGTGAGGGCAAAATGTACCAGTGTGAAGAGACAATGGCGCTGTGTGCGTCCAAAATGGAGCTGTGTGAGAGCACAATGGAGCAGGGTGATGTCACAAAAGAGCAGTGTGATGACACAATGGAGCAGCGTGATAACACAGTGGAGGGACATGATGACACAGTGGAGTAATGTTATGTCACAGTGGAACAGTGTGATGACACACTTGAGCAGTGTGATAGAACAATGGAGCAGTGTGATGACACACTGTACCAGAGTGAGGAGACAATGGAGCTGTGTGGGTCCAAAATGGAGCTGTGTGAGAGCACAATGGAGCAGTGTGAGGGCACAATGGAGCAGTGTGAAGACACAAAGGAGCAGTATGATGACACAATGGAGCAGTGTGAGGGCTAAGTATAGAAGTGTGAGGGGACAATGCAACAGGGTTGTGGCCGAATGGATCAGTCTGAGAGCACAATTTAACAGTGTGAGAGAATAATGGACCAGTTTGTGGACACAATGCAGCAGTGTGATGGCACAAAAGAGCAGTGTGAGGTCACAATGCACCAGTGTGAACACAATGGAGCAAAGTGAGGTCAAAATTGAGTAGCACAAGATCACAATGGCACAGTGTGAAGGAAGAATGGAGCAGTGTGATGAAACAATGGATTAGTGTGAAGGCACAATGGAGCAATATGAAGACACAATGGATGAGCTGTCTTGGCAAAATGGAGCAGTTTGATGGCAAATTGGAGCAGTATGAGGACCCAGTGGAGCAGTATGAGGGTACAATGAAGCAGTGTGAGGGTAGAATGGCACAGTGTGATGACACAATGAAGCAGTGTGACAACACAATGGAGGAGTGTGATGACACAATTTAGCACTGTGAGGGCACAATGGAGAAAAGTGAGGTAACAATAGAGTGGCATGGTGACACAATGGAGCAGTGTGATGACACAACTGAGCAGAGCAATTTCACAATGGAGAAGTGGGAGTGCACAATGGAGTATTGTGATGGCACAATGGAGCATTGTGATGACACAATGGAGCAGTGTGATGACACAATGGAGCAGTGTGTGGGCCCAATTGAGCAGTGCGTGGGCAGAGTGGATCAGTGTGATGACACAATGAACTAGTGTGAGGGCACAGTGGAGCCCTGTGATGACAAAATGGAGAAGTGTGATGCCACAAATGAGCAGTGTGATGAGAAAATCGTAAGGTGTTAGGGCACAATGGAGCAGTGTGAGGGCACAAGGGAGCACTGTGAAGGCATAGTGTACCACTGTCAGGAGGCAATTGAGCTGTGTGCATACAAAACGGAGCTGTGTGAGAGCAAAATGGAGGAGTGTGGTGTCACAATGAAGTAATGTGATGACACTATGGAGCAGTGTGATAACACAATGGAGGAGCATGATGACACAGTGGAGCAGTGTGATGTCACAATAGAACAGTGTGATGACACACAGGAGCAATGTGATGACACAATGGAGCAGTGTGATGACACAATGAAGCACTGTGAGGCCACAATGGAGCACCGTGAGGCACAATGGAACAGTGTGATGACACAATGAAACAGCGTTTTGTCACAATGCAGCAGTGTGAGGGCTTAATGGAGCAGTGTTTCATCATAATGGAGCAGTGTGTGTTCACAATGGAGCAGTGTTAGGGGACAATGGACCAGTGTGAGAACATAGTGGGGCAGTGTGATGGCACAATTGAGCAGTGTGTGGGCACAATGGAGGAATTTGATGACACAATGGAACAGTGTGATGACACAATGATCACTCTGAGTGCACAATTGAGCAATGTGAGGGAACAAAGGAGCAGTGTGATGACAAATGGAGCCGAGTGATGGCAAAATGGTGCAGGGTGAGATCAAAATGGAGAAGCGTGATGGCACTATGGAAAAGTGTGATGACACAATGGAGCAGTGTGATGACACAATGTAGCACTGTGAGGGCACAATGGAGCAGTGTGAGACACAATGGAGCAGTGTGATGACACAATGAAGCAGCGTTATGGCACAATGCAGCAGTGTGGGGGCATAGTGGAGCAGTGTGTGGTCACAATGAAGCAGTGTGTAGTCACAAAGGAGAAGTGTGAGGGCACAATGGACCAGTGTGAGGACACAGTGGGGCAGTGTGATGGCACAATGGAGCAGTGTGATGACACAATGGAGCAGTGTGATGGCACAGTGGAGCAGTGTGATGACAGAAAGGAGCACTGTGATGTCACAGCAGTGTGATGACACATGGGAGCAGTGTGAGTGCAGAATTGAGCAGTGAGAAGGAACAAATTAGCAGTGTGATGAAACAATAAAGCAGAGTGATGGCACAATGAAGCTGTTTGATGCCACAATAGAGCAAGGATATGACAAAACTTAGCAATGTGAGCGCAAAATGGAGCAATGTTATGGCACAGTGGATCAGTGTGAAGACAAAATCGAGCAGTGTGATGACACAATAAACCAGTGTGATGGCACAATGGAGCAGTGTAAGGGCACAATGGAGTAGTGTAAGGACACAAAGACCAGTGTGAGGACATAATTGATCAGTGGGTGTGCACAGTGGAGAGGTGAGATGACCCAATGAACCAGTATGGGGGAACAATGGAGCCCTGTGTTGATACAATGGAGAAATGTGATGTAAGAAAGGAGCAGTGTGATGAGAAAATCGAAGAGTGATAGGGCAAAATGGAGCAGTGTGAGGGTACAAGGGAACACTGTGAGGGCACAATGTACCAGTGTGGGGAGACAATGGAGCTGTGTGTGTCCAAAATGGAGCTGTGTGAGAGCACAATGGAGCAGTGTTATGGCACAATGGAGCAGTGTGATGACACAAAGGAGCAGCGTGATAACACAATGGAGCAGCATGATGACGCAGTGGAGCAATGTGATGACACAGTGGAACAGTGTGATGACACACTGGAGCAGGGTGATGGCACAATGGAGCAATGTGATGACAAAATATACCAATGTGATGGCATAATGGATCAGTGTGTTGGCACAGTGGAGATGTGCGATGATAAAATGGAGCATTATGATGGCACAATGGACCAGTGTATTGGCACAAAGGAGCAGTGTGTTGACACAATGGAGCAGTGTGATGGCAAAATGGAGCAGAGTGTCTGCACAATATACCAGCATGATGAAACAAAGGTGAAGCATGAAAAAACAATGTAGCAGTGTGAGGACACAATGGAGCAGCATGATGGCACATTGGAGCAGTGTCAGGGAAAAATGGAACTGTGTGATGAAAAAAATGCAGCAGTGTGATGACATAATGGAGCAGTGTGAATACACAATGGAGCAGTGTAATGGCTCAATGGAGCATTGTGATGGCGCAATGGAGCAGAGTGTGTGCACAATGAAGCACAGTGATGACACAATGGAGATTGGTGTTCACAAAATGGAGCAATTTGAAGGCACAATGGAGCAGCGTAAGGGAACAATGGAGCAGTGTGATGACAGAATGGAGCAGTGTGATGGCACAATGGACCAATGGGATGGCACAATTGAGCAGGGTGATGTCAGAATGGAGCAGTGTGTGTGCACAATGGAGCAGGGTGAGGGTACAATGGAGCACTCTGAGGGCACAATGTAGCAGTGTTAGGACAAAAGGGAGCTGTGTGAGTGCACAATTGACCAGTGTCCGGACAAAGTGGGGCAGTGTGATGACACAATGGAGCAGTGTGATGGCACAATGAAAGAGTGTGATAACACAAGTGAGCACTGTGATGACAAAATTTAGCACTGTGAGGACAAAATTGAGCAGTGTTATGGCACAATGGAGCAGTGTGATGGCACAATGTAGCAGCGTGAAGACACAATGGAGCAGTAGAATGGCACAATGGAGCAGTGTGAGGTTACAATGGAGCACTCTGAGGGCACAATGTAGCAGTGTTAGGACAAAAGGGAGCTGTGTGAGTGCACAATGGACCAGTGTCAGGACACAGTGGGGCAGTGTGATGACACAATGGAGCAGTGTGATGGCAAAATAGAGCAGTGTGATAACACAAGTGAGCACTGTAATGACAAAATTTAGCACTGTGTGTGCAAAATGGAGCAGTGTTATGGCACAATGGAGCAGTGTGATGACACAATGGAGCAGTGTGAAGACACAATGGAGCAGTAGGATGGCACAACGGAGCAGTGTGAGGGCACAATAGAGAGCTATGAGGACACAATGGAGCAGTATGAGGGCACAATGGAACATTGTGAGGGAAAAATGGAGCACAGTGAGAGTACAATGTAGCAGTGTGAGGGAACAAAGGACTAGTTTCCGGACACAATGGAGCAGTGTGATGGCAAAATAGAGCAGTGTGAGGGCACATTGGAACAGAGTGAACACAATGGAGCACTGTGAGGTCAAAATTCAATAGCACAAGATCACAATGGCAGTGTGTAAGTACACAATGGAGTAGTGTGATGACACAATGGATTAGTGTGAGCTCACAATGGAGCAGTATGAAGACATAATGGAGCAGCATGATGACACAATGGATGAGCTGTGTTGGCACAATGGATCAGAGTAATGGCACAATGGAGCAGTGTGAGGACCCAGTGGAGAAGTATGAGGGTACAATGGAGCAGTGTGAGGGCACAATGGCACAGGGTGATGACACAATGAAGCAGTGTGACAACACAATGGAGGAGTGTGATGACACAATTTAGCACTGTGAGGCCACAATGGAGGAGTGTGACGACACAATGGAGCAGTGTGCTGACACAATGGAGCACTGTGAGGGCACAATGGAGCAGTGTGAGGCACAATGGAGCAGTGTGATGACACAATGAAGCAGCGTTATGTCACAATGCAGCAGTGTAAGGGCATAGTGGAGCAGTGTGTGGTCACAATGGAGCAATGTGTGTTCACAATGGAGCAGTGTGAGGGCACAATGGACCAGTTTGAGGACACAGTGGGGCAGTGTGATGGCACAATTGAGCAGTGTGAGGGCACATTGGAGGAGTTTGATGACACAATGGAGCAGTGTGATGACACAATGAAGCAGTCTGTGTACACAATTGAGCAATGTGAGGGAACAAAGGAAAAGAGTGATGACACATTGGAGCAGTGTGATGGCAAAATGGTGCAGGGCAAGGAAAAAATGGAGAAGCGTGATGGCACAATAGAGGAGTGAGATGACAAAATGGAGCAGTGTGATGAAACAATGGAGCACTGTGAGGGAAGAATGGAGCAGTGTGAGGCAAAATGGAGCAGTATGATTATACAATGAAGCAGCGTTATGTAACAATGCAGCAGTGTGAGGGCATAGTGCAGCAGTGTATGGTCACGATGGAGCAGTGTGTGGTAACAATGGAGCAGTGTGAGGGCAAAATTGACCAGTGTGAGGACACAGCAGGGCAGTGTGATGGCAGAATGGAGCAGTATAATGGCACAATGGAGCAGTGTGATAACACAAAGGAGCAATGTGATTACACAATGGAGCAGTGTGATGGCACAATGGAGCAGTGTAAGGGCACAATGGAGCTGTGTGATGAGACAATTAGGCAGTGTGATATCACAAAGAGGCAGTGTGACAGCACAATGGAGCAGTGTGAGGGCTAAATACAGCACTGTGAGGGGACAATGCAGCAGTGTTATGGCCCAATGGAGCAGGGAGAGAGTACAATGGAGCAGTGTGAGGGAACAATGGACCAGTTTGTGGACACAATGGAGCAGTGTGATGGCAATAGAGCAGTGTGAGGGCACAATGGACCAGTGTGAACACAATGGAGCATTGTTACATCAAAATTGAGTAGCACAATATCGCAATGGCCGAACGTGAGGTCTCAATGGAGCAGTGTGATGACACAATGGATTAGTGGGAGGGCACAATGGAGCAGCGTGATGAGACAATGGAAGAGCTGTGCTGGCAGAATGGATCAGTATAATGGCACAATGGAGCAGTGCGAGGACCCAGTGGAGCAGTAGGAGGGTACAATGGAGCAGTGTGAGGGCACAATGGCACAGTGTGATGACACAATGAAGCAGTGTGACAACACGATGGAATAGTGTGATGACACAATTTAGTACTGTGAGGACAAAATGGAGCAATGTGAGGGAAGAATAGGGTAGCGTGATAACACAATGGAGCAGTGTGATGACACAACTGAGCAGAGTAATTTCAAAATGGAGAAGTGTGAGGGCACAATGGAGCAGTGTGAAGACCAAATGGAGCTGTGTGGGTACAGAATGAAGCATTGTGTGGATACAATGTAGAAATATGAGGGCAAAAAGTTGCAATGTGAGGCCTCAATGGAGCAGTTTGATGACACAATGGAGCAGTGTAATGACACAATTTAGCACTGTAAGGGAACAATGGACCAATGTGAGGGAACAGTGGAGCAGTGTGATGACACAATGAAGCAGAGTGATGACACAATGGAGCAATACGAGGGCACAAAAGTTGCAATGTGAGGGTTAAATGGAGCAGTTTGATGACACAATGGAGCAGTGTGATGACATAATTTATCACTGTGAGGGCACATTGGACCAATATGAGGGAACAGTGGAGCAGTGTGATGACACAATGAAGCAGAGTGATGACACAATGGAGCAGTGTGATGGCACAAAGGAGCAGTGTGAGCGCACAATTTAGCAGTGTGAGGGCACAATCAAAAAGGGTGAGGGCACAATGTATCAGTGTGAGGGCACAAAGGAGCAGTGTGATGGCAAAATGTGGCAGTTTGACGGCACAAGGGTGCAGTGTGGTGACACAATAGAGCAGTGTGGTGGCACAATGAAGCAGTGTGATAACACAAATGAGCAGTGTGATGATAAAATTTAGCACTGTGAGGGCAAAATGGAGCAGTGTGATCGCACAATGGAGCAGTGTGATGACACAATGCAGCAGCATCATGACACAATGGAGCATTGTCATGGCACAATGGAGCAGTGTGAGGGCTCAACGGAGAGCACAGTGAACACAATAGAGCAGTATGAGGGCACAATGGAGCAGTGTGAGGAAAAATGGAGCAGAGTGATAAAACATTGGAGCAGCGTGATGGCGCAGTGTGATTGCACATAGGAGCATTGTGAGGGCACAGTGGAGCAATGTGTGGGCACAATGGACCAGTGTAAGGAAGAAATGGAGCAGTGTGATGGCACAATTGAGCAGTCTGAGGTCACAATGGAGTAATCTGTTGACACAATGGAGCAGTGTGATGACACAATGAAGCACTCTGTATGCACAGTAGAGCAAAATGAGGGAACAAAGGAGCAGTGTGATAGCACAGTGGAGCAGAGTGATGGCAAAATGGTGCAGGGTGAGGACAAAATGGAGAAGCGAGAGGGCACAATGGAGGAGTGTGATGACACAATGGAGCAGTGTGATGACACAATGGAGCACTGTGAGGGCACAATGGAGCAGTGTGAGGCACAATGGAGCAGTGTGATGACACAATGAAGCAGAGTTATGTCACAATGCCACAGTGTGAGGGCATAGTGGAGCAGTGTGTTGTCACAATGGAGCAGTCTGTGGTCACAATGGAGCAGTGTGAGGGCACAATGGACCAGTTTGATGACACAGTGGGGCAGTGTGATGGCACAATTGAGCAGTGTGAGGGTACAATGGACCAGTTCGATGACACAGTGGGGCAGTGTGATGGCACAATTGAGCAGTGTGAGGGCACAATGGAGGAGTTTGATGACACAATGGAGCTGTGTGATGACACAATGAAGCACTCTGTGTGCACAATTGAGCAATGTGAGGCAATAAAGGAGCAGTATGATGACACAATGGAGTAGTGTGATGGCAAAATGGTGCAGGGCAAGGACAAAATGGAGAAGTGTTATGTCACATTGGAGGAGTGTGATGACACAATGGAGCAATGTGATGACACAATGGAGCACTATGAGGGAACAATGGAGCAGTGTGAGGCAAAATGGAGCAGTGTGATGACACAAAGAAGCAGCGTATGTCACAATGCAGCAGTGTGAGGGCATAGTGCAGCAGTGTGTGGTCACAATGGAGAAGTGTTTGGTCACAATGGAGCATTGTGAAGGCACAATGGAAGAGTGTGAGGACACAGTGGGGCAGTGTGATGGCAGAATGAGTAGCACAAGATCACAATGGCAGATTGTGAGTAGACAATGGAGCAGTGTGATGACACAATGGATTAGGGTTAGGGCACAATGGAGCAGTATGAAGACACAATGGAGAAGCGTGATGAAAAAATGGATGAGCTGTCTTGGCACAATGGATCAGAGTGATGGCACAATATAGCAGTGTGATGATAAAATGGTGCAGTGTGAGGGCACAATGGAGCAGTGTGTTGACACAATGAAGCAGTGTGACAACACAATGGAGGAGTGTGAATACAAAATTTAGCACTTTGAGGGCACAATGGAGCAATGTGAGGGAACAATAGTAACATGGTCACACAATGGAGCTGTGTGATGACACAATTGAGCAGAGTAATTTCACAATGGAGAAGTGCGAGGGCACAATGGAGCAGTGTGAGGACAAAATGGAGTTGCATGAGTGCAAAATGGACAATTTTGAGGATACAATGTAGCAGTATGAGGGCACAAAAGGTGCAGTGTGTGGGCTCAATAGAGCAGTTTGATGACACAATGGAGCAGTGTAATGACACAATTTAGCACTGTGAGGGCACAATGGACCAATGTGAGGGAAGCTTGGAGCAGTGTGATGACACAATGGACCAGAGTGATGACACAGTGGAGTAGTGTGAAAGCACAATGGAGCAGTGTGATCACACAATATAGCAGTGTGAGGGCACAATCAAACAGTGTGAGGGCACAGTGTATCAGTGTGAGGTCACAAATGAGCAGTGTGATGGCAAAATGGAGCAGTTTGACGGCACAAGGGTGCACTGTGGTGACACAATGGAGAAGTGTGATGGCACAATGGACCAAAGTGATGGCAGAATTGAGCACTGTGATGACACAATGGAGCAGAGTTTGGGCACTATGGAGCAGTTTGCAGACACAATGGAGCACTGTGAGGGCAAAATTTAGCATTGTGATTATACAAAGGAGCTGTGTGAGTGCACAATGGGGCAGTGTGAGGATAAAATGGAGCAATATGAGTGCACAAATTGTGCAGTGTGAGGGCACTGTGGAGCAGTTAGATGACAGAATGGAGAAGTGTGATAACACAGTGGAGCAGTGTGATGACACAATTTTGCACTCTGAGGGAACAATGGAGCAATGTGTGGGAACAGTGGAGCAGCGTGATGACACAAGGGAGCAGAGTGATGACAAATTGGAGAAGTGTGATGGCAAAATGGAGCAGCGTGAGGGCACAATGGAGCTGTGAGATGACATAATGGAGCAGCGTGATGACACAAAGATGCAGTGTGAGGGCAAAATGGAGCATGGTGATGACCCAGTGTAGCATGGTGAGGGCACAATTGTTCAGTGTGATGGCACAATGGAGCAGTGTGATGGCACAATGGAGCACTGTGAGGGGACAATGGAGCTGTGAAATGACACAATGGAGCAGTGTGATGTCACAATGCACCAGTTTGATGAAAAAAATGGGGCAGTGTGATGACAAAATGGAGCAGTATGATGCCAAAATTTAGCACTGTGAGGGAAAATGGAGCAGTGTGATGGCACAATGAAGCAGTGTGATGACACAAAGGAGCATCGTGATGACACAATGGAGCACAGTGATGGCACAGTGGAGCAATGTGAGGGCAAAATGGAGCAGTGTGAGATCAAAAAGGAGCAGTGTAAGGGCACAATGGAGCAGTGTGAGGCCACAATGGAGCAGTGTGAGGCACAATGGAGCAGTGTGAGGATACAACGAAGCAGTGTTATGTCACAATGCAGCAGTGTGAGGGCACAATGGAGCAGTTTGAGGACACAGTGGGGCAGTGTGATGGCACAAATGAGCAGTGTGAGGGCACAATGGAGGATTTTGATGACACAATGGAGCAGTGTGATGACAGAATGAAGCAATCTGTGTGTAAAATTGAGCAATGTGAGGGAACAAAGGAGCAGTGTGATGTCACAATGGAGCAGTGTAATGTCAAAATTGTGCAGGGCGAAGACAAATGGAGAAGAGTGATGGCACAATGGAGGAGTGTGATGACACAATGGAGCAATGTGAGGCAAAATGCAGCAGTGTGATGACACAATGAAGCAGCGTTATGTCACAATGCAGCAGTGTGAGGGCAGAGTGGAGCAGTAAGTTGTCACAATGGAGCAGTGTGAGGGCACAATGGAGCAGTGTGAGGGCACAATGGACCAGTGTGAGGACAAAGCGGGCCAGTGTGATGGCAGAATGGAGCAGTGTGATGGCACAATGGATGAGCTGTGTTGGCACAATGGATCAGAGTGATGGCACAATGGAGCAGTGTGAGGACCCAGTGGAGCAGTAGGAGGGTACAATGGAGCAGGGTGAGGGCACAATAGCACAGTGTGATGACACAATGAAGCAGTGTGACAACACAATGGAGGAGTGTGATGACACAATTTAGCACTGTGAGGGGACAAGGGAGCAATGTGAGGGAACAATAGAGTAGCAGGATGACACAATGGAGCGGTTTGATGACACAATTGAGCAGAGTCATTTCACAATGGAGAAGTGTGAGGGCACAATGGAGCAGTTTGAGGACAAAATGGAGCTGCGTGAGTGCAAAATGGAGCATTGTGAGGGATACAATGGAGCAGTGTGAGGGCTCAATGGAGCAGTTTGATGACACAATGGAGCAGTGTGATGACACAATTTAGCACTGTGAGGGCAAAGTGGAGGAGTTTGATGGCAAAATGGAGCAGTGTGATGACAAAATGGACAGCGTGATGACACAATGGAGCTGTGTGATACCGCAATTGAGCAGTGTGAGTTCATAATGGAGCTGTGTGATGACACAATGAGGCAATGTGATGTCACAAAGAGGCAGAGTGACGGCACAATGGAGCAGTGTGAGGGCTAAATATAGCAATGTGAGGGGACAATGCAGCAGTGTTATGGCCCAATGGAGTTGTGTGAGAGTACAATGTAGCAGTGTGAGGGAACAATGGACCAGTTTGTGGACACAATGGAGCAGTGTGATGGCACAATAGAGCAGTGTGAGGGCACAAAGGACCAGTGTGAAGACAACAGAACACTGTGAGGTAAAAAGTGAGTAGCACAAGATCGCAATGGCAGAGTGTGAGGACACAATGGAGCAGTGTGATGACAAAATGGATTAGTGTGAGCTCACAATGGAGCAGTATGAAGACACAATGGAGTAGCCTGATGACACAATGGATGAGCTGTGTTGGCACAATGGATCAGAGTGATGGCACAATGGAGCAGTGTGAGGACCCAGTGGAGCAGTAGGAAGGTACAATGGAGCAGTGTGAGGGCACAATGGCGCAGTGTGATGACACAAAAGAGGAGTGTGACAAAACAATGGAGGTGTGTGATGACACAATTTAGCAATGTGAGAGCAAAATGGAGCAATGCGAGGGAACAATAGAGTAGCATGATGACACAATGGAGCAGTGTGATGACACAATTGAGCAGAGTAATTTCACAATGAAGAAGTGTGAAGGCACAATGGAGCAGTGTGAGGACAAAATGGAGCTGCGTGAGTGCAAAATGGACCGTTGTGAGGATACAATGGAGCAGTATGTGGGCACAAATGGTGCAGTGTGAGTGCTCAATGGAGCAGTTTGATGACACAATATATCAGTGTGAGGGCACAACGGAGCAGTGTGATGGCAAAATGGAGGAGTTTGATGGCACAAGGGTGCAGTGTGGTGACACAATGGAGAAGTGTGATGGCATAATGGACCAAAGTGTTGGCACAATTGCGCACTGTGATGACAAAATGGAGCAGTGTGTGGGCACAATGGAGCAGTGTGCAGGCACAATGGAGCACTGTGAGGGCAAAATCTAGCATTGTGATTACAAAATGGAGCTGTGTGAGTGCACAATATTGCAGTGCAAGGATACAGTGGATCAATATGAAGGCACAAATGGTGCAGTGTGAGGGCACTATGGAGCAGTTTGTTGACCCATGGAGAAGTGTGATACATATTGGAGCGGTGTGCTGGCACAATTTTGGACTCTGATGGCACAATGGAGCAATGTGTGGGAAGAGTGGAGCAGCATGATGACACAATGGAGCAGAGTGATGACAAATTGGAGAAGTGTGATGGCAAAATGGAGCAGCGTGAGGGCACAATGGAGCTGTGAGATGACTCATTGGAGCAGCGTGATGACACAAAGAGGCAGTGTGAGGGCAAAATGGAGCATGGTGATGACACAATTTAGCATGGCGAGGGCAAAATGGAAGAGTGTGATGGCAAAATGGAGCGGTGTGATGGAACAATGGAGCATTGTGATGACACAATGGAGAAGTGTGATGGCAAAATGGAGCAGCATGAGGGCAAATGGAGCAGTGAGATGACACAATGGAGCAGGGTGATGACACAATGGACCAGATTGATCAAAAAAATGGGGCAGTGTGATGGCACAATGAAGCAGTGTGATGACACAGTGGAGCAGTGTGATGACACAATTAGCAGTGTAAGTGAAAGTGGAGCAGTGTGATGGCACAATGAAGCAGTGTGAGGACACAATGGAGCATAGTGATGACACAATTGAGCAGTGTGATGGGACAATGGAGCAAAGTGTGGGAAAAATGGAGCAGTGTGAGGTCAAAAAGGACCAGTGTGAGGGCACAATAAGCAGTGTGAGGGCACAATGGAGCACTGTGATGACACAAAGGAGCAGTATGATAACACAATGGAGCAGTGTGAGGGCTAAATATAGCAGTGTGAGGGAACAATGCAGCAGTGTTATGGCCAAACGGAGCAGTGTGAGGGTACAATGTAGCAGTGTGAGGGCTCAATGGAGCAGTGTGAGGGAAAATGGAACAGTTTGTGGACAGAATAGAGCAGTGTGATGGCACAATGGAGCAGTGTGAAGGCAAAATGGACCAGTGTGAACACAATGGAGAAGTGTGAGGTCAAAATTGAGCAGTACAAGATCGCAATGGCAGAGTGTGAGGACACAATGGAGCAGTGTGATGACACAATGGATTAGTTTGAGGGCACAATGGAGCAGTGTGATGGCACAATGGAGTAGGGTGAGGTCAAAGTGGGTCAGTGTTAGGGCACAATGGAGGAATGTGAGGGCACAATGGAGCCGTGGGATGACACAGTGCTGCAGCTTGAAGGCACAATGGAGGAGTGTGATGACACAATGGAGCACTGTGTTGGTACAATTTAGCAGTGTGATTGCACAATGGAGCATTGTGATGACATAATGGAGCAGAGTAATGGCACAATGGAGCAGTGTGAGGGAAAAATGGAGCAGTGTGATGAGACAATGCAGCAGAGTAAAGACACAGAGGAGCATTGTGATGACAAAATGGAGCAGTGTGATGACATAGTGGAGCAGTGTGATGACATAATGGAGCAGTGTGGTGGCACAATGGAACAGCTTGAATACACAGTAGAGCAGTGTGATGCCACAGTAGTGCACTGTGATGACACAATGGAGCAGTGTGCTGGCACAAAGGAGCAGTGTGAGGATACAATGGCGCAGTATGTGGACACAATGGAGCAGTGTGAAGGCACAACGGAGCAGTATGAGGGCACAATGGAGCAGTATGAGGGCACAATAGAGCAGTGTGAGTCCAAAATCGAGCAGAGTGTTGAAATATTAGAGCAGCGTGATGGCAAAATGGAGAAGTATGATTGCACATAGGAGTATTGTGAGGGCACAATGGAGCAGTGTGAGGGCACAATTGAGGAGATTGATGACACAATGGAGCAGTGTGATGACACAATGAAGCACTCTGAGTGGACAACTGAGCAATGTGTGGGAACAAAGGAGCAGTGTGATGGCACAATGGAGCAGTGTGATGGCAAAATTGTGCAGGGTGTGTACATAATGAAGAAATGTGAGGGCACAATGGAGGAGTGTGATGACACAATGGAGCAGTGTGATGACACAATGGAGCAATGTGAGGGCACAATGGAGAAGTGTGAGGCACAATGGATCAGTGTGATGACAAAATGGAGCAGTGTTATGTCAAAATGCAGCAGTGTGAGGGCACAATGGAGCAGTGTGATGAAAAAATGGAGCAATGTGAAGGCACAATGGAGAAGCGTGAGGACAAAAAGGAGAAGCGTGAGGGCACAGTGGAGGAGAGTGATGACCAAATGGAGCAGTGTGAGGGCACAATAGAGCAGTGTGTGGCACAATGGATCAGTTTGATGACACAATGGAGGAGAGTTATGACACAGTACAGCAGTGTGATATCACTATGGAGCAGAGTGAGGGCACAAAGTAGCAGTGTGTGGTCACAATGGAGCAGTGTGAGGGCAGAATGGAGCGGTGTGAGAGAAAATGGACCAGTGTGAGAACACAGGGGACAGAGTGGTGACACAATGGAGCATTGTGATGGCACAATGAAGCAGTGTGATGACACAATGCAGCAGTGTGATGACACAATTTAGCCCTGTGAGGACAAAATGGAGAGGTGTGAGGAAACAAAGGAGCAGGATGATGACACAATGGAGCAGGGTGATGACACAACGGAGGAGCTCTTTTGGCCCCTGGAGCAGTGTGAGGGCACAATGGAGCAGTCTGAAGACAAAAGGGAGCTGTATTAGGGTACAATGGAGCAGATTGAGGGCACAATGGAGCAGTGTGATGACACAATGGAGAAGTGTGACAGCACAATTGAGGTGTTTGACACAATTTAGCATTGTGAGGGCCCAATGGAGCAATGTGAGTGAGCAATGGAGAAGGGGGATGACACAATGAAGAAGTGTGATGGCAGAATTTAGCAGTGTGAGTTCACGATGGAGCAATGTGAGGGCAAAATGGAGCAGTGTGATGACAGAATGGAGCAGTGTGAGGGCACAATGGAGCGGTGTGATGAAAAAATGCAGCACTGTGGTGACACAATTTAGCACTGTGAGGGCAAAATGGAGCAGTGTGATGATAGAAAGGAGCAGAGTGGGTGCAAAATGGATCAGTGTGTTGACACAATGGAGCAGTGTCAGGTCAAAATGGACCAGTGTGAGGGTTCAATGGAGCAGTTTGATAACAAAATGGAGCAGTGTGATGACAAAATTTATCACTGTGAAGGCAAAATGTAGCAGTGTCATGATACAGTGAAGCAGTGTGAGTGCAAAAAGGAGAGGCGTGATGGCACATTGGAGCAGTGTCTGGGAACAATGGAAGAGGGTCAGGGCAAAATGGAGCAGTGTGATGGAACAATGGAGCAGTGGGTTGACACAATGGAGCAGTGGGATGACACAATGGAGCACCATGATTAGAAAAAAGAGCAGTGCGTTGACACAGTGGAGCAGTATGATGAGAAAATGGAGCATGTGATGACACAATGGAGCAGCATGATGACACAGTGGAGCAGTGTGATAACACAGTGGAGCAGTGTGATGACAAAAGGAAGAAGTGTGATGGCACAATGGAGCAGGGTGAGGACAAAATGGAGAAGCGTGAGGGCACAATGGAGGAGAGTGATGACACAATGGAGCAGTGTGATGACACAATGGAGCACTGTAAGGGCACAATGGAACAGTGTGAGGCACAATGGAACAGTGCGATGACACAATGGAAGAGGGTTATGACACAGTGCAGCAGTGTGATATCACAATGGAGCAGAGTAATGGCACAATGGAGCAGGGTGAGGAGAAAATGGAGAAGCGTGAGGGCACAATGGAGGACAGTGATGACACAATGGAGCAGTGTGGTGAAACAATGGAGCACTGTAAGGGCACAATGGAACAGTGTGAGGCACAATGGAGCATTGTGATCACACAATGTAAGATGGTTATGACACAGTGCAGCAGTGTGATATCACAATGGAGCAGTGTGCGGGCACAATGGAGCAGTGTGAGAGAACAATGGACCAGTGTGAGAACACAGTGGGGCAGTTTAATGACACAATGGAGCAGTGTGATGGCACAATGAAGCCATGTGCTGACACAATGGAGCACAATGATGACACAATGGAGGAGCACTTTTGGCAAAATGGAGAAGTATGAGGGCACAATGGAGCATTATGTGGGTACAATGGATCAGAGTGTGGACACAATGGAGCAGTGTGATGACAAAATGGAGCAGTGTGACAACACAACGGAAGAGTCTGATGACACAATTTAGCACTGTGAGGGCACAATGCAGCAATGTGAGGGAACAATGGTGCAGCATGATAACACAAAAGAGCAGCGTGATGACACAGTGGAGCAGTGTGAAGACACAAGGGAGTAAGTGATGACTCATTGGAGCAGGGTTATGACACAATGGAGCAGTGTGATAGCACAATAGCAGTGGAAGGGCACAATGGAGCAGGGTGAGTGCACAATGTAGCAGTGTGATGACACAATGGAGCAATATGAGGGCAAAATGGAGCATTGTGATGACACAATGGAACAATATGAGGGCACAATGGATCAGTGTGATGACACAATGGAGCATTGGGGTGACACAGTGGAAGAGGTTTATGACACAGTGCAGCAGTGTGATATCAGTGTGATGTCACAATGGAGCATTGGGAGGGCACAATTGAGCAGTGTGAGGGCACAATCGAGCAGCATTAAAGGCACAAGGGAGCAGAGTCATGACACATTGAGGCACTATGAGGGCACAATGGAGCATTGTGATGACACATTGGAGCAGCGTGATAACACATGGAGGAGCTCTTTTGGCACAATGGAGTAGTGTGAGGGCACAATAGTTCATTGTGAGGGTTCAATGGAGCAGATTGAAGGCACAATGGAGCAGCGTGATAACACAATTGAGCAGTGTAACAACACAATGGAGGAGTGTGATGACACAATTTAGCCCTGTGAGGGCATAGTGGAGCAATATGAGGGAACAATGGAGCAGGTTGATGACACATTGGAGCAGTGTGTGGGCACAAAGTAGCAGTGTTAGGGGCACAATGGAGCAGAGTCATGACACAATGAGGCAGTGTGAGGGCACAATGGAGCATTGTGATGACACAATGTAGCAGTGTGGGGGCAAACTTGAGCATTTTGATGGCACAATGGAGCAGTGTGATGACACAATCGAGATGTGTGATGGGAAAATGGAGCATTGCAAAGACACAATGGAGCACTGTGATGGCACAATGGAGCATTGTGATGGCACAATGGAGCAGAGTGATGACAAAATGGAGCAATGTGATGGCAAAATGGAGCATTGTGATGACAAAATGGAGCAGTTTGATGACAGAATGGAGCACTGTGATGACATAATGGAGCAGTGTGATGGCACAATTGAGCAATGTGATGGCAAAATGGAGCAGTATGATGTCACAATGGAGCAAAATGATGGCAAAAGGGTGCAGTGTGAGGACAAAATGGAACAGCGTGATGGCACAATGAAGCAGGGTCTGTGCACAATGGAGCAGTGTCTTGACACAGTGGAGAAGTGTGATGGCACAATGGAGCAATGTGTTGGCACAGTGGAGCAGTGTGATGACACAATGGAGCAGTGTAATGGCACAAAGGAAATTTGTGATGAAACAATGGAGCAGTGAGATGACACAATGGAGCTGTGTGATGGCACAATGGAGCCGTGTGATGACACAATTGAGCAGTGTGATGGCACAGTGGTACAGTGTGATGACACAATGGAACAGTGTGATGGCAAATTGGAGCAGGGTCAGGGCACAAGTGAGCACTGTGATGACACAATTTAGAAGTGTGATGGCAAAATGGAGCTGTGTTTTGGCACAATGGAGCAGTGTGACGTCACAATGGAGCAGTGTGATGGCACAATGGAGCAGTGTGTTGGCCCAGTGGAGCAATGTGTTGACACAATGGAACAGTGGAATAGCAAAATGGAGAAGAGTTGTGGCACAATATAGCAGTGTGATGAAAACAAAGGAGCAGAGTGACGACACAATGTAGCAGCGTGAGGACATAAAGGAGCAGCGTGATTGCACATAGGAGCAGTGTGAGGAAAACTGGAAAGTGTGATGACAAAATTGAGCACTGTGATGACACAATGGTGTAGCATGAAGACACAATGCAGTAGTGAAATGGTACAATGGAGCATTGTGATGGCACAATGGAGCAGTGAGTAGACAATGGAGCATCGTGATGACACAATGGAGCAGTGTGATTGCAAAAGGGAGCAATGTGATGGCACAATGGAGCAGCGTGAGGGCAAAATCTAGCAGTGTGATGACACAATGCAGCAGTGTGAGTGCAAAATAGAGCACTGTGCTGGCACAATGTAGCAGCGTCAGGGAACAATGGATTAGTCTGAGTGGATAATGGAGCAGTGTGATGACACAATGGTGCAGTGTGATTGCACAATGGAGAAACGTGGATCAAATGGAGCAGGGTGAGGGCACAATGGAGGAGTCTGAGTGCACAATGGTGCAGTATGATGACACAATGGAAAAGTGTGAGGAAAAAATGGAGCAGCGTGAGGGCACAATGGAGAGGGGTGATTACACAATAGAGCAGTACGATGACACAATGGACCACTGTGAGGGCACAATGGAGCTGTGTGTTGGCAAAATGGAGTAGAGTATCAGCATAATCTAGCAGCATGAGGACACCTAGGAGCAGCGTGATGACACAATGTAGCAGCTTGAAGACACAAAGGAGCAGCGTGATGGAACATTGGAGCAGTGGGTGGGAAAAATGGAGCAGGGTCAGGGCACAATGGAGCATTGTGATGGCACAATGGAGCAGTGGGATGACACAATGTAGCAGCGTGATAACAAAAAAGAGCAGCGTGATGACACAGTGGACCAGTGTGATGACACAATGGAGCATATCATGACACAATGAATCAGCGTGATGACACAGTGGAGCAGTGNGTCAGGGAACAATGGATTAGTCTGAGTGGATAATGGAGCAGTGTGATGACACAATGGTGCAGTGTGATTGCACAATGGAGAAACGTGGATCAAATGGAGCAGGGTGAGGGCACAATGGAGGAGTCTGAGTGCACAATGGTGCAGTATGATGACACAATGGAAAAGTGTGAGGAAAAAATGGAGCAGCGTGAGGGCACAATGGAGAGGGGTGATTACACAATAGAGCAGTACGATGACACAATGGACCACTGTGAGGGCACAATGGAGCTGTGTGTTGGCAAAATGGAGTAGAGTATCAGCATAATCTAGCAGCATGAGGACACCTAGGAGCAGCGTGATGACACAATGTAGCAGCTTGAAGACACAAAGGAGCAGCGTGATGGAACATTGGAGCAGTGGGTGGGAAAAATGGAGCAGGGTCAGGGCACAATGGAGCATTGTGATGGCACAATGGAGCAGTGGGATGACACAATGTAGCAGCGTGATAACAAAAAAGAGCAGCGTGATGACACAGTGGACCAGTGTGATGACACAATGGAGCATATCATGACACAATGAATCAGCGTGATGACACAGTGGAGCAGTGTCATGAAAGAGTGGAGCAGTGTGATGAAAAAATGGAGCAGTGTGATGGCACAATGGAGCAGGGTGAGGGCAAAACAAAGAAGCGTGAGGGCACAATGGAGGAGAGTGATGACACAATGGAGCAGTGTCATGACCAAATGGAGCACTCTCAGGGCACAATAGAGAAGTGTGAGCAGAAAGGAGCAGTTGGATGACACAATGGAGCAGTGTTATAACACAGTGCAACAGTGTGATATCACAATGGAGCAGAGTGAGGGCACAAAGTAGCAGTGTGTGGTCACAATGGAGCAGTGTGAGGGCACAGTGGAGCAGTGTGAGTGAAAAATGGACCAGTGTGAGAACACAGAGGGCAGTGTGGTGACACAATGGAGCAGTGTGATGGCACAATGAAGCAGTGTGATGACACAATGGAGCAGTGTGATGACACAATTTAGCTCTGTGAGGGCAAAATGGAGAGGTGTGAGGAAACAAAGGAGCAGGATGATGACACAATGGACCATGGTCATGACACAATGGAGAAGCACTATTGGCACAATGGAGCAGTGTGAGGGTACAATGGAGCAGTGTGAAGACACAATGGAGCTGTATAAGGGTACAATGGAGAAGAGTGAGGGTACAATGGAGCATTGTGATGACACAATGTAAAAGTGTGACAACAAAATGGAGGTGTGGGACACAATTTAGCACAGTAAGTGCACAAGGGAGCAATGTGAGTGAAAAATGGAGCAGGTTGGTAACACAATGGAGCAGTGTGATGGCACAATTTAGGAGTGTGAGGGCACAATTAAGCAGGGTGAGGGCAAAATGGAGCAGTGTGAGTGCACAATGGAGCAGTGTGATGGAAAAATGGAGCAGAGTCAGGGCGCAAAGGACCACTGTGATGACACAATGGAGCAGTGTGATGGCAAATTGGAGCAGGGGGTTGGCACAATAGACCAGTATGATGACACAATGGAGCAGTGTGATGGCACAATGGAGCAGTGTGTTGGCACAATGGAGCAGTGTGTTGACATAATGGAACAGTGAGATTACAAAATGGAGAAGAGTGGCAGCACAATATAGCAGCATGATGACACAAAGTAGCAGCGTGATGACACAATGTAGCAGCGTGAAGACAGAATGGAGCAGTGTGATGGTACATTGAAGCACTGTGAGGGATAAATGGAGAGTGTGATGACAAAACTGAGCAGTATGATGTCACCGTGGAATAGTATGAAGACACAATGCAGCAGTGTAATGGCACAATGGAACATGGTGATGGTGCAATGGAGCAGTGAGTGGACAATTGAGCAGAGTCATGACAAAATGGAGCAGTGCAAATGCACAACAGAGCAGTGTGATGGCACAATGGAGCAGTGTGAGAGCAAAATATAGCAGTGTGATGACGCAATGTAGCATTGTGAGTGCAAAATAGAGCACTGTGCTGGCACAATGTAGCAGCGTCAGGGAACAATGGATTAGTCTGAGTGGATAATGGAGCAGTGTGATGACACAATGGTGCAGTGTGAGGGCACAATGTATTAGTCTGAGGGAACAATGGAGCAGTGTGATGACACAATAGAGGAGTGTGATGGCACAGTGGAGCAATGTGGATCAAAGGGAACAGCATGAGGGCACAATGGAGGAGTCTGACCACAAAATGGAGCAGTGTGATGAAGAAATTTAGCAGTGGGAGGACAAAAAGGAGCAGTGTAAGGGCACAAGGAAGAGGTGTGATTACACAACAGAGCACTGTGATGACAGAATGGAGCACTGTGAGGGCACAATGGAACAGTGTGATGACACAATGAAGCACCATTATGACACAATGCAGCAGTGTGATATCATGATGGAGCTGTGTGAAGGCACAATGGAGTAGTGTGTGGTCACAATGGAGCAGTGTGAGGGCACAATAGATCAGTGTGATGGCACAACAGAGCAGTGTGATAGCACAATGGAGCAGCATGAGGGCAAAATGTAGCAGTGTGATGACATAATGCAGCATTGTGAGTGCAAAATGGAGTAGTGTGCTTTCAAAATGGAGCAGCGTATAGGCGCAATGGATTAGTATGAGGGAACAATGGAGCAGTGTGATGACACAATTGAGGAGTGTGATGGCACAGTGGAGCAATGTGGATAAAATGGAGCAGGATGAGGGCACAGTGGAGGAGTTTGAGCACACAATGGAGGAGTCTGAGCGCACAATGGAGCAGTGTGGTGAAAAAATTTAGCAGTGTGAGGACAAAAAAGAGCAGCGTGAGGGCACAATGGAGAGGTGTGAATGCACAATGGAGCAGTGTGATGAAAGAATGGATCACTGTGAGGGCACAATGGAGCAGTATGAATGCACAATGGAGCAGCTTGATGACACAATGCAGCAGTGTGATATCACGATGGAGCTGTGTGAGGGCACAATGGAGCAGTGCGAGTGAACAATGGAGCAGGGTGATGACATAAAGGAGCAGTGTGATAGCACAATTTAGCCGTATGAGGGCACAATTGAGCAGTGTGAGGGCAAAATGGAGCAGTGTGATGACTCAATTTAGCACTGTGAGGTCAAAATGGAGCAGTGTGATGATACAATGGAGCAGTGTGAGTGCAAAATGGATCAGTGTGATGGCAAAATGGAGCAGTGTGAGGGCACAATGGATCAGTGTGAGGGTACAATGGAGCAGTTTGATGACAAAATGGAGCAGAGTGATGGCAAAATTTATCACTAAGAAGGTAAAATGGAGCAGTGTCATGATACAGTGGAGCAGTGTGAGTGCAAAATGGAACAGCGGGATGGCACATTGGAGCAGTGTGAGAGAACAATGGAACAGGGTCAGGGCACAATGGAGCAGTGAGATGGCACAATGGAGCAGTGGGATGACACAATGGAGCAGTGGGATGACAAAATGGAGCAGCATGATTAGAAAAAAGAGAAGCGTGATGACACAGTGGAGCAGTGTGATGAGAAAATGGAACATCTGATGACACAGTGGAGCAGTGTGATGACACACTGGAACAGTATGGTGACAAAATGGAGCAGTGTGATGGCACAATGGAGCAGGGTGAGGACAAAATGGAGAAGCGTGAGGGCACAATGGAGGAGAGTGATGATACAATTGAGCAGTGTGATGACACACTGGATCACTGTAAGGGCACAATGGAACAGTGTTAGGCACAATGTAGCAGTGTGATTACACAATGCAATAGGGTTATGACACAGTGCAGCAGTGTGCTATCACAATGGAACAGAGTGAGGGCACAATGGAGCAGGGTGAGAACAGAATGGAGAAGCGTGAGGGCACAATGGAGGATAGTGATGACACAATGGAGCAATGTGATTACACAATGGAACACTGTAAGGGCACAAAGGAGCAGTGTGATGCACAGTGGAGCAGTGTGATGACACAATGGAAGAGGATTATGACACAGTGCAGCAGCATGATATCACAATGGAGCAGTGAGAGGGCACAATGGAGCAGTGTGAGAGAACAATGGACCAGTGTGAGAACACTGTATGCCAGTGTGATTACACAATGGAGCAGTGTGATGGCACAATGAAGCCATGTGCTGACACAATGGCGCAGTGTGATGACACAATTTAGGAGTATAAGGGCACAATGGAGCAGAGAGAGGGCACAATGGAGCAGTGTGAGAGAACAATGGACCAGTGTGAGAACACTGTATGCCAGTGTGATTACACAATGGAGCAGTGTGATGGCACAATGAAGCCATGTGCTGACACAATGGCGCAGTGTGATGACACAATTTAGGAGTATAAGGGCACAATGGAGCAGTGTGAGTGCACAATGGAGCAGTGTGATGACACAATGGAGCAATATGAGGGCACAATGGATCAGTGTGTTGACACAATGGATCAGTGTGATGACACAATGGAAGAGGGTTATGACACAGTGCAGCAGTGTGATATCAGTGTGATGACACAATGGAGCATTGGGAGGGCACAATTGAGCAGGGTGAGGGCAAAATAGAGCATTGTTAATTGCACAATGGAGCAGAGTCATGACACAATTAGGCAATATGCGGGCACAATGGAGCACTGTGATGACACAATGGAGGAGCTCTTTTGGCACAATGGAGCAGTGTGATGACACAATAGAGCAGTGTGGGGGCAAAATTGAGCAATGTGATGGCACAATGGAACAGTGTGATGACACAATCGAGCTGTGTGATGGGACAATGGAGCATTGCAAATACAATGGAGCAGAGTGATTACAAAATGGAGCAATGTGATGGCACAATGGAGCATTGTGATGACAAAATGGAGCAGTGTGATGACACAATGGAGCACTTTGATGACACAATGGAGAAGTGTGATGGCACAATGGAGAAGTGTGATGGCAAAATGGAGGAGTATGATGTCACAATGGAGCAGAGTGATGGCACAAGGGTGCAGTGTGATGACAAAATGGAGCAGCGTGAAGGCACAATGGAGAAGGGTCAGCGCACAATGGAGTAATGTGTTGAGACAGTGGAACAGTGTGATGGCACAATGGAGCAGTGTGTTGGCACAGTGGAGCAGTATGATGACACAAAGGAGCAGTGTGATGGCACAATGGAACATTGTGATGAAACAATGGAGCAGTGTGATGACACAATGGAGCACTGTAATGGCACAATGGAGCAGAGTGATGACACACTTGATCAGTGTGTTGACACAGTGGAACAGTGTGATGGCAAAATGGAGCAGTGTGATGGCACAGTGGTGCAGTGTGATGACACAATGGAGCATTGTGATGGCAAAATGTAGCAGGGTCAGGGCACAATTGAGCACTGTGATGACACAATGTAGAAGTGTGATGGCAAAATGGAGCCATGTTTTGGCACAATTGAGCAGTGTGATGTCACAATGAAGCAGTGTCATGACATAATGGGAAAGTGTGACAACACAATGGAGGTGTGGGTCACAATTTAGCACTGTGAGTGGACAATGGAGCAATGTGAGTGAACAATGTAACAGGGTGATGACACAGTGGAGCAGTGTGATGGCACAATTTAAAAGTATGAGGGCACAATGAGCAGTGTAAGGGCAAATTGAGCAGTGTGATGACACAATTTAGCAATGTGAGGGCAAATGGAGCAGTGTGATGATACAATGGAGCAGTGAGAGTGCAAAATGTATCAGTGTGATGGTACAGTGGAGCAATGTGTGGGCAAAATTGAGTACTGTGACGGCACAATGGACCACTGTTTGGACAAAATTGAGCAGTGTCTAGGCACAATTGAGCAGTGTGTTGGCACAACGGAGCAGTGTGATGACAGAATGGAGCAGTGTGATGACAAAATGGAGCAGTGTGTTGGCACAATGGATCAGTGTGTTAACACAATGGAGCAGTGTAATGACAAAATGGAGCAGTGTGATGACACAATTGAGCCGTGTCATGGAACAATGGTGCAGTGTGATGACACAATGGAGCAGTGGGATGGGAAAAAGGAGCAGCGTTATGACAGTGCAGCAATGATCACACAGAGGAGCAACGTGATGACACAAGGTAGCTGCATGAGGACACAATGGAGCTGTGTGATGACACATTATCGCAGTGTGAAGAAAAAATGGAGCAGGGTCAGGGCACAAAAAAGCAGTGAGATGACACAAAAGAGCAGCGTGATGACAAGGTGGAGCAGTGTGTTGACACACTGGAGCATGTGGTCACACAATGGAGCAGTGCGATGACACAGTGGAGAAGTGCGATGACACAGTGGAGAAGTGCGATGACACAGTGGAGCAGTGAGATGACAAAATGGAGTAGTGTGATGGCACAATGGAGCAGGGTGAGGACAAAATGGAGAAGCGTGAGGGCACAATGGAGGGGAGTGATGACAAAATGCAGCAGTGTAATGACATAGTGGAGCACTGTGAGAACACAATGGAGCACTGCAAGGCACAATGGAGGAGTGTGGTGACACAATTTAGCAGCGTTATGACACAGTGCAGCAGTGTGATATCACAATGAAGCAGAGTGAGGGCACAATGTAGCAGTGTGTGGTCACAATGGAGCAATGTGAGTGCAAAATTGAGCAGTGTGAGAAAAAAATGGACCAGTGTGTGAACACAGTGGGGCAGTGTTATGACACAATGGAGCAGTGTGATGGCACAATGAAGCAGTGTGATGACTCAAAGAAGCAGTGTGATGAAAAAATTTAGCAATGTGAGGGCAAAATGGAGCAGTGTGAGGAAACAAAGAAACAATATGATGACACAATGGAGAAGCGGGATGACACAATGGAGGAGATCTGTTGGCACAATGGTGCAGTGTGAGGGCACACTGTAGCAATGTGATGACACAATGGAGCAGGATGAAGGTACAATGGAACAGAGTGACAGCACAATGGAGCAATGTGATGACACAATGAATCGGTATGACAAAACAATGGAGGAATGTGATAACACAATTTAGCACTGTGAGGGCACAATGGAGCATTGTGAGTGAACAATGGAACAGGATGATGACACAATGGAGCAGTATTATGGCACAATTTAGCAGTCTGAGGGCACAATGTAGCAGTGTATGGGCATAATGGAGCAGTGTGAGGGCACAATGGAGCAGTGTGATGACACAATGGAGCAGTGTGCGGGCACAATGGTGCAGTGTGAGGGCACAATGGAGCAGTGTGTGGGTGCAATGGAGCGGTGTCATGACTCAATGAGGCAGTGTTGGGGCACAATGGAGCATTGTTATGACACAACGGAGCAGTGTGGAGGCAAAATGGAGCAGTGTAATGACATAATGGAGCAGTCTGATAACACAATGGAGCTTGTGATGACACAATGGAGCATTGCGAAGACACAAAGGAGCAGTGTGATGGCAAAATGGAGAAGTGTGATGGTACAATGGAGAATTTTGATGACAATGGAGCAGTGTGATCACACAATGGAGTACTGTGAAGACACTATGGAGCAGTGTGATGGCACAAGTGTGCAGTGGGATGACACAATGGAGCAGTGTGATAGCACAATTTAGCAGTGTGAGGGCACAATGGAGCACTGTGAGGCCACAATGGAGCAGTGTGAGGGCACAATGGAGCACTGTGAGGCCACAATGGAGCAGTGTGAGGGCACAATGGAGCAGTGTGTGGGTACAATGGAGAAGTGTGATGAAAAAATTGAGCAGTGTGATGACACAATTTATCACTGTGAGGGCCAAATGGAGTAGTGTCATGATACAGTCTAGCAGTGTGAGTGCAAATTGGAGCAACATGAAGGCACATTGGAGGAGTGTGAGGGAACAATGGAAAAGGGTCATGGAAGAAGGGAGCAGTGAGATGGCACAATGGACCAGTGGGATGACACAGTGGAGCAGTGGGATGACACAATGGAGCAGTGTCATTAGAAAAAATAGCAGCATGATGACACAGTAGAGCAGTGTGATGAGAAAATGTAGCATGTGATGAAACAATGGAGCAGCATGATGACACAGTGCAGCAATGTGATGACACAGTGGAGCAGTGTGATGACAAAATGGAGCAGTGTGATGGTACAATGGAGCAGGGTGAGGGCAAAATGGGGAAGCGTGAGGGCACAATGGAGGTCAGTGATGACACAATGAAGCAGTGTGATGACACAAAGGAGCACTGTAAGGGCACAATGGAGCAGTGTGAGGCACAATGCAGCTGTGTGATGACACAATAGAAGAGGCTTATGACACAGTGCAGCAGTGTGATATTACAATGGAGCAGTATGAGGGCCCAAAGCACCAATGTGAGGATACAGTGGGGCAGTGTGTTGACACAATGGAGCAGTGTGATGGCACAATTGAGCAATGTGATGACACCTTGGAGCAGAGTGTTCGCACAATGAGGCAGTGTGATAACACAATGGAGCAGTGTGATGACACAATTTAGAAATGTGAGGGCAGGGCTGGAGAGATGGCCTAGTGGTTAAGAGCACCAACCGCTCTTACAGAGGACCTGGGTTCGATCCCCAGCACCCACATGGCGGCTGAGAACCGTCTGAAACTCCAATTCCAAGAGAACTCCAATTCCAGGGCCGACACCCTCTTCTGACCTCCACGCCATTACACAACACGGGTGCACAAACCTACATGCAGACAGTACACTCATACACATACAAAAATAAATAAAATGAAAAAAAATAATAAAAAGAAATGTGAGGGCAAATTGAGCAGTGTGATGATACAGTGGAGCAGTGTGAGTGCAAAATCGAGCAGTGTGATAGCACAATTGAGCAGAGTGAGGGCATGATGGACCGCTTTGTGAAGAAAATGGAGCAGTGTGATCGCACAATGGATCAGTGTGTTGGCACAATGGAGCAGTGTGATTACAGAATGGAACAGTGTGATGGCACAATGGAGCAGTGTGTTGGCACAATGGATCGGTGTGTTGACACAATGGAGCCATGTGATGGCAAAATGGAGCAGAGTTTAGGCACAATATAGCAAAGTGATGACACATAGGAGCAGCATGATGACTCAATGTAGCAGTGAGAGGACACAATAGAGCAGTGTGATAGCACATTGGAGCAGTGCGAGGGAAAAATGAAGCAGGGTCAGGGCACAATGGAGCAGTGTGATGGCAGAATGGAGCAGTAGGTAACAAAATGGAGCACTGTGTTGACACAATGTAGCAGTGTGATGGCACAATGGAGCAGTGTGATGGCAAAATGAAGCAGAATGGTGTCAAAATGGAGCAGAGTGATGGCACAAGTTTGCAGGGTGATGACACAATGGAGCAGCGTGATGGCCCAATGGAGCCAATTCAAGGCACAATGGAGCAGTGTGATGACACAGTGGAGCAGTGTGATGACACAATGGAGCAGTGTGTTGGCACAGTGGAGCAGTGTGATGACACAAAGGAACAGTGTGATGGCACAATGGAACATTGTGATGAAAAAATGGAGCAGTGAGATTATACAATGGAGCAGTGTGATGGCAAAATGGAGCCATGTGATGACACAATTGAGCAGTGTGATGGCACAGTGGTGCAGTGTGATGACACAATGGAGCAATGTGATGGCAAAATTGAGCAGGGTCAGGGCACAATGGAGCACTGTGATGACACAATGGAGCAGTGAGTTGACATAATGGAACATTGGGATGGCAAAATTGAGAAGAGTGGTGGCACAATATAGCAGCATAATGTCACAAAGGAGCAGTGTCATGACAAAATGTAGTAGCATGAGGACAGAATGGAGCAGCGTGATTGCACAATGGAACATTGTGCTGAAAAAATGGAACAGTGAGATGACACAATGGAGCAGTGTGATGGCAAAATGGAGCAGGGTGATGACACAATTGAGCAGTATGATGGCAAATGGAAAAGTGTGTTGGAACAATAGAGCAGTGTGATGACAAAATGGAGCAGTGTGATGGAAAAATGGAGCAGTGTGTTGGCACAATGGAGCAGTGTGTTGACATAATGGAACGTTGGGATATCAAAATTGAGAAGAGTGGTGGAACAATATAGCAGCATAACGACACAAAGGAGCTGTGTGATGACAAATTGTAGAATCGTGAAGACAGAATGGAGCAGAGTGATGGCACATTGGAGCAGTGTGAGGGAAAAATTGAGAGTGTGATGACAAAATTGAGCACTGTAATGACACAGTGGAGTAGCATGAAGACACAATGCAGCAGTGTAATGGCACAATGGAGCACTTTGATGGCGCAATGGGGCAGTGAGTGGAAAATGGAGCAGCGTGATGACACAGTGGAGCAGTGTAATCACAAAAGGGAGCAGTGTGATGGCACAACGGAACAGCGTGAGGGCAAAATGTAGCAGTGTGATGACACAGTGCAGCAGTTTGAGTGTAAAATGGAGCACTTTACTGGCACAATTGAGCAACGTCAGGGAAAATGCATTAGTCTGAGTGCACAATGGAGCAATGTGATGACACAATGGAGCAGTGTGATGGCACAATGGAGCAACGTGGATCAATTGGAGCAGGGTGAGACCACAATGGAGAAGTCTGAGCGCACAATGGAGCACAATAATGACACAATGGAGCAGAGTGAGGACAAAATTTCGCACCGTGAGGGCAAAATGGAGCAGTGCGATGATACAATGGAGCACGGTGAGTGCAAAAAGGAGCAGTGTGATGGCAAAATGGAGCAGTGTGAGCGCACAATGGAGCAGTGTGAGGGCACAATGGACCAGTACGTGGACAAAATGGAGCAGTGTGAGCGCACAATGGAGCAGTGTGATGGCAAAATGGAGCAGAGTGTCGACAAAATATAGCAGCGTGATGACACCTAGGAGCAGCGTGATGACACAATTTAGCAGCGTGAAGACACAAAGGACCAGCATGATGGCACATTGAAGCAGTGTGTGGGAACAATGCAGCAGGGTCAGAGCACAATGGAGCAGTGTGATGGCAGAATGGAGCAGTGGGATGACACAATGTAGCAGTGTGATAACACAAAAGACCAGCGTGATGACACATTGGAGCAGTGTGATGACACAATGGAGCATGTGATGACACAATGGAGCAGCGTGATGACACAGTGGAGCAGTGTGATGAAACAGTGCAGCATTGTGATGACAAAATTGGACAGAGTGATGGCACAATGGAGCAGGGTGAAGACAAAATGGAGAATCGTGAGAGCACAATGGAGGATAGTGATGAAACAATGGAGCAGTGTGATGATAAAATAGAGCACTGTGAGGACACAATGGAGCAGGGTGAGGCACAATGGAGCAGTGAGATGGCACAATGGAGCAGCGTTATGACACAGTGCAACAGTGTGATATCACAATGGAGCAGAGTGAGGTCACAATGTAGCAGTGTGTGGTCACAATAAAGCAGTGTGAGGGCACATTGGAGCAGTGTGAGAGAACAATGGACCAGTGTGAGAACACAGTGGGGCAGTGTGATGACACGATGGAGCAGTGTGATTACACAATTTAGCACTGTGAGGGCAAAATTGAGCAGTGTGAGGAAACAAAGCAGCAGTATGATGATGCAATGGAGAAGGGTGATGACACAATTGAGGAGTTCTGTTGGCACAATGGAGCGTTGTGAGGGCACAATCGAGCAGTGTGAAGACCCAATGGAGCTGTATGAGCGTACAATGGAACAGAGTGAGGGCACAATGGAGCAGTGGGATGACACAATGGAGCACTGTGACAACACAATTGAGAAGTGTGATGACACAATTTATCACTGTGAAGGCACACTACAGCAATGTGAGGGAACAATGGAGCAGTGTGATGACACAATGGAGCAGTGTGATGGCTCAATGAAGTAGAGTGATGACACAATTTAGCAGCGTGATGACACAATGGAGGAGCTCTGATGGCACAATAGAGCAGTGTGAGGTCACAATAGAGCAGTGTGAGTGTACAATGGAGCAGTGTGATGACAAAATGGAGCAGTGTGATGACACATTTTAGCACTGTGAGTGCAAAATGGAGTAGTGTCCTGATACAGTGGAGCAGTGTGAGTGTGAAAGGGGACAGTGTGATGGCACAGTGGAGCATTGTGAGGGTAAAATGGAGCACTGTGAGAGCACAATGGACCACTGTATGGAGAAACTGGAGCAGTGTGATTGCAAAATTGAGCAGAGTGTTGTTAAAATGGAGCAGTGTGATGACAGAATGGAACAGTGTGATGACACAATGGAGCAGTGTATAGACACAATGGAGCAGTGTGATGGCAAAATGGAGCAGAGGGTCTGCACAATTTAGGAGTGTGATGACCAACAGGAGAAACGTGATGAAACAATGTAGCAGCGTGAGGACACAAGGAAGCAGCTTTATGACACAGTACAGCAGTGTGCTATCACATTGGAGCAGAGAGAGGGCACACTGTAGCAGTTTGTGTTCACAATGGAGCAGTATGAGGGCACAATGGAGCAGTGTGAAAGAACAATGGACCAGTGGGAGAACACATTGGTGCAGTGTGATGACACAATGGAGCTGTGTGATGGCACAATGAAGCATTGTGATGACACAATGGAGCACTGTGATGACACAATTTAGCACTGTGAGGGCACAATACAGCAATGTGAGGGAACAATGGAGCAGGGTGATGACACAATGGAGCAGTGTGATGGCACAAATTAGGAGTGTGAGGGCACAAATTAGGAGTGTGAGGGCACAATGGAAAAGGGTTATGACACAGTGCAGCAGTGTGATATCACAATGGAGCAGAGTGAGGGTGCAATGGAGCAGGGTGAGGACAAAATGGAGAAGCATGAGGGCACAATGGAGGAGAGTGATGACACAATGGAGCACTGTGATGACACAATGGAGCACTGTAAGGGAACAATGGAACAGTTTGAGGTACAATGGAGCATGGTGATGACACAATGGAAGAGGGTTATGACACACTGCAGCAGCGTGATATCGCAATTGAGCAGTTTGAGGGCACAATGGAGCAGCGTGATGACACAATGGAGGAGTATGAGGGTACAATGGAGCAGAGTGAGAGCACAATGGAGAAGCGTGACGATACAATGGATCAGTGTGACAACACAATGGAGGAGAGTGATGACAAAATTTAGCACTGCGATGACACAATGGAGCAGTGCGACGGCACAATTTAGCAGTGTGATGGCAAAATGGAGCAGTGTATGGGCATAATGGAGAAGTGTGATGACAAAATGGAGCAGTGTGAAGGCACAATGGAGCAGTGTGATGACACAATGGACCAGTGTGTGGGCACAATGGCGCAGTGTGAGGGCACAATGGAGCAGTGTGTGGGCACAATGGAGCAGTGTCATGACTCAATGAGGCAGTGTCAGGACACAATGGAGCATTGTGATGACACAATGGAGCAGTGTGGGGGCAAAATGGAGCAGAGTGATGGCACAATGAACATTGAAATGAAACAATGGAGCAGTGAGTTGACACAACAGAGGAGCTCTGTTGGCACAATGGAGCAGAGTGAGGGCACAATGTAGCAGTGTGATGACACAATGGAGCAGATTTATGACAGTGCAGCAGTGTGATATCACAATGGAGCAGATTGAAGGCACAATGTAGCAGTGTGTGGTCATAATGCAGCAGTGTGAGGGCACAATGGAACAGTGTGAGAGAACAATGGACCAGCGTGGGAACACAGTGGGGCGGTGTGATGACACAATGGAGCAATGTGATGACACAATGGAGCATCGTGATGGCTCAATGAAGTAGAGTGATGACACAATTTAGCAGCGTGATGACACAATGGAGGAGCTCTGATGGCACAATGGAGCAGTGTGAGAGCACAATGCAGCAATGTGAAGACACAATGGAGCAGTGTGATGAAACAATGCAGCAGTGTGACAACACAATGGAAGAGTGTGATGACCCATTTTAGCACTGTGAGGGCACAATGGAGCAATGTGAGGGAACAATGGAGCAGGGTGATGACATAATGGAGCAGACTGATGGAACAATGAAGCAGTGTGATGACACAATGGAGCAGACTGATGACACAATTTAACACTGTGAGTCCAAAATGGAGCATTGTGAGGAAACAAATGAGCAGTATGATGACACAATGAATCAGCGTGATGACACAATGGAGAAGCTCTGTTGGCACAATGGAGCAGTGTGAGGGAACAATGGAGCAGTGTGAAGACAAAATGGAGCAGTATGAGGTTACAAAGGAGCAGAGTGAGGGCACAATGGAGCAGTGTGATGACACTATGGAGCAGTGTGACAACACAATGGAGGAGGGTGATGACACAATTTAGCACTGAGAGGGCACAATGGAGCAATGTGAGGGAACAATGGAGCAGGGTGATGACACAATGGAGCAGTGTGATGGCACAACTTAGCAGTGTGAGGGCACAATTGAACAGAATGAGGGCAAAATGGAGCAGTGTGATGACACAATGGAGCAGTGTGACGGCACAATGGAGCAGTGTGATGATACAATGGAGCAGTGTGAGTGCAAAATGGAGCAGAGTGAAGGCACAATGGAGCAGTGGCAGTGTGAGGGCACAGTGGAGTAGAGGAAGGGCACACAATGGAGCAGTGTGTTGGCAAAAGGAGTAGTGTGTTGGCACAATGGAGCAGTGTGATGACATAATGGAGCAGTGTGAGTCACAATGGAGAAGTATGAAGACACAATGTAGCAGCTTTATGACAGTGCAGCAGTGTGATATCACAATGGAGCAGAGTGAGGGCACATTGTAGCAGTGTGTGGTCACAATGGAGCAGTGTGAGAGAAAAATGGACCAGTGTGAGAACACTGTAGGGCAGTGTGATGACACAATTGAGCAGTGTGATGGCTAAATGGAGCATGGTCAGGGCACAATGGAGCAGTGTGATGGCAAAATGGAACAGAGTGTTGGAACAAAGGAGCAGTGTGATGACACAATGGAGCAGTGTGATGGCAAAATGGAGCAGTGTGTTGGCACAGTGGAGCAGTGTGTTGACACAATGAAACAGTGGGATGGCAAAATGGAGAAGAGTGGTGGCACAACATAGCAGCGTGATCACACAAAGGAGCAGCGGGATGAGAAAATGTAGCAGCGTAAGGAAAGAAATGAGCAGCGTGATTGCACATTGGAGCAGTGTGTATGAAAAATGGAGAGTGTGATGACAAAATTGAGCAGTGTGATGACACAATCGAGTAGCATGAAGACACAATGCAGCAGTGTAATGGCACAATTCAGCATTGTGATGAAGCAATGGAGCAGTGAGAGGACAATGGAGCAGCGTGATGACATAATGGAGCATTGTGATGGCACAACAGAGCAGTGTGAAGGCACAATGGAGCAGCGTGAGGGCAAAATGTCACAGTGTGATGACACAATGCATCAGTGTGAGTGTAAAATGTATCACTGTACTGGCACAATGGAGCATAGTCAGGGAAAAAATGGATTAGTCTGAGTGCACAATGTAGCAGTGTGATAACATAATGGGGCAGTGTGATATCACAAAGGAGCAGAGTGTTGGCACAATGAGGCAGTGGGATGACACAACGGAGCAGTGTGATGACACAATTTAGCACTGTCACGTCAAATTGGAGCAGTGTGATGAAACAATGGAGCAGTAAGAGTGCAAAATGGAGCAGTGTGATGGCACAATGGAGCAGTGTGAGGGCACAATGGAGCAGAGTGTTGGCACAATGAGGCAGTGTGATGACACAATGGAGCAGGGTGTTGACAAAATTTAGCACTGTGAGGACAAAGTGGAGCAGTGTGATCATACAATGGAGCAGTGGGAGTGCAAAATGGAGCAGTGTGGTTGCACAATGGAGCAGTGTGAGAGCATAATGGAGGAGACTGAGGGCACAATTGACCACTGTGTGGACAAAAGGAGCAGTGTGTTGGCACAATGGAGCACTGTGTTGGCAAAATGGAGCAGCGTGATGACAGAATGGAACAGTGTGATGAAACAATGGAGAACTGTGTTTGCAACATTGATCAGTGTGTTGACACAATGGAGCAGTGTGTTGGCACAATGGAGCAGTGTGATGACACAATTGAGCAGTGTGATGGCACAGTGATGCAATGTAATTACACAATGGAGCAGTGTGATGGCAAAATGGAGAAGAGTGCTGGCACAACATAGCAGCGTGATGACACAAAGGACCAGCATGATGAGACAATGTAGCAGCATGAGGACCGAAATGAGCAGCGTGATCGCATATTGGAGCAGTGTGTGGGAAAAATGGAGAGTGTTATGAGGGCAAAATGTAGCAATGTGATGACACAATACAGCAGTGTGAGTGCCAAATGGAGCACTGTGCTGGCACAATGGAGCAGGGTCAGGGCACAATGGATTATTCTGAGTGCACAATGGAGCAGTGTGATGACAAAATGGAGGAGTGTTATGGCACAATGTGGCAACGTGGATCAAATGGAGCATGGTGAGGGCACAATGGAGGAGTCTGAGCACAAAATAGAGCAGTATGATGACACAATGGAACAATGTGATGACAAAATGTAGCAGAGTAAGGGCACAATGAAGAGGGGTGAATACACAATGGAGCAGTGTGATGACACAATGGAGCACAGTGAGGGTACAATGGAGGTACATTAGGACAAAATGCACCAGAGTGATATCACGATGGAGAAGTGTGAGGGCACAATGGAGCAGTGTGTAGTCACAATGGAGCAGTGTGAGGGCACATGAAGCAGTGTGAGGGCACAAAGCACAAGTGTGAGGATAGAGTGGGGCATGTGATGACATAAAGGAGCAGTGTGATTGCACAATGGAGCAGTGTGATGATATAAAGGAGCAGTGCGATGACACAATTTATCACTGTGAGGGCAAAATGGAGCAGTGTGATGATACAATGGAGCAGTGTGAGTGCAAAATGGAGCAGTGTGATGGCACAATGGAGCAGTGTGAGGGCACAATGGAGCAGTGTGTTGACATAATGGAACAGTGGGATTGCAAAATGAAGAAAAGTGGTGGCACAATATAGCAGTAAGATGACACAAAAGAGCAGCGTGATGACGCAATGTAACAGCGTGAGGACAGAATGGAGCAGCATGATGGCACATTGGAGCACTGTGTGAGAAAAATGGAGAGTGTGATGACAAAATTGAGCACTGCAAGGACACAATGGAGTAGTGTGAAGACACAATGCAGCAGTGTAATGGCACAATGGAGCATTGTGATGGTGCAATGGAGCAGTGAGTGGAAAATGGAGCAGCGCGATGACACAATGGAGCAGTGTGATGGCACAAGAGTGCAGTGTGATGGCACAATGGAGTAGCGTGATGCTAAAATGTAGCAGTGTGATGACACAATGCAACACTGTGAGTGCAAAATGAGCAGTGTGCTTTCAAAATGGAGCAGCATATAGGCACAATGGATTAGTCTGAGGGAACAATGGAGCAGTATAATGACACAAAGGAAGAGTGTGATGGCACCGTGGAACAATGTGGATAAAATGGAGCAGCATGAGGGCACAATGGAGGAGTCTGAGTGCACAATGGAGCAGGGTGATGACAAAATTTAGCAGTGTGAGGACAAAAAGGAGCAGTGTGATGGCACAATGGAGAGGTGTGAATGCACAATGGAGCAGTGTGATGACAGAATGGAGCACTGTGAGGGCATATTGGAGCAGTGTGAATGCACAATGGAGCAGTTTGATGACAAAATGGAGCAGTGTGATAGCACAATTTAGCAGTGTGAGGGCACAATTGAGATGGGTGAGGGCAAAATGGAGCAGTGTGATGACACAATTTAGCACTGTGAGGTCACAGTGTGATGATACAATGGAGCAGTGTGAGTGCAAAATGTATCAGTGTGATGGAACAATGGAGCATTGTGAGGGCATAATGGATCAGTGTGAGGGTACAATGGAGCAGTGTGATGGCACAATTTATCACTGTGAGGGCAAAATGGAGCAGAGTCATAATACAGTGGAGCAGTGATAGTGAAAAAATGGAACAGCGGGATGGCACATTGGAGTATCATGAGGGAACAATGTAACAGGGTCAGCGCACAATGGAGTAGTGTGATGGCACAACGGAGCAGTGGGATAACACAATGAAGCAGCATGATTAGAAAAAAGAGCAGCGTGATGACACAGTGGAGCAGTGTGATGAGAAAATGGAGCATGTGATGACACAATGGAGCAGCGTGATGACACAGTGGAGCAGTGTGATGATACACTGAAGCAATGTGATGACAAAATGGAGCAGTGTGATGGCACAATGGAGCAGGGTGAGGACAAAATGGAGAAGCATGAGGGCACAATGGAGGAGAGAGATGATACAATTGAGCAGTGTGATGACACAACGGAGCACTGTAAGGGCACAATGGAACAGAGTGAGGCACAATGGAGCAGTGTGATGACACAATGGAGGAGAATTATGACACAGTGCAGCAGTGTGATATCACAGTGGAGCAGAGTGAGGGCACAATGGAGCAGGGTGAGGACAAAATGGAGAAGCATGAGGGCACAATGGAGGAGAGTGACGGCACAATGGAGCATGGTGATGACACAATGGAGCACTATAAGGACACAATGGAACAGTTTGAGGCACAATGGAGCATTGTGATGACAAATGGAAGAGGGTTACGACACCATGCAGCAGTGTGATATCACAATGGAGCCGTGTGATAATACAATGGAGGAGTATGAGGGTACAATGGAGAATAGTGAGAGCAAAATGGGGCAGTGTGATGATACAAAGGATCAGTGTGACAACACAATGGAGGAGTGTGATGACACAATTTAGCAATGTGACGGCACAATGGAGCAATGTCATGGAACAATGGAGCAGGGTGATGACACAATGGAGCAGTGTGATGGTACAATTTAGCAGTGTGAGGGCAAAATGGAGCAGTGTATGGGCATAATGGAGCAGTGTGATGACACATGGAGAGGTGTGAGGGCACAATGGAGCAGTGTGATGACAAAATGGAGCAGAGTGTGGGCACAATGGAGCAGTGTCATGACTAAATGAGGCAGTGTCATGATTAGATGAGGCAGTGTCATGACTAAATGAGGCAGTGTCAGGGCACAATGAAGCATTGTGATGATACAATGGAGCAGTGTGATGGCACAATGAACATTGTCATGAAACAATGGAACAGTGAGATGACACAATGGAGGAGATTTATGGCACAGTGCAGCAGAGCGATATAACAATGGAGCAGATGGAGAGCACAATGTAGCAGTGTGTGGTCACAATGCAGCAGTGTGAGGGCACAATGGAACACTGTGAGAGAAGAATGGACCAGTGTGGGAACACAGTGGGGCAGTGTGATGACACAATGAAGCAGTGTGATTACACAATTTAGCACTGTGAGGGCAAAATGGAGCAGAGTGATGATACAATGGAGCAGTGTTAGTGCAAAATGGCACAGTGTGATGGCACAATGGAGCAGTGTGAGGGCACAATGGAGCAGTGTGAGGATAAAATGGACCAGTATGTGGACACAATGGAGCAGTGTGTTGGCACAATGGAGCAGACTGTAGGCACAACGGAGCAGTGTGATAACAGAATGGAACAGTGTGATGGAACAATGGAGCAGTGTGTTGGCAAAATAGATCAGTTTGTTGACACGATGGAGCAGTGTAATGGCAAAATGGAGCAGAGTGTCGGCACAATGTAGCAGCATGATGACACATAGGAGCAGAGTGATGACACAATGTAGCAGGGTGAGGACACAATGGAGCTGAGTGATAGCACATTGGAACAGTATGAGGGAACAATGGAGCAGGGCCAGGGCACAATGGAGCAGTGTGATAGCAAAATGGAGCAGTGTGATGACACAATTTAGAACTGTGAGGTCAAAACGGAGCATTGTGAGGAAACAAATGAGCAGTGCGATGACACAATGGAGCAGCATGATGACACAATGGAGGAGCTCTGTTGGCACAATGGAGCAGGGTGAGGGCACTATGTAGCAGTGTGATGACGCAATGTAGCAGTGTTACAACACAATGGAGGAGTATGATGAGACAATTAATAGAGTGAGGGCAAAATGGAGTAGAGTGATGGCACAATTTAGAACTGTGAGGTCAAAATGGAGCATTGTGAGGAAACAAATGAGCAGTATGATGACACAATGGAGCAGTGTGATGACACAATGGAGGAGCTCTGTTGGAACAAAGGAGCAGTGTGAGGTCACAATTGAGCAGTGTGAAGACACAATGGAGCAGTATGAGGGTACATTGGAGCAGAGTGAGGGCACAGTGGAGTAGTGTGATGACACAATGGAGCAGTGTGACAACACAATGGAGAAATGTGATGACACAATTTTGCACTGTGAGGACACAATGGAACAATGTGAGAGAACAATGGAGCAGGGTGATGACACAATGGAGTAGTGTGATGGCACAATTGAGCAGTGTGATTGCATAACGGAGCAGTGTGAGGGCACAAGGGAGCAATGTGATGAGACAATGGAACATTGTGAGGGCACAATGGAGCAGTGTGAAGACACAATGGAGCAGTGTGTGGGCACAATGGAGCAGAGTTAAGGTGACAATGGAGCAGTGTCATGTCACAATTAGGCAGTGTGAGGGCAAAATAGAGCATTGTGATGACACAATGGAGCAGTGTGGTGACACAATGGAGCAGTGTGATGGCAAAAGGGAGCAGTGTGATGTCACAATGGATCAGTGTGAGGGAAAAGTGTAGCAATGTGATGACACAATACAGCAGTGTGAGTGCCAAATGGAGGACTGTGCTGGCACAATGGATTATTCTGAGTGCACAATAGAGCAGTGTGATGACAAATTGGAGGGGTGTGATGGCACAGTGGTGCAACGTGGATCAAATGGAACAGGGCGAGGGCACAATGGAGGAGTCTGAGCACAAAATCGAGCAGTATGATTACACAATGGAGCAATGTGAGGACAAAAGTAGCAGGGTGAGGGCACAATGAAAGGGGTGACTACACAATAGGGCAGTGTGATGACACAATAGAGCACTGTGAGGGCATAATGGAGCAGTGTGAGGGCCAAATGGAGCACTTTGATGACACAATGTAGCTACGTTAGGACACAACGCACCAATGTGATATCATGATGGAGCAGTGTGAGGGCACAATGGAGCAGTGTGTAGTCACAATGGAGAAGGGTGAGGGCACAATGGAGCAGTGTGAGTGCAAAAGGGAGCAGTGTGATGACACAAAGGAGCAGTGTGAGTGCAAAATGGAGCAGTGTGATGACACAAAGGAGCAGTGTGATGACACAATTTAGCACAGTGAGGACAAAATCAAGCAGTGTGATGATACAATGGAGCAGTGTGACGGCACAATGGAGCAGAGTGATGACATAATTGAGCAGTGAGAGGACACAATTTAGCACTGTGAGGGCAAATGGGAGCAGTGTGATGATACAATGGAGAAGTATGAGTGCAAAATGGAGCAGTGTGATGGCACAATGGAGCAGTGTGAGGGCATAATGGAGTAGAGGGAGGGCACAAGGCACCACCGTGTGGAAAAATGGAGCAGTGTGTTGGCACAATGGAGCAGTGTGTTGGCACAATGGAGCAGTGTGTTGACACAATGGAGCATTGTGATGACACAATTTAGCACTGTCAGGGCAAAATGGAGCAGAGTGATGATACAATGGAGCAACGTGAGTGCAAAATGGAGCAGTGTGATGGCAAAATTGAGCAGTGTGGGGGCACAATGGTGCAATGTGAGGGCACAATGGACCAGTGTGTTGACACAATGGAGCAGTGTGATGGCAAAATGGAGCAGAGTATTGGCACAATATAGCAGTGTGATGAGATATAGGAGCAGCGTGATTACACAAAGTAGCAGTGTGAGGACACAATGGAGCAGCGTGATAATAGAAAGCAGCAGCTTGAGAACACAATGGAGCAGTGTGATGGCACATTGGAGCAGGGTGAGGGAACAATGGACCAGGGTCAGGGCACAATGCAGCAGTGTGTGTGCAAAAGGGAGCAGTGTGTTTCCACAATGGAGCAACGTGAGGGCACAATGTATTAGTCTGATGGCACAATGGAGCAATGTGATGACAAAATGGGGGAGTTTGATGGCATAATTGAGCAATGTGGATAAAACGGAGCAGCGTGAGGGCATAATGGAGGAGTCTGAGCCCACAATGGAGCAGTGTGATGATACAATGGAGCAGTGTGAGGATGAAAAGGAGCAGCGTGAGGGCACAATGGAGGAGTCTGAGCCCACAATGGAGCAGTGTGATGATACAATGGAGCAGTGTGAGGACGAAAAGGTGCAGCGTGAGGGCACAATGGAGATGTGTGATTACACAACAGAGCAGTGTGATGAAACAATGGAGAAGTGTGAAGACACAATGGAGCAGTGTTATGACACAGTGCAGCAATGTGATATCACAATGGAGAAGAGTGAGGGCACATTGCAGCAGTGTGTGGTCAGAATGGGGCAGTGTGAGGGCACAAGGGAGCAGTGTGATGACACAATGGAGCAGTGTGAGAACAAAATGGAGCAGTGTGATGATGACACATTGGGGCAGTGCGAGAGCACAATGGAGCAGTGTGAGGGCAGAATGGAGCAGTGTTAAGGGCACAATGGAGCAGTGTTATGACACAATGAGGCAGTGTGAGGGTACAATGGAGCATTGCGATGACACAATGTAGCAGCGTGGGGGAAAAATGGAGCAATGTGATGGCACTATGGAGCAGTGTGTTGACACAATCGAGCTGTGTGATGCCACAATGGAACATTGTGAAGACACAATCGAGCTGTGTGTTGGCACAATGGAGCAGTGTGAAGTCACAATGGAGTATTTTGATGACAATGGAGCAGTGTGATGATACAATGGAGCAATGTGATGGCACAATGGAGCATTTTGCTGACAAAATGGAGCAATGTGATGACAAAATGGAGTGCTGTGATGACACAATGGAGCAGTGTGATGGCACAATGGAGCAGTGTGATGGCAAAATGGAGCACTATGATGACACCATGGAGCACTATGATGGCACAAGGGTGCAGTGTGATGACAGTGTGGAGCCCTGGGATGGCATAATGGAGCAGTCTGTTGGCACAGTGGAGCATTGCGATGATGCAATGGAGCAGTGTGAAGGCACAATGGAACATTGTGATGAAGCAATGGAGCAGTGAGATGACACAATGGAGCAGTGTGAGGGCACAGTGGTGCAGTGTGATGACAAAATGGAGCAGTGTAATGGCAAAATGGAGCAGGGTCAGGGCACAATGGAGCACTGGGTTGACACAAAGGAGCAGTGTGTTGGCAAAAAGGAGCAGTGTATTGGCACAATGGAGCAGTGTGATGACATAATGGAGCAGTGTGAGTCACAAAGGAGAAGTGTGAAAACACAATGGAGCAGCGTTATGACAGTGCAGCAGTGAGATATCACAATGGAGCAGAGTCAGGGCACATTGTAGCCGTGTGTGGTCACAATGGAGCAGTGCGAGGGCACAATGGAGCAGTGTGAGAAAACAATGGACCAGTGTGAGAACACTGTAGGGCAGTGTGATGACACAATGGAGCAGTGTGATGTCTAAATGGAGCATGGTCAGGGCAAAATGGAGCACTGTGTTGACACAATGGAGCAGTGTGATGGCAAAATGGAACAGAGTGTTGGAACAAAGGAGCAGTGTGATGACACAATGGAGCAGTGTGATGACACAATTTAGCAATGTGAGGTCAAATTGGCGCAGTGTGATGAAACATTGGAGCAGTGAGACTGCAAAATGGAGCAGTGTGATGGCAAAATCGAGCAGTGTGAGGGCAAAATTGAGCAGAGTTTTGGCACAATGAGGCAGTGTGATGACACAATGTAGCGGGGTGTTGAAAAATTTAGCACTGTGAGGGCAAAGCGGAGCAGTGTGATCATACAATGGAGCAGTGTGAGTGCAAAATGGAGCAGTGTGGTGGCACAATGGAGCAGTGTGAGGGCATAATGGAGGAGAGTGAAGCCACAATCGGCCACTGTGTGGACAAAAATGAGCAGTGTGTTGGCACAATGGAGCACTGTATTGGCAAAATGGAGCAGTGTGATGACAGAATGGAACAGTGTGATGAAACAATGGAGAGCTCTGTTGGCACAATGGATCAGTGTGTTGACACAATGGAGCAGTGTGATGGCACAATGGAGCAGTGTGATGACACAATTGAGCAGTGTGATAGCACAGTGATGCAGTGTGATGACACAATGGAGCAATGTGATGGCAAAATGGGGAAGAGTGCTGGAACAACATAGCAGCGTGATGACACAAAGGACCAGCGTGATGACACAATGTAGCAGCATGAGGACAGAAAAGAGCAGTGTGATCGCACATTGGAGCAGTGTGTGGGAAAAATGCAGAGTGTTATGAGGGCAAAATGTAGCAATGTGATGACACAATACAGCAGTGTGAGTGCCAAATGGAGCACTGTGCTGGCACAATGGAGCAGCGTCAGGGCACAATGGATTATTCTGAGTGCACAATGGAGTAGTGTGATGACAAAATGGAGGAGTGTAATGGCACAATGGGGCAACATAGATCAAATGGAGCATGGTGAGAGAACAATGGAGGAATCTGAGCACAAAATGGAGCAGTATGATGACACAATGGAACAATGTGATGACAAAATGGAGCAGTGTAAGGGCACAATGAAGAGGGGAGACTACACAATGGAGCAGTGTGATGACACAATGGAGCACTGTGAGGGCATAATGGAGCAGTGTGAGGGCACAATGGAGCAGTTTGACGACAAAATGGTGCTACGATAGGACAAAAATCACCAGTGTGATATCACATTGGAGCAGTGTGAGGGCACAATGGAGCAGTGTGTAGTCACAATGGAGCAGTGTGAGGGCACAATGAAGCAGTGTGAGGGCACAAAACACAAGTGTGAGGATACAGTGGGGCAGTGTGATGACATAAAGGAGCAGTGTGATTGCACAATGGAGCAGTGTGATGATACAATTTAGAACTGTGAGGGCAAAATGGAGCAGTGTCTTGATACAATGGAGCAGTGTGAGTGCAAAATGGAGCAGTGTGATGGCACAATGGAGCAGTATGAGGGCACAATGGAGCAGTGTGATGACATATTGGAGCAGTGAAAGGACGTAATTTAGCACTGTGAGGGCAAAATGGAGCAGTGTGATGATACAATGGAGCAGTGTGAGTGCAAAATGGAGCAGTGTGATGGCACAATGGAGCAGTGTGAGGGCACAATGGAGCAATGTGATGACACAATGGAGCAGTGAAAGGACATAATTTAGCACTGTGAGGGCAAAAGGGAGCAGGGTGATGATACAATGGAGCAGTGTGAGTGCAAAATGGAGCAGCGTGATGGCACAATGGAGCAGTGTGAGAGCACAATGGAGCAGTGAGATGACATAATGGAGCAGTGAAAGGACAAAATTTAGCACTGTGAGAGCAAAAGGGAGCAGTGTGTTGATACAATGGAGCAGTGTGTGTGCAAAATGGAGCAGTGTGATGGCACAAAGGAACAGTGTGAGGGCACAATGGAGCAGGGTGATGGCACAATGGAGCAGTGTGAGGGCACAATGGAGCAATGTGATGACATAATGGAGCAGTGAAAGGACACAATTTAGCACTGTGAGTGCAAAAGTGAGCAGTGTGATGATACAATGGAACATTGTGAGTGCAAAATGGAGCAGTGTGATGGCACAATGGAGCAGTGTGATGACACAGTGGGGCAGTGTTATGACACAGTGCAGCAGGGTGATATCAAAATGGAGCAGAGTGAGGGAAAAATATAGCAGTGTATAGTCACAATGGAGCAGTGTGAGGGCAAAATGGAGCAGTGTGTGAGAACAATGGACCAGTGTGAGAACACAGTGAGGCAGTGTGATGGCACAATGGAGCAGTGTGATGGCACAATGGGGCAGTGTGTAGACACAATGGAGCAGTATGAGGGTACATTGGATCAGAGTGAGGGCACAATGGAGCAGTGTTTTGACACAAGGGAGCAGTGTGACAACACAATGGAGGAGTGTGATGACACAATTTAGCACTGTGAGGACACAATCGACCAATGTGAGGGAAAATGGAGCAGGGTGATCACACAATTGTGCAGTGTGAGGGCATAATGGAGCAGTGTGAGGGAAAAATGGAGCAGTGTGATGACACAATGTAGCAGTGTGGGAGGACAATGGAGCAGTGCTAAGGGGACAATGGAGCAGTGTTATGTCACAATGAGGCAGTGTGAGGGCAAAATGGAGCATTGTGATGGCACAGCGGAGCATTGTGATGGCGCAATGGAGCAGTGAGTGGACAATGGAGCAGCGTGATTACAAAATAGAGCAGTGTGATAGCAAAAGGGTGCAGTGTGGTGGCACAATGGAGCAGTGTGAGAGCAAAATGTAGCAATGTGATGACACAGTACAGCAGTGTGAGTGCCAAATGGAGCACTGTGCTGGCACAATGGAGCAGCATCAGGGCAAAATGGATTATTCTCAGTACAAAATGAAGCAGTGTGATGACAAAATAGAGGAGTGTGATGGCACAATGGGGCAACGTGGATCAAACGGAACAGGGTGAGGTTGCAATGGAGGGGTCTGAGCACAAAATGGAGCAGTATGATGACACAATGTAGCAGTGTATTGTCACATTGGAGCAGCGGGATGACACAATGGAGCACTGTGAGGGCACAATGGAGCAGCGTTAGGACAAAACGCCCCAGTGTGATATCACAATGGAGCAGTGTGCGGGCACATTGTAGCCGTGTGTGGTCACAATGGAGCAGTGTGAGGGCAAAATGGAGCAGTGTGACGGCACAAAGCACAAGTGTGAGGATATAGTGGGGCAGTGTGATGATACAGTGGAGCAGTGTGAGTGCAAAATGAGCAGTGTGATGGCAGAATGGAGTAGTGTGAGGGCACCATCGAGTAGTGTGAGTGCAAAATTGACCAGTATGTGGACAAAATGGAGCAGTGTGTTGGCAGAATCAATCAGTATGTAGGCATAACGGAGAAGTGTGATGACAGAATGGAACAGTGTGATGGCCCAATGGAGCAGTGTGTTGGCAAAATGGATCAATATGTTGATATAATGGAGCAGTGTGATGGAAAAATGGAGCAGATTGTCGGCACAATGTAGCAGCATGATGACCCAAGGGAGTAGCGTGCTGTCACATGGGAGCAATGTGAGGGATTAATGGAGCAGGTTCAGGGCACAATGGAGCAGTGTGATGGCACAATGGAGCAGCGTGATAACACAAAAGAGCAGCATGATGACACAGTGGAGCAATGTGATGACAAAATGGAGCAGCGTGATGTCACAGTGCAGCACTGTGATTACACAGTGTAGCAGTGTGATCACAAAATGGAACAGTGTGATGACACAATGGAGAAGAGTGATGACACAAGGGAGCAGTGTGATGACACAATGGAGCAGCATGATGGCACCATGTAGCAGAGTCAGGGCACAGTGGAGCAGTGTGATGACACACTGGAGCCCTGTGATGGCACAATGGAGAAGTCTGTTGGCACAGTGGAGCAGTGTGATGACACAATGGAGCAGTGTGATTGCACAATGGAACATTGTGATGAAGCAATGGAGCCGTGAGATGACAAAATGGAGCAGTGTGATGACACAATGGAGCAGCATGATAACACAAAAGAGCAGCGTGATGACAGAGTGGAGCAATGTGATTACACAGTAGAGCAGTGTGATCACAAAATGGAACAGCGTGATCACACAATGGAACAGGGTTATGACACAGTGCAGCAATGTGATATCACAATGGAGCAGAGTGACGGCACAATGTAGCAGTGTGTGGTCACAATGCAGTAGTGTGAGTGCACAATGGAGCAGTGTCAGAGAACAATGGACCAGGGCAAGAACAAAGTGGGGCACTGTGATGACACAATGGAGCAGTGTGATGGTACAATGAAGCAGTTTGAAGACACAATGCAGCTGCATGATGGCACAATGAAGAAGTGTGATGACACAATTTAGCAGCATAATGACACAATGGAGGAGCTCTGATGGCACAAGGGAGAAATGTGAGGGCACAAAGGAGCATTGTAAAGACAGAATGGAGCAGTGTGATGACACAATATGGCAGTGTGACAACACAATGGAGGAGCATGATGACACAATTTAGCACTTTGAGGGCACAATGGAGAAATATGAGGGAACAATGGAGCAGGGTGATGACATCATGGAGCACTGAAATGTCACATATGAGCAGTGTGTGGACAGAAGGCAACAGTGTGAGGGCACAATGGAGCATTGTGAGGGCACGAGGAGAAGTGTGATGACACAATTGGGTAGTGCGAGGGCACAATTGAGCAGTGTGAGGGCACAATGGAGCAGTGTTAAGGGCACAATGGAGCAGTGCCATGACACAATGAGGCAGTGGTGATGGCACAATGTAGCAGTGTGGGGGCAAAATGGAGCAGAGTGATTTCACAATGGAGCAGTGTGATGACAAAATCGGGCTGTGTGATGCCACAATGGAGCATTGTGAAGACACAATCGAGCAGTGTGATGGCACAATGGAGAATTTTGATGACAATGGAGCAGTGTGATCATACAATGGAGCAATATGATGGCACAACAGAGCATAGTGATGACAAAATGGAGCAATGTGATGACACAATGGAGTGCTGTGATGACACAATGGAGAAGTGTAATGGCAAAATGGAGCACTATGATGACACAATGGAGCATAGTGAGGTAACAATGTTGCAGTGTGTGGTCACAATGGAGGATTGTGATGACACAATGGAGCAGTGTGAGGGCAAAGTGGAGCAGTGTGATGATGACACATTGGGGCAGTGCGAAGGCACAATGGAGCAGTGTGAGGGCACAATTGAGCAGTGTTAAGGGCACAATGGAGCAGTGTCATGACACAATGAGGCAGTTTGAGGGCACAGTGGAACATTGGGATGACACAATTTAGCAGTGTGGGGGAAAATGAGCAGAGTGATGACACAATCGTGTTGTGTGATGCCACAATGGAGCATTGTGAAGGCAAAATCGAGAAGTGTGAAGGCACAATAGAGCAGTGTGAAGTCACAATGGAGTATTTTGATGACAATGGAGCAGTCTGATCATACAGTGGAACAATGTGATGGCAAAACGGAGCATTGTGATGACAAAATGGAGCAATGTGATGACACAATGGAGTGCTGTGATGATACAATGGAGCAGTGTAATGGCAAAATGGAGCACTATGATGACACAATGGAACAATGTGATGGCACAAAGGTGCAGTGTGATAACACAATGGAGCAGTGTGATGGTACAATGGAGCAGACTCAAGACACAGTGAAGCAATGTGATAACACAGTGGAGGCCTGTGATGGCACAATGGAGCAGTCTGTTGGCACAGTGGAGCAGTGTGATGATACAATGGAGCAGTGTGATGGCACAATGGAACATTGTGATGAAGCAATGCAGCAGTGAGTTGACACAATGGCGAAGTGTGATGGCACAACTGAGCAGTGTGATGGCACAATGGTGCAGTGTGATGACACAATGGAGCAGTGTGATGGCAAAGTGGAGCAGAGTCAGGGCACAATGGAGCACTGTGTTGACACAATGGAGCAGTGTGTTGGCAAAAAGGAGCAGTGTGTTGGCACAATGGAACAGTGTGATGACATAATGGAGCAGTCTGAGTCACAATGTAGAAGTGTGAAGACACAATGGAGCAGCGTTATGACACAGTGCAGCAGTGTGATATCACAATGGAGCAGAGGGCACATTGTAGCAGTGCGTGGTCACAATGGAGCAGTGCGAGGGCACAATGGAGCAGTGTGAGAGAACAATGGTCCAGTGTGAGAACACTGTAGAGCAGTGTGATGACACAATGGAGCAGCATGATAACACAAAAGAGCAGCGTGATGACACAGTGGAGCAATGTGATGACACAATGGAGCAGCGTGGTATCACAGTGGAGCAGTGTGATTACACAGTAGAGCAGTGTGATCACAAAATGGAACAGCGTGATCACACAATGGAGCAGGGTTATGACACAGTGCAGCAATGTGATATCACAATGGAGCAGAGTGACGGCACAATGTAGCAGTGTGTGGTCACAATGCAGTAGTGTGAGTGCACAATGGAGCAGTGTCAGAGAACAATGGACCAGGGCAAGAACAAAGTGGGGCACTGTGATGACACAATGGAGCAGTGTGATGGTACAATGAAGCAGTTTGAAGACACAATGCAGCTGCATGATGACACAATGAAGAAGTGTGATGACACAATTTAGCAGCATAATGACACAATGGAGGAGCTCTGATGGCACAATGGAGAAATGTGAGGGCACAAAGGAGCATTGTAAAGACAGAATGGAGCGGTGTGATGGCAAAATGTGGTGGTGTTATGACACAATTGAGCATTGTGATGGCACAGTGGTGTGGTGTGATGGCACAGTGGTGTGGTGTGATGACACAATGGAGCAATGTGATGGCAAAATGGAGCAGAGTAGGACACAATGATGAGGGGTGATTACACAGTGGACCAGTGTGAGAACACAATGGGGCAGTGTGATGTCACAATTGAGCAGTGGGTGGGCACAATGGATCAGTGGGTTGACAGACTGGAGCAGTGTGATGGCAAAATGGAGCAGAGTGTCAGCACAATATAGTAGCATGATGACACATAGGAGCAGCGATTTGACACAATATAACAGCATGATGACACAAGGGATCAGCGTGATTACACAATGTAGCAGCGTGAGGACAGAATGGAGCAGCGTTATGACACAATTGAGCAGTGTGATGGCACAATGGAACAGTAGGATAATACAATGGATCAGCATGATAACACAAAACAGCAGCGAGATAACACAGTGGAACAGTGTGAAGACACAATGGAGCACTGTGGTGGCACAATGAACATTGTGATGAAACAATGGAGCAGTGAGATGACATAATGGAGCAGTGTGATGGCAAAATGGAGTGGTGTGATGACACAATTGAGCAGTGTGATGATGGCACAGCGGTGCAATGTGATGACACAATGGAGCAGTGTGATGGCAAAATGGAGCATGGACAGGGCCCAATGAAGAGGGGTGATTACACAGTGGACAAGTGTGAGAACACGATGGGGCAGTGTGATGTCACAATGGAGAAGTGGGTTGGCACAATGGATCAGTGGGTTGACAGAATGGAGCAGTGTGATGGCAAAATGGAGCAGAGTGTCAGCACAATATAACCACATGATGACACAAGGGATCAGCGTGATTACGCAATGTAGCAGCATGAGGACAGAATGGAGCAGCATGATGACACAATTGAGCAGTGTGATGGCACAACGGAACAGTGGGATAACACAATGGAGCAACGTGATAACACAAAAGAGCAGCAAGATGACACAGTGGAGCAATGTGAAAACACAATGGACCATGTGATGACACAATGGAGCAGTGTGATGACACGGTGGAGCAGTGTGAAGACACACTGGAGTAGTGTGATGACAAAATGGAGCAGTGTGATGGCACAATGGAGAAGGGTGTGGACAAAATGGAGAGGAGTGAGGGCACAATGGAGGAGAGCGATGAAACAATTGAGCAGTGTGATGACTCAATGCAGCAATGTGAGGGCACAATGGAGGAGAGTGATGAAAGAATGGAGCAGGGTGATGACACAATGGAGCATAGTGAGGTCACAATGGAGCAGAGTGTGGTCACAATGCAGCAGTGTGTGGGCAAAATGGAGCAGTGTGAGAGAAACATGTAATAGTGTGAGAACACAGTGGGGCATGGTGATGTCACAATGCAGAAGTGTGTTGGCACAATGGATCAGTGTTTTGACACAATGGAGCAGTGTGATGGCAAAATGTAGCAGAGTGTTGACACAATACAGCAGCATGATGACACATAGGAGCACCGTGGTGACACAATGTAGCAGTGGGAGGACAAAATGGAGCAGCGTGATGGCACATTGGAACAGTGTGATTGAACAATGGAGCAGGGTCAGAGCAAAATGGAGCAGCGTGATGACACAGTGGAGCAGTGTGATGACACAACGGATTAGGGTGATGACACAGGGGATAAATGTGATGACACAGTGGAAGAGTGTGAAGACAAAATGGAGCAGTGTGATGGCACAATGGAGCAGGGTGAGGACAAAATGGAGAAGGGCAAGCACACAATGGAGAAGAGTGATGACACAATGAAGCAGTGCGTTGACACACTGTAGCACTGTGAGGGCACAATGGAGTAGTGTGATAACACAATGAAGCAGCGTTATGACATAGTGCAGCAGTGTGATATGACAATGGAACAGAGTGAGGGCAGAATGTAGCAGTTTGTATTCACAATGGAGCAGTGTGAGGGCACAATGGAGCAGAGTGAGAGAACAATGGACCAGTGTGAGAACACATTGGGGAAATGTGACAACACAATGGAGGAGTGTGATGACACAATTTAGCACTGGGAGGGCACAATGGAGCAATGAGAGGGAAAAATATAGCACGGTGATGACACAATGGAGCAGTGTAATGGCAAAATTTAGCAGTATGTGGGCACAATGGAGCAGTGTATGGGCATAATGGAGCAGTGTGATGACAAAATGGAGCAGTGTGAGGGCACAATGGAGTAGTGTGATGACACAATGGAGCAGTGTGCGGGCAAAATGGTGCAGTGTGAGGGCACAATGGAGCAGTGTGTGGGCACAATGGAGCAGTGTCATGACTCAATGAGGAAGTGCCAGGGAACAATGGAGCATTGTGATGACACAAAGGAGCATTGTGGGGGCAAAATGGAACAGTGTGATGGCACAATGGAGCAGTGTGATGACACAGTGGAGCTGTGTGTTGACACAATGGTGCATTGTGAAGATACAAAGGAGCAGTGTGATGGCACAATGGAGAAGTGTGGTGGCCCGATGGAGAATTTTGATGAAAATGGAGCAGTGTGATGACACAATGAAGCAATGTGATGGCACAAAGGAGCATTGTGGTGACAAAATGGAGCAGTATGATGACACAATGGAGTACAGTGATGACACTATGGAGCAGTGTGATGGCACAAAGGAGCATTGTGATGGCAAAATGTAGCAGTAGGATGACATAATGGAGCAGTGTGTTGGCACAAGGGTGCAGTGGGATGACACAACAGAGCAGCCTGATGGCACAATGGAGCAGGGTCAGCGCACAGTGGAGCAGTGTGATGACACAGTGGAGCAGTGTGATGGCACAATGAAGCACTGTGTTGGCAAAATGGTGCAGTGTGATGACAAAATGGAGCAGTGTGATGGCACAATGGAACATTGTTTTGAAACAATGGAGCTGTGAGATTACACAATTGACCAGTGTGATTGCTTAATGGAACAGTGTGATGACACAATTGAGTAGTGTCATTGCTCAATGGTGCAGTGTAATAACACAATGGAGCTGTGTGATGGCAAAATGGAGTGGGATCAGGGCACAATGGAGTGCTGTGAAGACAAAATGGAGCAGTTTGATGGCACAATGGAACAGTGTGTTGGCACAATGGAGCATTGTGTTGACATAATTGAACAGTGGGATAGCCAAATGGAGAAGAGTGGCAGCACAATATAGCAGTGTGTTGAAACAAAGGAGCAGTGTGATGACAAAATGTAGCACTGTGAGGGCAGAATGGAGCAGTGTGAGGCACAATGGAGCAGTGTGACGACACAATGGAGCAGCGTTATGACACAGTGCAGTAGTGTGTTATGACAATGGAGCAGAGTGAGGGCAGAATGCAGCAGTGTGTATTCACAATGGAGCAGTGTGAGGGCACAATGGAACAGAGTGAGAGAACAATGGACCAATGTGAGAACACAGTTGGGCAGTGTGACAACACAATGCAGGAGTGTGATGACACAATTTAGCACTGTGAGGGCACAATGGAGCAATGGGAGGGAACAATAGAGCACGGTGATGACACAATAGAGCAGTGTGATGGCACAATTTAGCAGTGTGAGGGCAGAATGGAGCAGTGTTTGGGCATAATGGAGCAGTGTGATGACAAAATGGAGCAGTGTGAGGACACAACGGAGCAGTGTGATGACACAGTGGAGCAGTGTGTGGGCACAATGGTGCAGTGTCATGACTCAATGAGGCATTGTCAGGGCACAATGGAGCATTGTGATGACACAAAGGAGCACTGAGATGGCACAAAGGAGCACTGAGATGGCACAATGGAGTAATGTGATGGCACAATGGAGAATTTTGATGACAATGGAGCAGTGTGATGACACAATGGAGCAATGTGATGGCACAATAGAGCATTGTGATGACAAAATGGAGCAGTGTGATGACACAATGGAGTACTGTGATGCGATTATGGAGCCGTGTGATGGCACAATGGAGCAGTGTGATGGCAAAATGTAGCAGTATGATGACACAATGGAGCAGTTTGATGGCACAAGGGTACATTGGGATGACACAATGGAGCAGCATGATGGCAAAATGGAGCAGGGTCAGTGCAAAATGGAGCAGTGTGATGACACAGTGGAGCAGTGTGATGGCACAATGGAGTACTGTGTTGGCAAAATGGAGCAGTGTGATGACAAAATGGAGCAGTGTGATGGCACAATGGAACATTGTAATGAAAAAATGGAGCAGTGAAGTGACACAATGGCCCAGTGTGATGGCTTGATGGAGCAGTGTGATGACACAATTGAGCAGTGTGATGGCACAGTGGTGCAGTGTGATGACACAATGGAGTAGTGTGATGGCAAAATGGAGCAAGGTCAGGGCACAATGAAGAGGGGTGATTACACAGTGGACCAGTGTGAGAACACAGGGGGGCAGTGTGATGTCACAATGGAGCAGTTGGTTGGCACAACGGAGAAGTGTGTTGACAAAATGGAGCAGTATGATAGCAAAATGGAGCAGAGTGTCGGCATAATATAGCAGCTTGATGACACATAGGAGCAGCGAGATGACACAATATAGCTGCATGATGACACAAGGGATCAGCGTGATTATGCAATGTAGCAGCGTGAGGACAGAATGGAGCAGCGTGATGACACAATTGAGCAGTGTGACGGCACAAGGGAACAGTGGGATAACACAATGGAGCAACATGATAACACAAAATTGCAGCGAGATGACACAGTGGAGCAGTGTGAAGACACAATGGAGCACGTGATGACACAATGGAGCAGTGTCTTTGCAGAATGGAGCAGTGTGAGGGTATAATGGAGTAGTGAAAGGGCACAAAGGACCAGTGTGAGGATACAATGGAACAGTGTGATTGCACAATGGAGCACTGTGAGGGCAAATTGGAGAAGCGTGATGACACAATTGAGTAGTGTGATGACAAAATGGAGCAGTGTGAGGGCACAATTGATCAGTGGGCAGGCACAGTGGAGCAGTATGATGACACAGTGAACCAGTGCAAGCACATAATAGAGCCCTGTGGTCACACAATGGAGAATTGTGATGACACAAATGAGCAGTGTGATGAGAAAATGGAAAGGTGTTAGGGCAGAATGGAGCAGTGTGAGGGCACAATGAATGAGTGTGATTGCACAGTGGAGTAGTGTGATGACAAAATGAAGCAATGGGATGACACAAAGTAACCGTGTGAAGGCACACTGGAGCAGTGTGATGACACAGTGGAGCAGTGTGAAGACACACTGGAGTAATGTGATGACAAAATGGAGCAGTGTGATGGCACAGTGGAGAAGGATGTGGACAAAATGGAGAAGAGTGATGACACAATGGAGAAGTGTGATCTCACAATGGAGCAGCGTGATGACAAAGTAAAGCAGTGTGATGACACAGTGGAGCAGTGTGATGGCAGATAGGAGCAGTGTGAGGAAATAATGGAGCAGTATGTGGGCAAAATGGAGCAGTGTGAAGGCACAATGGAGCAGTGTGAGGACACAATGGAGCAGTATGGGGGCACAATGGAGCAGTGTGAGGGAAAAATGGAGCAGAGTGATGAAAATTTGAGCCACGTGACAGCAAAATGGAGCAGTGTTTTGCCCATAGTAGCATCTGAGGGCACAATGGAGCAGTATGAGGCCACAATTGACCAGTGTGAGGACACAATGGAGCATGGTGATGACACAATGCAGCAGTGTGATGGCAAAATTTAGCAGTGTGGGGGCACATTGGAGCAGTGTGATGACACAATGCAGCAATGTGAGGGCACAATGCAGGATAGTGATGAAAGAATGGAGCAGGGTGATGACACAATGGAGCAGTGTGAGGTCACAATGTAGCAGAGTGTGGTCACAATGGAGCAGTGTGAGGGCACAATGGAGCAGTGTGAGAGAACAATGTAATAGTGTGAGAACACAGTGGGGCAGGGTGATGTCACAATGCAGTAGTGTGTTGGCACAATGGATCAGTGTTTTGACACAATGGACAAGTATGATGGCAAAATGGAGCAGAGTGTCACCACAATACAGCAGCATGATGACATATAGGAGCATCGTGATGACACAATGTAGCAGTGTGAGCACACAATGGAGCAGCGTGATGGCACATTAGAACAGTGTGATTGAACAATGGAGCAGGGTCAGAGCACAATGGAGCAGTGTGATGACACAATGGAACAGCATGATAACACAGGGGATCAGTGTGATGACACAGTGGAGCAGTGTGATGACAAAATGGAGCAGTGGAATGGCACAACGGAGCAGGGTTAGGACAAAATGGAGAAGCGTGAGGGCACAATGGAGCATGGTGAATAAAAAATTTAGAAGCGTGAGGGCACAATGGAGGAGAGTGATGACATAATGGAGCAGGGTTATGACACAGTGCAGCAGTGTGATATGACAATGGAGCAGAGTGAGGGCAGAATGTAGCAGTGTGTATTCACAACAGAGCAGTGTGAGGGCACAATGGAGCAATGTGGGGGAACAATGGAGCACGGTGATGACACAATGGAGCAGTGTGATGGCAAAATTTAGCAGTGTGAGGGCACAATGGAGCAGTGTGATGACACAGTGGAGCAGTGTGATGGCACATTGGAGCACTGTGTTGGCAAAATGGTGCAGTGTGATGACAAAATGGAGCAGTGTGATGGCACAATGGAACATTGTGATGAAACAATGGAGCAGTGAGTTGACACAATGGACTAGTGTGATTGCTTAATGGAACAGTGTGATGGCACATTTGAGCAGGGTCATGGCGCAATGGTGCAGTGTACTGACAGAATGGAGCAGTGTGATGGCAAAATGGAGCAGGATCAGGGGGCAGTGGAGCCCTGTGAAGATACAGTGGAGCAGTTTGATGGCACAATGGAGCAGGGTTTTGGCACAATGGAGCAGTGTGGTGACAGAATGGAACAGTGTGATGGCACAATGGAGCAGTGTGTTGGCACAATGGAGCAGTGTGATGACATAATGGAGCAGTGTGATAGCACAATGGAACATTGTGATGAAACAATGGAGCAGTGAGATGACACAATGGACCAGTGTGATTTCTTAATGGAACAGTGTGATGACACAATTGAGCAGTGTCATGGCACAATGGTGCAGTGAAATGACACAATGGAGCAGTGTGATGGCAAAATGGAGCAGGATCAGAGCACAGTGGAGCACTATGAAGACAAAATGGAGTAGTTGATGGCAAAATGGAGCAGTGTGTTGGCACAATGGAGCAGTGTGGTGACACAATGGTACATTGTGATGGCACAATGAAGCAGTGTGTTCACACAATGGAGAAGTGTGATGACAAAATGGAGCAGTGTGAGGGCACAATGGAGTACTGTGTGGGCACAATGGAGCATTGTGATGAAGCAATGGAGCAGTGAGATGACACAATGGACCAGTGTGATTGCTTAATGGAACAGTGTGATGACACAATTGAGCAGTGTCATGGCACAATGGTGCAGTGTAATGACACAATGGCGCAGTGTGATGGCAAAATGGAGCAGGATCAGGGCACAGTGGAGCACTGTGAAGACACAATGGAGCAGTTTGAAGGCACAATGGAGCAGTGTGTTGACACAATGGAGCAGTGTGGTGACACAATGGTGTAGTGTGATGGCACAATGGAGCAGTGTGTTCGCACAATGGAACAGTGTGATGACAAAATGGAGCAGTGTGAGGGCACAATGGATCAGTGTGTGGGCACAATGACGCAGTGTCGTGACTCAATGAGGCAGTGACAGGGCACAATGGAGCATTGTGTTGACACAAGGGAGTAGTGTGGGGGTAAAATGGAACAGTGTGATGGCACAATGGAGCAGTGTGATGACACAATGGAGCATTGCGAAGATACAATGGAGCATTGCGAAGATAAAAAGGAGCAGAGTGATGGCACAATGGAGAAGCATGATGGCACAATGGAGCAGTGTGATGACACAATGGAGCAATATGATGGCGAAAAGGAGCAATCTGGTGACAAAATGGAGCAGGGTGATGACACAATGGAGTACAGGGATAACACTATGGAGCAATGTGATTGCACAAAGGAGCAATGTGATTGCACATAGGAGCAATGTGATGGAAAAATGTAGCAGTATGACACAATGGAGCAGTGTGATAGCACAAGGGTGCAGTGGAATGACACAATGGAGCAGCGTGATGTCACAATGGAGCAGGGTCAGTGCACAATGGAGCAGTGTGATGACACAGTGGAGCAGTGTGATGGCACAATGGAGCACTGTGTTCACAAAATGGTGCAGTGTGATGACAAAATGGAGCAGTGTGATGTCACAATGGAACATTGTGATGAAACAATGGAGCGGTGAGATGAAACAATGGACAAGTGTGATTGCTTAAATGAACAGTGTGATGACACAATTGAGCAGTGTCATGGCGCAATGGTGCAGTGTAGTGACACAATGGAGCAGTGTGATGGCAAAAAGGAGCAGGATTAGGGCACAGTAGAGCACTGTGAAGTCGAAATGGAGCAGTTTGATGGCACAATAGAGCAGTGTATTGGTACAATGGAGGAGTGTGGTGACACAATGGAACAGTGGGATGGCCAAATGGAGAAGAGTGGCCGCACAATATAGTAGCATGTTGAAACAAAGGAGCATTGTGATGACTAAATGTAGCACTGTGAGGGCAGAATAGAGCATTGTGAAGCACAATGGAGCAGTGTGATATGACAATGGAGCAGAGTTAGGGCAGAATGTAGCAGTGTGTATTCACAACGGAGCAGTGTGTGGGCACAATGGAGCAGAGTGAGAGAACAGTGGACCAATGTGAGAACACAGTGGGGCAGTGTGACAATACAATGCAGGAGTGTGATGACACAATCTAGCACTGTGAGGGCACAATGAAGGAATGTGAGGGAACAATGGAGCACGGTGATGATACAATGGAGCAGTGTGATGGCACAATTTAGCAGTGTGAGGGCACAATGGAGCAGTGTATGGGCATAATGGAGCAGTGTGATGACAAAAGTGAGCAGTGTGAGGGCACAGTGGAGCAGTGTGATGACACAATGGAGCAGTGTGTGGGCACAGTGGCGCAGTGTGAGGGCACAGTGGAGCAGTGTGTGGGTACAATGGAGCATTGTGATGACACAATGGAGCAGTGTGGGGGCAAAATGGAGCAGTGTGATGGCACAATGGAGCAGTGTGATGATGCAATGGAGATGTTTGATGACACAATGGCGCAATGTGAAGACACAAAGGAGGAGTGTGATGGCACAATGGAGAAATGTCATGGCACAATGGAGAATTTTGATGACAATGAAGCAGTATGATGACACAATGGAGCAATGTGATAGCACAATGGAGCATTGTGATGACAAAGCAATGTGATGACACATTGGAGTACTGTGATGAGACTGTGGAGCCGTCTGTGATGGCACAAGGGTGAAGTGGGATGACAAAATGGAGCAATGTGATGGCACAATGGAGCAGGTTAAGCACACAATGGAGCATTGTGATGACACAGTGGAGCAGTGTGATGGCACAATGGAGCAATGAGTTGGCAAAATGGAGCAGTGTGATGACAAAAAGGAGCAGTGTGATGTCACAATGGAACATTGTGATGAAACAATGGAGCAGTGAGATGACACAGTGGACCAGTGTGATGGCTTAATTGAGCAGTGTGATGACACAATTGAGCAGTGTCATGGCACAGTGGTGCAGTATAATTACACAATGGAGCAGTGCTATGGCAAAATTCAGCAGGATCAGGGCACAATGGAGCACTGTGAAGACACAATGGAGCAGTTTGATGGCACAATGGAGTAGTGTGTTGGTACAATGGAGCAGTGTGATGACACAATGGAACAGTGTGATGGCACAATGGAGCAGTGTGTTGGCACAATGGAGCATTTTGTTGACAAAATTGAATAGTGGGATGGCCAAATAGAGAAGAGTGGCAGCACAATATAGCAGCATGTTGAAACAAAGGAGCAGCGTGATGACAAAATGTAGCACTGATAGGGCAGAATGGAGGAGTGTGAGGCAAAATGGAGCAGTGTGAGGACACAACGGAGCAGCGTTAGGACACAGTGCTGCAGTGTGATATGACAATGGAGCAGTGAGGGCAGAATGTAGCAGTGTGTATTCACAATGGAGCAGTGTGAGTGGGGCAGTGTGACAAAACAATGGAGGAGAGTGATGACACAATTTAGCACTGTGAGGGCACAATGGAGTAGTGAGATAACACAGTGGAGCAGTGTGCTGACACAGTGGAGCAGTGTGATGACAAAATGGAGCAGTGTGATGGTGCAATGGAGCAGGGTGAGGACAAAATGAAGAAGCGTGAGGGCACAGTTGAGGAGATTGATGACACAAAGGAGAAGAGTGACGACACAATGGAGCACTGTGAGGGCAAAATGGAGCAGTGTGTTGCACAATGGAACAGTGTGATGACACAATGGAGCAGTGTTATGACACAATGCAGCAGTGTGATATCAAAATGGAGCAGAGTGAAGGCAAAATGCAGCAGCGTATCGTCACAATGGAGCAATGGGTTGCCACAGTGGATCAGTGTGTGACACAATGGAGCAGTTTGATGGCAAAATGGAGCAGAGTGTCGGCACAATATAGCAGCTTGATGACACCTAGAAGCAGTGAGATGACACAGTATAGCAGCATGATGACACAAGGGATGTAACAGCGTGAGGACAGAATGGAGCAGCGTGATGACACAATTGAGCAGTGTGATGACACAGTGGAGCAGTGTGAAGACACAATGGAGTACGTGATGACACAATGGAGCAGTGTGATGACACAATGGAGCAGTGTGATGACACACTGGAGTAGTGTGATGACAAAATGGAGCAGTGCGATGGCACAATGGAGAAGGATGTGGACAAAATGGAGATGAGTGAGGGCACAATGGAGGAGAGTGATGAAACAATGGAGCAGTGTAATGACACAATGCAGCAATGTGAGGGCACAATGGAGGATAGTGATTAAAGAATGGAGTAGGGTGATGACACAATGGAGCATAGTGAGGTCACAATGTAGCAGTGTTTATTCACAATGGAGCAGTGTGAGGGCACAATGGAGGAGAGTGAAGGCACAATGGACCACTGTGTGGACAAAATGGAGCATTGTGTTGGCAGAATTGTGCAGTGTGTTGGGAAAAGGGAGCAGTGTGATAACAGAATGGAACAGTGTGATGGCACAATGGAGAAGTGTATTGGCACAACATGATCAGTGTGTTGACCAAATGGAGCAGTGTGATGGCAAAATGGAGCAGAATTTCGGCACAATATAGCAGCGTGATGACACATAGGAGCAGCGAGATGACAAAATGTAGCAGCGTGAGGATAGAATAGAGCAGGGTGATGGGACATTGGAGCTGTGTGAGGGAACAATGGAGCAGGGTCAGGTCACAATGGAGCAGTGTGATGGCACAATGGAGCATGTGATGACACAACGGAGCAGCGTGATGACAGAGTAGAGCAGTGTGATGACACAGTGGGGCAGTGTGATGACAAAATGAAGCAGTGTGATGGCACAATGGAGCAGGATGTGAACAAAATGGAGAAGTGTGAGGGCACAATGGAGGAGAGTGATGACACAATGGAGCAGTGTGATGACACAATGGAACAGCGTTATGATACAGTGCAGCAGTGTGATATCACAATGGAGCAGATTGAGGGCACAAGGTAGCAGTGTGTGGTCACAATGGAGCACTGTGAGGCACAATGGAGCAGTGTGAGAGAACAATGGACCAGTGTGAGGACACAGTGGGGCAGTTTGATATCACAGTGGAGCAGTGTGTTGGCAAAATGTATCAGTGTGTTGACAAAGTGGAGCAGTGTGTTCCAAAATGGAGCAGAGTATTGGCACAATATAGCAGCATAATGACATATAGGAGCAGCGTGATGAAACAATGTAGCAGCTTGAGGACACAATGCAGGAGCGTGATGGCACATTGGAGTAGTGTGAGGGAACAATGGAACAAGGTCAGGGCACAATGGAGCAGAGTGATGGCACAATGGAGCAGTGGGATGACAAAATGGAGCAGAATGATAACAAAAAAGAGCAGCGTGATGACACAGTGGATCAGTGTGATGACACAGTGGAGCAGTGTGATGCCAAAATCGAGCACTGTGAGGGCACAATGGAGCAGGGTGAGGGAAAATGGAGAAGTGTGAGGGCAAAATGGAGGAGAGAGATGACACGATGGAGCAGTGTGATGACACAATGGAGCACTGTGAGGGCAAAATGGAGCAGTGTGAGGCACAATGGAGCAGCGTGATGACACAATCGAGCAGCGTGATGGCACAATGGAGCAGTGTGAAGTAACAAGGGAGTATTATGATGACAATGAAGCAGTGTGATGATATAATGGAGGAATTTGTTGCCACAACGGAGCATTGTTTTAACAAAATGGAGCAATGAGATGACACATTGGACTGCTGTGATGACACAATGGAGCAGTGTGATGGCACAATGGAGCAGAGTGACAGCAAAATGGAGCACTATGATGACACAATTAAGCAGAGTGATGGCACAAGGGTGCAGTGTGATGACACAATGGAGCAGCATGATGGCACAATGGAGCAGAGTCAGGGCACAGTAGAGCAGTATGATGACACAGTGGAGCTCTGTTATGGCTCTGTTATGGCACAATGGAGCAGTCTGTTGGCACAGTGGAGCAGGGTGATTACACAATGGAGCAGTGTGATGACACAAGAGAGCACTGTAATGACACAATTGAGCAGTGTGATGGCACAGTGGTGCAGTGTGATGACACAATGGAGCAGTGTGATGGCAAAATGGAGCAGGGTCAGGGCAAAATGGAGCAGTGTGATGATACAATGGAGCAGTGTGATGGCAAAATGGAGCAGTGTGTTGGCACAGTGGAGCAGTGTGTTGACACAATGAAACAGTGGGATGGTAAAATGGAGAAGAGTGGTGGCACAACATAGCAGCGTGATCACACAAAGGAGCAGTGTGATGAGACAATGTAGCAGCGTGAGGACAGAAATGAGCAGCATGATCGCACATTGGAGCAGTGTGTGGGAAAAATGGAGAGTGTGATGACAAAATTGAGCATTGTGATGACCCAATGGAGTAGGATGAAGACACAATGCAGCAGTGTAGTGGCACAATGGAGCATTGTGATGGCGCAATGGAGCAGTGAGTGGACAATTGAGCAGCATGATGACATAATTTAGGAGGGAGAGTGCAAAATGGAGCAGTGTGGTGGCACAATGGAGTAGTGTGTGGGCACAATAGAGGAGACTGAGGGCACAATTGACCAGTATGTGGACACAACGCAGCAGTGTGTTGGCACAATGGAACAGATTGTAGGCACAATGGAGCAGTGTGAAGACAGAATGGAACAGTGTGATGGCACAATGGACCGCGGTGTTGGCAAAATGGATCAGTTTGTTGACACAATGGAGCAGTGTGATGGCAAAATGGAGCAGAGTGTCGGCACAACATAGCAGCGTGAGAACACATAGGAGCATCGTGAGGTCACAATGTAGCAGCGTGAGGAAACAATGGAGCAGCATGATGGCACATTGGAGCAGTGTGAGGGAACAATGGAGCAGGGTCAGGGCACAATGGCACAGTGTGATGCCACAATGGAGCGGTGGGATGACACAATGAAGCATCGTGATAACACAAAAGAACAGCATGATGACACAGTGGAGCAATGTGAGGACACAATGGTGCATGTGATGACACAATGGAGCAGTGGGATGACACAATGAAGCAGCGTGATAACACAAAAGAGCAGCATGATGACACAGTGGAGCAATGTGAGGACACAATGGTGCATGTGATGACACAATGGAGCAGCGTGATAACACAGTGGAGCAGTGTGATGACACAGTGGAGCAGTGTGATGACACAGTTGAGCAGGGTGATGACAAAATGCAGCAGTGTGATGGCACAATGGAGCAGGGTGAGGACAAAATGGAGAAGTGTGAGGGCCCAATGGAGGAGAGTGATGACACAATGGAGTACTGCTTTGACACAATGGAGCACTGCAAGGGCACAATGGAGTAGTGTGATGACACAATGGAAAGGCGTTATGACACAGTGCAGCAGTGGATTATGACAATGGAGCAGAGTGACGGCAGAATGTAGCAGTTTATACTCAGAACGGAGCAGTGTGAGGGTGCAATGGAGCAGAATGAGAGAACAATGGACATTGTGAGAGCACAGTGGGGCAGTGTGATGACACAAAGGATCAGTGTGATGGCACAATGTAGCAGTGTGATTGCACAATGGAGCAGCGTGATGCCACAGTGAAGCAGTGTGATGACACAATTTAGCAGCGTGATGACACAATGGAGGAGCTCTGATGGCACAATGGAGCAGTGTGAGGGAAGAATGGAACATTGTGAAGACATAATGCATCAGTATGATGCCAGAGTGGAGCAGTGTGACAACAGAATGAAGGAGTGCGATGACACAATTTAGCTCTGTGAGTGCACGATGGAGCAATGTGAGGGAACAATGGAGCAGGTTGACAATATAATGGAGCAGTGTAATGGCACATTTGAGCAGTTTGCGGGCATAATGGAGCAGTGTGAGGGCACATGGGGAATTGTGATGACATAATGGAGCAGTTTGAGGGCAAAATGGAGTAGTGTTTAGGGCACAATGGAGCAGTGTCATGACACAATGAGGCAGTGTGTGGGCGCAATGAAGCATTGTGATGAAATAATATAGCTGTGTGGGGGCAAAATCGAGCAGTATGATGGAACAATGAAGCAGTGTGATGAAACAATTGAGTTCTGTGATGCCACAATGGAGCATTGTGATAACACAATTGAGCAGTTTGGTGGCACAATGGAGCAGTGTGATGGCAGAATGGAGAATTTTGATGACAATGGAGCAGTGTGATGATACATTGGAGAAATGTGATGGCACAACATAGCATTTTGATGACAAAATGGAGCAATGTGATGACACAATGGAGTACTGTGATGACACAGTGGAGCAGTGTGATGGCACAATGGAGCAATGTGATGGAAAACTTGAGCACTATGATGTCACAATGGAGTAGTGTGATGGCACAATGGAGCAGTGCGAAGGCAAAAGGGAGAAATGTGATGGCAAAATGTAGCAATGTGATGACACAATGGAGCAGTGTTATGACACACTGCAGCAGTGTGACATCACAATGGAGAAGAGTGAGGGAAAATTATATACATGTGGTCACAATGAAACAGTGTGAGGAAAAATGGAGCAGGGTGAGAAAACAATGGACCAGTGTGAGAACACAGTGTGGCAGTGTGATGAAACAATGGAGCAGTGTGTTGGCACAATGAAGCAGTGTGATGACAAAATGGAGCATTGTGATGGCACAATGAAGCAATGTGATGACACAATTTAGGAGCGTGATGACACAATGGAGGAGCTCTGATGGCACAATGGAGCATTGGGAAGACATAATGGAGCAGGGTGATGACAAAATTGAGGAGTGTGATGACACAATTTAGCACTATGAGGGCACAATGGAACAATGTGAGGGAACAATGGAGCAGGGTGATGATATAATGGAGCAGTGTGATGGCACATTTGAGCAGTGTGAGGGCAACATGGAGCAGTGTGAGGAAACAATTGAGCAGTGTGAAGACACCAGGGAGCAGGGTGAGGTTACAATGGAGCAGTGGGATGAAACTATGGGGCAGTGCAAGGGCACAATGGAACAGTTGAGGGCTCAATGGAGCAGTGTTAAGGGCACAATGGAGCAGTGTCATAACACAATGAGGCAGTGTGAGGGCACAATGGAGCATTGTGATGACACAATTTTGCAGTGTGGGGGCAAAATGGAGCAGTGTGATGGGAGAATGGAAGATTATGATGAAACAATGGAGCAGTGAGATGACACAATAAACCAGTGTGATGGCTTAATGGAGCAGTGTGATGACACAAAAGAGTAGCTTGTTGACACAATGGAGCAATGTGATGACACAATGGAGCAGTGTGATGTCACAGTGGAGCAGTGTGATTATACAGTGGAGCAGTCTGATGACAAAATGGAGCAGTGTGATGACACAAGAGAGAAGAGTGATGACACAAGGGAGCAGTGTGATGACACAATGGAGCAGCGTTATGACACAGTACAGCAGTGTGATATCACAATGGAGCAGAGTGAGGGCACAATGTAGCAGTGTCTGGTCACAATGAAGTATTCTGAGAGCAAAATGTAGCAGTGTGAGAGAACATGGACCAGGGTGAGAACAAAGTGGGGCAGTGTGACGATACAATGGAGCAGTGTGGTGGCACAATAAAGCAGCATGCAGACACAAAGGAGCAGCGTGATGTAACAATGAAGCACTGTGATGACACAATATAGCAGCGTGATGACACAATGGAGGAGCTCTGATGGCACAATGGAGCAGTGTGAGGGCACACTGGAGCAGTGGGATAACACAATGGAACAGCATGATAACACAAAAGAGCAGTGAGATGACACAGTGGAGCAGTGTGAAGACACACTGGAGTAGTGTGATGACAAAATGGAGCAGTGTGATGGCACAATGGAGAAGGGTGTGGACAAAATGGAGAAGCGGGAGGGCACAATGGAGGAGAGTGATGAAACAATGGAGCTGTGTGATGACACAATGCAGCACTGTGAGGGCACAATGGAGCAGTGTGAGGCAAAACGGAACAGCGAGATGAAACAATGGAGGATTGTTATGACAAGTGCAGCAGTGTGATATCAAAATGGAGCAGAGTGAGGGCACAAAGTAGCAGTGTGAGAGAACAATGGACCAGTGTGAGAACACAGTGGGGCAAGGTGATGACACAATGGAGCCGTGTGATGGCACAATGGAGCAGAGTCATGACACAATGGAGCAGTGTGGGAACAAAATGGAGCAGTGTGATGGCACAATGGAGCAGTGTGATGACGCAATGGAGATGTGTGATGACACAATGGCGCATTGTGTAGACACAAAGGAGCAGTGTGATGGCACAATGGAGCAGTGTGATGATGCAATGGAGATGTGTGATGACACAATGGAGCATCGCAAAGACACAAAGGAGCAGTGTAATGGCACAATGGAGAAATGTGATGGCACAATGGAGAATTTTGGTGACAATGGAGCAGTGTGATAACACAATGGAGCAATGTGATGGCACAATGGAACATTGTGATGACAAAATGGAGGACTGTGATGACACAATGGAGTACACTGATGAGACTATGGAGCAGTGTGATGGCACAATGGAGAAGTGTGATCACAAAACGTAGCAGTATGATGACTCAATGGAGCAGTGTGATGGCACAAGGGTGCAGTGGGTTGACACAATGGAGCCGCGTGATGGAACAATGGAGCAGGGTCAGCACACAATGGAGCATTGTGATGACAAAGTGGAGCAGTGTGATGGCACAATGGAGCACTGTGTTGGCAAAATGGAGCAGTGTGATTACAAAATAGAGCAGTGTGATGGCACAATGGAACATTGTGATGAAACAATGGAGCAGTGAGATGACACAAAGGACCAGTGTGATGGCTTAATGGAGCAGTGTGATGACACAATGGATCAGTGTGTTTACGCAATGGAGATGTGTGATGACACAATGGCGCATTGCGTAGACAGAAAGGAGCAGTGTGGTGGCACAATGGAGCAGTGTGATGATGCAATGGAGATGTGTGATTACACAATGGCGCATTGAGAAGACACAAAGGAGCAGTGTGATGGCACAATGGAGAAATGTGATGGCACAATGGAGAATTTTGATGACAATGGAGCAGAGTGACGACACAATTGAGCTGTTTGATGCCACAATGGAGCATTGTGATGACACAATTGAGCAGTTTGATGACACAATGGAGCAGTGTGATGGCACAATGGAGAATTTTGATGACAATGGAGCAGGGTGACAACACAATGGGGGAATGTGATGACAAAATTTAGCACTGTGAGGACACAATGGAGCAATGTGAGAGAACAATGGAGCAGGATGATGACACATTGGAGCAGTATGAAGGCACAATTGAGCAGAGTGATTGCATAATGGAGCAGTTTGAGGGCACAAAGGAGCAATGTGATGACACAAAGGAGCATTGTGAGGGCACAATGGAGCAGTATGATGACACAATGGAGCAGTGTTAAGGGGACAATGGAGCAGTGTCATGTCACAAGGAGGCAGTGTGAGGGCAAAATAGAGCAATGTGATGGAAAAATTGAGAAGAGTGATGGCACAACATAGCAGCGTGATGACACAAAGGAGAAGCGTGATGACACAATGTAGCAGCATGAGGACATAAATGAGCAGTGTGATCATATATTGGAGCAGTGGGATAAATGGAGAGTGTTATGACAAAATTGAGCAGTGTGATGACACACTGGAGTAGCATGAAGACAAAATGCAGCAATGTAATGGCAAATGGAGCATTGAGATGGTGCAATGGAGCAGTGAGTGGACAATGGAGCAGTGTTATGACAAAATCGAGCCGTGTGATGTCAAAAGGGAACAGTGTGAGGGCATAATGGAGCACTGTGAGGGCAAACGAGTGCAATGTGATGCCACAATGGAGCATTGCGAGGGCACAATGGAACAGTGTGATGACACAATGGAGCATTGTGAGGGCACAATGGAACAGTGTTAAAGGGAAAATGGAGCAGTGTCATGTCACAATTAGGCAGTGTGAGGGCAAAATACAGCATTGTGATGACACAATGGAACATTGTGATGGTGCAATGGAGAAGTGAGTGGACAATGGAGCAGTGTGGTGACACAATGGAGCAGTGTGATGGCAAAAGGGAGCAGTGTGATGGCACAATGGAGCAGCGTGAGGGCAAAATGTAGCAATGTGATGACACAGTACAGCATTGTGAGTGCCAAATGGAGCACTGTGCTAGCACAATGGAGCAGCGTCAGGGCACATTGATAATTCTGAGTGCACAATGGAGCAGTGTGATGACAAAATGGAGGAGTGTAATGGCACAATCGGGCAATGTGGATCAAATGGATCAGGGTGAGGGCACAATGGAGGAGACTGAGCACAAAATGAGCAGTATGATGACACAATGGAGCAATGTGATGACAAAATGGAGCAGCATGAGGGCACAATGAAGAGGGGTGACTACACAATAGAGCAGTGTGATGACACAATGGAGCACTGTGAGGGCATAATGGAGCAGTGTGAGGGCACAATGGAGCAGATGACAAAATGGAGCTACGTTAGGACAAAACGCACCAGTGTGATATCAGGATGGAGCATTGTGAGAGCACAATGGAGCAGTGTGTAGTCACAATGGAGCAGTGTGAGGGCACAAAGCACAAGTGTGATGACACAAAGGAGCAGTGTGATGACACAAATGAGCAGTGTGATTGCACAATGGAGCAGTGTGTTGATACATTGGAGCAGTATGAGTGCAAAATGGAGCAATGTGATGGCACAATGGAGCAGTGTGATGGCACAATGGAGCAGTGGGATGACACAATAAAGCAGTGTGATGACACAATTTAGCACTATGGGGTCAAAATGGAGCATTGTGAGGAAACAATTGAGCAGTATGATGATACAATTTAGAACTGTGAGAACACAAAGGAGCAATGTGAGGGAACAATGGAGCAGGGTGATGACACAATGGAGCAGTGTGGTGGCACAATTGAGCAGTGTGAAGGCATAATGGAGCAGTGTTAGGGCACAAGTGAGCAATGTGATGACACAATGGAGCAGTGTGAGGGCACAATGGAGTAGTGTGATGACACAATGGAGCATTGTGAAGACACAATGGAGCAGTGCTAAGGGGACAATGGAGCAGTGTCATGTCACAATGAGACAGAGTGAGGGCAAAATAGAGCACTGTGATGACACAGTGGAGCATTGTGATGGCACAATGGAGAAGTGAGTGGACAATTGAGCAGCGTGATAACAAAATGGAGCAGTGTGATGGCAAAACGGTGCGGTGTGATGGCACAAAGGAGCAGTGTGAGAGCAAAATGTAGCAATGTGATGACACAGTACAGCAGTGTGTGTGTCAAATAGAGCACTGTGCTGGCACAATGGAGCAGCGTCAGGGCACAATGGATTATTCTGAGTGCACAATGAAGCAGTGTGATGGCAAAATGGAGGAGTGTGATGGCACAATGGGGCAACGTGAATCAAATGGAGCAGGGTGAGGGCACAATGGATGAGTCTGAGCACAAAATGGAACAGTATGATGACACAATTGAGCAGTGTGAGGACAAAATGGAGCAGCGTGAGGGCACAAGGAAGAGGGGCGATTACACAATAGAGCAGTGTGATGACACAATGGAGCACTGTGAGGGCACAATGGAGCAGTGTGAAGGCACAATGCAGCAATGCTAGGACAAAAACGCACCAGTGTGATATAACAATGGAGCAGTGTGAGGGCACAATGGAGCAGTGTGTGGACTCAATGGAGCAGTGTGAGGGCACAATGGAGCAGTGTGAGGGCACAAAGCACAAGCGTGAGGATACAGTGGGGAAGTGTAATGATAAAATGGAGCAGTGTGAGTGCAAAATGAGCAGTGTGAGAGAACAATGGACCAGGGTGAGAACAAAGTGGGGCAGTTTGATGACACAATGGAGCAGTGAGATGGCACAATGAAGCAGTGTGATGCCACAATTTAACAGCGTGATGACACAATGGAGGAGCTCTGATGGTACAATGAGGCAGTGTGAGGGCACAATGGAGCATTGTGAAGACATAATGGAGCAGTGAGATGACACAATGGAGCAGTGTGACAACCCAATGGAGGAGTGTGATGACACAATTTAGCTCTGTGAGTGCACAATCGAGCAATGTGATGGAACAATGGAGCAGGGTGATGATATAATGGAGTAGTGTGATGGCACATTTGAGCAGTTTGCGAGCATAATGGAGCAGTGTGAGGGCACATGGGGCATTGTGAGGACACAATGGAGCAGTCTGAGGGCACAATGGAGTAGTGTTAAGGGCACAATGGAGCAGTGTCATGACACAATGAGGCAGTTTGTGGGCACAATGAAGCATTGTCATGAAACAATATAGCTGTGTGGAGGCAAAATCGAGCAGTGTGATGGCACAATGGAGCAGTGTGATGACAAAATTGAGCTCTGTGATGCCACAATGGAGCATTGTGATGACACAATCGAGCAGTTTAATGGCACAATGGAGCAGTGTGATAGCACAATGGAGAATTTTGATGACAATGGAGCAGTGTGATGATATATTGGAGCAATGTGATGGCAAAACATAGCATTTCAATGACAAAATGGAGCAATGTGATGAAACAATAGAGTACCGTGATGACACAATGAAGCAGTATGGTGGCACAATGGAGCAGTGTTGTGGAAAAATTGAGCACTATGATGTCAAAATGGAGCAGTGTGATGGCACAATGGAGCAGTGTGAAGGCAAAAGGGAGAAGTGTAATGGCAAAATGTAGCAATGTGATGACACATTGGAGCAGCGTTATGACACACTGCAGCAGTGTTACATCACATTGGAGCAGAGTGAGGGAAAATTGTATACGTGTGGTCACAATGAAGCATTGTGACGGCAAAATGGAGCATGCTGAGATAACAATGGACCAGTGTGAGAACACAGTGGGGCAGTGTGATGACACAATGGAGCAGTGTGATGGCACAATGAAGCAGTGCAATGACACAAAGGAGCAGCGTGATGGCACAATGAAGCAGTGTGATGACACTATTTAGCAGCGTGAAGACACAATGGAGGAGCTCTGAGGGCACAATGGAACAGTGTGAGGGCACAATGGAGCATTTGGAAGACATAATGGAACAGTGTGATGACACAATGGAGGAGTGTGATGACAAAATTTAGCACTGTGAGGGCACAATGGAGCAATGTGAGGGAACAATGGAGCAGGGTGATGATATAATGGAGCAGTGTTATGGCACATTTGAGCAGTGTGAGGGCAACATGGAACAGTGTGAGGAAACAATTGAGCAGTGTGAAGACACCAGGGAGCAGGGTGAGGCTACAATGGAGCAGTGTGATGAAACAATGGGGCAGTGCAAGGGCACAATGGAACAGTTGAGGGCACAAAGGAGCAGTGATAAGGGCAAAATGGAGCAGTGTCATGACACAATGAGGCAGTGTGAGGGCACAATAGAGCATTGTGATGACACAATGTCGCAGTGTGGGGGCAAAATGGAGCAGTGTGATGACACAATCGAGCTGTGTGATGCCACAATGGAGCATTGTGAAGACTCAATGGAGAAGTGGGATGACACAATGGAGCAGAGTAATAACACAAAAGAGCAGCATGATGAGACAGTGGAGCTGTGTGATGACACAATGGAGCAGCGTGATGCCACAATGGAGCAGTGTGATGACAAAATGGAGGAGTGTGATAGCACAATGGGGCAACGTGGATCAAATAGAGCAGGGTGAGGGCACAATGGATGAATCTGAGCACAAAATGGAGCAGTATGATGAGACAATGAAGCAGTGTGAGGACAAAATGGAACAGCGTGACGGCACAATGAAGAGGGGTGATTACACAATAGAGCAGTGTGATGACACAATGGAGCACAGTGAGGGCACAAGGGAGCAGCGTGAGGGCACAATGCAGCAGAGTTAGGACAAAACGCACCAGTGGGATATCACAATGGAGCAGTGTGTGGTCACAATGGAGCAGTGTGAGGGCACAATGGAGCAGTGTGAGGGCACAAAGCACAAGTGTGGGGATACAGTGGGGCAGTGTAATGATACAATGGAGCAGTGTGAGTGCAAAATGAGCAGTGTGATGGCACAATGGAGCAGTGTGAGGGCACCATCGAACAGTGTGAGTGCCAAATGGACAAGTATGTGCACAAAATGGAGCAGTGTGTTGGCAGAATGGAGAAGTGTGTAAGCATAACAGAGCAGTGTGATGACAGAATGGAACAGTGTGATGGCCCAATGGAGCATTGTGTTGACACAATGGATCAGTGTGTTGATACAATGCAGCAGTGTGATGGAAAAATGGAGCAGAATGTCAGCACAATGTAGCAGCGTGAAGACACAATGGTGCAGCGTGCTGTCACATGGGAGCAGTGTGAGGGAATAATGGAGCAGGTTCAGGCCACAATGGAGCATTGTGATGGCACAATGGAGCAGTGGGATGACACAATGGAGCAGCGTGATAACAAAAAAGGACAGCATGATGACACAGTGGAGCAGTGTGATGACACAATGGAGCAGCGTGATGTGACAGTGCAGCAGTGTGATTAAACAGTAGAGCAGTGTGATGACAAAATGGAGCAGTGTGATGGCAAAATGGAGGACAGTAAAGACACAAGGGAGCAATGTGATGACACAATGGAGCAGCGTTATGACATGGTGCAGCAGTGTGATATCACAATATAGCAGAGTGAGGGTACAATGTAGCAGTGTGTGGACACAATGCAATAGTGTGAGTGCACCATGGAGCAGTGTGAGAGAACAATGGACCAGGGTGAGAACAAAGTGAGGCAGTGTGATGACACAATGGAGCAGTAAGATGGCAGAATGAAGCAGTGTGCTGACACAATGGAGCAGCGTGATGGCCCAATGAAGCAGTGTGATGACAAAATTTAGCAGCGTAATGACACAATGGAGTAGCGCTGATGGCACAATGGAGCAGTGTGAGGGTACAATGGAGCAGTGGGATAACACAAAGGAGCAGCGTGATAACACAAAAGATCAGCAAGATGACACAGTGGAGCAGTGTGAAGAAAAAATGGAGCATGTGATGACACAATGGAACAGCGTGATGACACAGTGGAGCAGTGTGAAGACACACTGGAGTAGTGTGATGACAAAATGGAGCAGTATCATGGCACAATGGAGAAGGGTGTGGACAAAATGGAGATGCGGGAGGGCACAATGGAGGAGAGTGATGAAATGATAGAGCTGTGTGATGAAACAATGCAGCACTGAGAGGGCACAATGGAGCAGTGTGAGGCAGAATGGAGCAGTGTGATGACACAATGGAGCAGTGTTATGACACAGTGCAGCAGTGTGATAAAATGGAGCAGAGTGAGGGCACAATGTAACAGTGTATTGTCACATTGGAGCAGTGTGAGGACACAATGGATCAGTGTGAAGACACAGTTTAGCGCTGTGAGGTCAAAATTGAGCATTGTGAGGAAACAATTGAGCAGTATGATGACACAATGGAGCACCATAATGACACAATGGAGGAGCTCTGTTGACACACTGGAGCAGTGTGAGGGCACAATGGAGCAGTGTAAAGACACAATGGAGCAGTATGAGAGTACATTGGAGCAGAGTGAAGACACAGTGCAGCAGTGTTTTGACAGAGGGAGCTGTGTGACAACACAATGGAGGAATTTGATGACAAAATTTAGCAATGTGAGGACATGAAGGAGCAATGTGAGGGAACAATGGAGCAGGGTGTTGACACAATGGAGCAGTGTGATGGCACAAGTGAGCAGTGTGAGGGCATAATGGAGCAGTTTGACGGCACAAGGGAGCAATGTGATGACACAATGGAGCAGTGTGAGGGCACAATGGAGCAGTGCTAAGGGGACAATGGAGCAGTGTCATGTCACAATGACGCAGTGTGAGGGCAAAATATAGCATTGTGATGACACAGCGGAACATTGTGATGGCGCAATGGAGAAGTGAGTGGACAATTGAGCAGCGTGATGACAAAATGGAGCAGTGTGATGGCAAAAGGTTAGGGTGTGATGGCACAAAGGAGCAGCGTGAGAGCAAAATGTAGCAATGTGATGACACAGTACAGCAATGTGTGTGTCAAATGGAGCACTGTGCTGGCACAATGGAGCAGCGTCAGGGCACAATGGATTATTCTGAGTGCACAATGAAGCAGTGTGATGGCAAAATGGAGGAGTGTGATGGCACAACGGGGCAATGTGAATCAAATGGAGCAGGGTGAGGGCACAATGGATGAGTCTGAGCACAAAATGGAACAGTATGATGACACAATGGAGCAGTGTGAGGACAAAATGGAGCAGCGTGAGGGCACAAGGAAGAGGGGCGATTACACAATAGAGCAGTGTGATGACACAATGGAGCACTGTGAGGGCACAATGGAGCAGTGTGAAGGCACAATGCAGCAATGCTAGGACAAAAACGCACCAGTGTGATATAACAATGGAGCAGTGTGAGGGCACAATGGAGCAGTGTGTGGTCACAATGGAGCAGTGTGAGGGCACAATGGAGCAGTGTGAGGGCACAAAGCACAAGCGTGAGGATACAGTGGGGAAGTGTAATGATAAAATGGAGCAGTGTGAGTGCAAAATGAGCAGTGTGAGAGAACAATGCACCAGGGTGAGAACAAAGTGGGGCAGTGTGATGACACAATGGAGCAGAGAGATGGCACAATGAAGCAGTGTGATGCCACAATTTAACAGCGTGATGGCACAATGGGGGAGCTCTGATGGCACAATGAGGCAGTGTGAGGGCACAATGAAGCATTGTGAAGACATAATGGAGCAGTGTGATGACACAATGGAGCAGTGTGACAACACAATGGAGGAGTGTGATGAAATAATTTAGCTCTGTGAGTGCACAATCGAGCAATGTGATGGAACCATGGAGCAGGGTGACGATATAATGGAGCAGTGTGATGGCATATTTGAGCAGTTTTTGGGCATAATGGAGCAGTGTGAGGGCACATGGGGCATTGTGAGGACACAATGGAGCAGTCTGAGGGCACAATGGAGCAGTGTTAAGGGCACAATGGAGCAGTGTCATGACAAAATGAGGCAGTTTGTGAGCACAATGAAGCATTGTGAGGAAACAATATAGCTGTTTGGAGGCAAAATGGAGCAGTGTGATGGCACAATTGAGCAGTGTGGTGACAAAATTGAGCTCTGTGATGCCACAATGGAGCATTGTGATGACACAATCGAGCAGTTTAATGGCACAATGGAGCAGTGTGATAGCACAATGGAGAATTTTGATGACAATGGAGCAGTGTGATGATACATTGGAGCAATGTGATGGCACAACATAGCATTTTGATGACAAAATGGAGCAATGTAATGAAACAATGGAGTACCATGATGACACAATGAAGAAGTATGATGGCACAAAGGAGCAGTGTTATGGAAAAATTGAGCACTATGATGTCAAAATGGAGCAGTGTGATGGCACAATGGAGCAGTGTGAAGGCAAAAGGGAGGAGTGTGATGGCAAAATTTAGCAATATGATGACACATTGGAGCAGCGTTATGACACACTGCAGCAGAGTGACATCAAAATGGAGCAGAGTGAGGGAAAATTGTATACATGTGGTCACAATGAAGCAGTGTGACGGCAAAATGGAGCAGGTTGAAATAACAATGGACCAGTGTGAGAACACAGTGGGGCAGTGTGATGACACAATGGAGCAGTGTGATGGCACAATGAAGCAGTGCAATGACACAATGGAGCAGCGTGATGGCACAATGAAGCAGTCTGATGACACTATTTAGCAGCATGATGACACAATGGAGGAGCTCTGAGGGCACAATGGAGCAGTGTGAGGGCACAATGGAGCATTTGGAAGACTTAATGCAGCAGTGTGATGACACAATGGAGGAGTGTGATGACACAATTTAGCACTGTGAGGGCACAATGGAGCAATGTGAGGGAACAATGGAGCAGGGTGATGATATAATGGAGCAGTGTTATGGTACATTTGAGCAGTGTGAGGGCAACATGGAGCGGTGTGAGGAAAAAATTGAGCAGTGTGAAGACACCAGGGAGCAGGGTGAGGCTACAATGGAGCAGTGTGATGAAACAATGGGGCAGTGCAAGGGCACAATGAACAGTTGAGGGCACAATGGATCAGTGATAAGGGCAAAATAGAGCAGTGTCATGACACAATGAGGCAGTGTGAGGGCACAATGGAGCATTGTGATGACACAATGTTGCAGTGTGGGGGCAAAATGGAGCAGTGTGCTGACACAATCGAGCTGTGTGATGCCACAATGAAGCATTGTGAATACTCAATGGAGAAGTGGGATGACACAATGGAGCAGCGTAATAACACAAAAGAGCAGCATGATGACACAGTGGAGCTGTGTGATCACACAATATAGCAGCGTGATGTCACAGTGGAGCAGTGTGATAGCACAATTTCGCAGTGTGTGGACATACTGGAGCAGTGTGATGGCACAAGGGAGCAATGTGATGACACAATGGAGCAGTGTCAGGGCACAATGGAGCAGTGTGATGACACAATGGAGCAGTGCTAAGGGGACAATGGAGCAGTCTCATGGCACAATGAGGCAGTGTGAGGACAAAATAGAGCATTGTGAGGACACAGCGGAGCATTGTGATGGGATAATGGAGGAGTGGACAAAGGAGCAGCGTGATGCCACAATGGAGCAGTGTGATGACAAAATGGAGGAGTGTGATGGCACAATGGGGCAACGTGGATCAAATAGAGCAGAGTGAGGGCACAATGGATGAATCTGAGCACAAAATGGAGCAGTATGATGAGACAATGAAGCAGTGTGAGGACAAAATGGAACAGCGTGACGGCACAATGAAGAGGGGTGATTACACAATAGAGCAGTGTGATGACACAATGGAGCACAGTGAGGGCACAAGGGAGCAGCGTGAGGGCACAATGCAGCAGAGTTAGGACAAAACGCACCAGTGGGATATCACAATGGAGCAGTGTGAGGGCACAATGGAGCAGTGTGTGGTCACAATGGAGCAGTGTGAGGGCACAATGCAGCAGTGTGAGGGCACAAAGCACAAGTGTGGGGATACAGTGGGGCAGTGTAATGATACAATGGAGCAGTGTGAGTGCAAAATGAGCAGTGTGATGGCACAATGGAGCAGTGTGAGGGCACCATCGAACAGTGTGAGTGCCAAATGGACAAGTATGTGCACAAAATGGAGCAGTGTGTTGGCAGAATGGAGAAGTGTGTAAGCATAACAGAGGAGTGTGATGACAGAATGGAACAGTGTGATGGCCCAATGGAGCATTGTGTTGACACAATGGATCAGTGTGTTGATACAATGCAGCAGTGTGATGGAAAAATGGAGCAGAATGTCAGCACAATGTAGCAGCGTGAAGACACAATGGTGCAACATGCTGTCACATGGGAGCAGTGTGAGGGAATAATGGAGCAGGTTCAGGCCACAATGGAGCATTGTGATGGCACAATGGAGCAGTGGGATGACACAATGGAGCAGCGTGATAACAAAAAAGGACAGCATGATGACACAGTGGAGCAGTGTGATGACACAATGGAGCAGCGTGATGTGACAGTGCAGCAGTGTGATTAAATAGTACAGCAGTGTGATGACAAAATGGAGCAGTGTGATGGCAAAATGGAGGACAGTAAAGACACAAGGGAGCAATGTGATGACACAATGGAGCAGCGTTATGACATGGTGCAGCAGTGTGATATCACAATATAGCAGAGTGAGGGTACAATGTAGCAGTGTGTGGACACAATGCAATAGTGTGAGTGCACCATGGAGCAGTGTGAGAGAACAATGGACCAGGGTGAGAACAAAGTGAGGCAGTGTGATGACACAATGGAGCAGTAAGATGGCACAATGAAGCAGTGTGCTGACACAATGGAGCAGCGTGATGGCACAATGAAGCAGTGTGATGACGCAATTTAGCAGCGTGATGACACAATGGAGTATCGCTGATGGCACAATGGAGCAGTGTGAGGGTACAATGGAGCAGTGGGATAACACAAAGGAGCAGCGTGATAACACAAAAGAGCAGCAAGATGACACAGTGGAACAGTGTGAAGAAAAAATGGAGCATGTGATGACACAATGGAACAGCGTGATGACACAGTGGAGCAGTGTGAAGACACACTGGAGTAGTGTGATGACAAAATGGAGCAGTATCATGGCACAATGGAGAAGGGTGTGGACAAAATGGAGATGCGGGAGGGCACAATGGAGGAGAGGGATGAAATAATGGAGCTGTGTGATGAAACAATGCAGCACTGTGAGGGCACAATGGAGCAGTGTGAGGCACAATGGAGCAGTGTGAGGGCACAATACAGCAGCATTAGGACAAAACGCACCAGTGTGATAGCACAATGGAGTAGTGTGAGAGCACAATGGAGCAGTGTGTGGTCAAAATGGACCAGTGTGAGGGAACAATGGAGCATTGTGAGGGCAAAAAGCACAAGTGTGAGGATACAGTGGGGCAGTGTAATGATACAATGAAGCAGTGTGAGTGTAAAATGAGCAGTGTGTTGGCACAATGGAGCAGTGTGAGGGCACCATCGAGCAATGTGAGTTCAAAATGGACAAGTACGTGCACAAAATGGAGCAGTGTGTTGGCAGAATGGAGAAGTGTGTAGGCATAATGGAGCAGTGTGATGACAGAATGGAACAGTGTGATGGACCAATGGAGAAGTGTGTTGACACAATGGATCAGTGTGTTGATACAATGCAGCAGTGTTTTGGAAAAATACAGCAGAGTGTCGGCACAATGTAGCAGCGTGATGACACAATGGAGCAGCATGCTGTCATATGCGAGCAGTGTGAGGGAATAATGGAGCAGGTTTAGGGCACAATGGAGCAGTGTGATGGCACAATGGAGCAGTGGGATGACACAATGGAGCAGCTGATAACAAAGAAGAGCAGCGTGATGACACAGTGGAGATGTGTGATGACACAATGGAGCAGCGTGATGTCACAGTGGAGCAGTGTGATTACACAGTGCAGCAGTGTGATGACAAAATGGAGCAGTGTGATGACAAAATGGAGCAGTGTGATGGCACAATGGAGGAGAGTGATGACACAAGGGAGAGCTTTATGACACAGTGCAGCAGTGTGATATCACAGTGGAGCAGAGTGAGGGCACAATGTAGCAGTGTGCTGACACAATGGAGCAGTGTGATGCACAATGAATCAGTGTGATGACACAATTTAGCAGCGTGATGACACAATGGAGGAGCTCTGATGGCACGATGGAGCAGTGTGAGGGCAAAATGGAGCAGTGTGATAACACAATGGAGCAGCGTGGTAACACAATAGAGCAGCAAGATGACACAGTGGAGCAGTGTGAAGACACAATGGAGCATGTGATGACACAATGGTGCAGCGTGATGACAAACTGGATTAGTGTGATGACAAAATGGAGCAGTATGATGGCACAATGGAGAAGGGTGTGGACAAAATGGAGAAGAGTGAGGGCACAATGTAGGAGAGTGATGAAACTATACAGTTGTGTGATGACACAATGCAAAACTGTGAGGGCACAATGGAGCAGTGTGAGGCACAATGGAACAGTGTGAAGACACAATGGAGCAGCGTAATGACACACGGCAGCAGTGTGATATCACAATGGAGCATAGTGAGGTCAAAATGTAGCATTGTGTGGTCACAATGGAGCTGTGTGAGGGCACAATGGAAGTGTTAGAGAACAATGGATTAGTGTGAGAACACAGTGGGGCAGTGTGATTTCACAATGGAGCATTGTGTTGGCACAATGGATCTGTGTGTTGACACAATGGAGCAGTGTGATGGCAAAATGGAGCAGAGTGTCAGCACAATACAGCAGCATGATGACACATAGGAGCACTGTGATGATACAATTGGGCCGTGCGAGGGCACAATGTGGCAGTGTGAGGGCACAATGGATCAGTGTTAAGGGCACAATGGAGCAATGTCCTGTCACAATTGTGATGAAAAAATATAGCTCTGTGAGGGCAAAATCGAGCAGTGTGATGGCACAATGGAGCAGTGCGATGACAAAATTGAGCTGTGTGATGCCACAAAGGAGCATTGTGATGACACAATCGAGCAGCTTGATTGCACAATGGAGCAGTGTGATGGCACAATGGAGAATTTGGATGACAATGGAGCAGTATGATGATACATTGGAGCTATGGGATGGCACAACATAGGATTTTGATGACAAAATGGAGAAATGTGATGACGCAATGGAGTACCATGATGACCCAATGGAGCAGTGTGATGGAAAAATCGAGCACTATGATGTCACAATGAGCAGTGTGATGGCACAATGGAGCAGTGTCAAGGCAGAAGTGTGATGGCAAAATGTAGCAATGTGATGACACATGGAGCAGCATTATGACACACTACAGCAGTGGGATATCACAATGGAGCAGAGTGAGGGAAAATTGTATCAGTGTGTGGTCACAATGAAGCAGTGTGAGAGCACAATGGAGCTGGGTGAGAGATCAATTGACCAGTGTAAGAACACAGTGGGGCAGTGTGATGTCACATGGAGCAATGTGATGGCACAATGAAGCAGTGCGATGACACAATGGAGCAGCGTGATGGCACAATGAAGCAGTGTGATGACACAATTTAGCAACATGATGACAGAATGGAGGAGATCTGTTGGCACAAGGGAGCAGTGTGAGGAAATAAAGGAGCATTGTGATGACATAATGGAGCAGTGTGAGGGCACAAGGGAGCAATGTGATGACACAATGGAGCATTGTGAGGGCACAATGGAGCACTGTGATGACACAATGGAGCAGTGTGAGGGCACAATGGAGCAGTGAGTGGACAAAGGAGCAGCGTGATGACACAATGGAGCAGTGTGATGTCAAAAGGGAGCAGTGTGATGGAACAATGAAGCAGCGTGAGGGCAAAATGTGGCAATGTGATGACACAATGCAGCAGTGTGAGTGCAAAATGGAGCACTGTGATGGCAAAGTGGAGCAGTGTCAGGTCACAGTGGATTAGTCTGTGCGCACAATGGAACAGTGTGATGACACAGTTGAGGAATGTGATGGCACAATGGAACAACGTGGATCAAATAGAGCAGTGTGAGGCATAATGGAGCAGTGTTATGACACAGTGCAGCCATGTGATATCACAATGGAGCAGAGTGAGGGCGCAATGTAGCAGTGTGTGGTCACAAAGGAGCAGTGTGAGGGCACAATGGAGCAGTGTGAGAAAACAATGGACCAGGGTGAGAACACTGTGGGGCAGTGTTATGATGCAATGGAGCAGTGTGATGGAAAAATGGAGCAGAGTATCAGCACAATGTAGCAGTGTGATGAAACAATGGAGCAGCGTGCTGTCACATTGGAGCAGTGTGAGGGAATAATGGAGCAGGTTCAGGGCACAATGGCGCAGTGTGATGATACAATGGAGCAATGTGATGGCACAACAGAGCATTGGGATGACAAAATGGAGCAATGTGATGACACAATGGAGTACTGTGATGACACAATGGTGCAGTGTGATGGCAAAATTGAGCACTATGATGTCACAATGGAGCAGTGTGATGGCACAAGTGTGCAGTGTGATGATACAATGGAGCAGCGTGATGGTACAATGGAGCAGAGTAAGAGCACAATGGAGCAGTGTGATGACACAGTGGAGCAGTGTGATGGCACAATGGAGCAGTCTGTTTTCACAATAGAGCAGTGTGATGACACAATGGAGCAGTGTGATGGCACAGTGGTGAAGTATGATGACAAAATGGAGCAGCGTGATGGCAAAATGGAGCAGGGTCAGGGCACAATAGAGCACTGTGATGATATAATGGAGCAGTGTGATGGCAAAACGGAGCAGTGTGTTGGAACAATGGAGCAGTGTGATGGCAAAATCGAGCATTGTGTTGGCAAAGTGGAAAAGTGGTATTGTAAAATGGAGAAGAGTTGTGGCAAAACATCACAGCATGATGACACAAAGGAGAAGCATGATGACAAAATCTAGCAGTGTGAGGACAGAATGGAGCAGCGTGATCACACGGAGAAATGTGGGGAAAATGGAGTGTGATGACACAATGGACCAATGTGATGACAAAATGGTGTAGCATGGAAACACAATGCAGCAGTATGATGGCACAATGTAGCAGAGTGATGGCGCAATGGAGCAGTGAGTGGAGAATGGAGCACCGTGATGACATAAAGGAGCAGTGAGATGGCAAAAAGGAGCAGTGTGATGGAACAATACAGCAGTGTGAGTGCANACAATGGAGCAGAGTAAGAGCACAATGGAGCAGTGTGATGACACAGTGGAGCAGTGTGATGGCACAATGGAGCAGTCTGTTTTCACAATAGAGCAGTGTGATGACACAATGGAGCAGTGTGATGGCACAGTGGTGAAGTATGATGACAAAATGGAGCAGCGTGATGGCAAAATGGAGCAGGGTCAGGGCACAATAGAGCACTGTGATGATATAATGGAGCAGTGTGATGGCAAAACGGAGCAGTGTGTTGGAACAATGGAGCAGTGTGATGGCAAAATCGAGCATTGTGTTGGCAAAGTGGAAAAGTGGTATTGTAAAATGGAGAAGAGTTGTGGCAAAACATCACAGCATGATGACACAAAGGAGAAGCATGATGACAAAATCTAGCAGTGTGAGGACAGAATGGAGCAGCGTGATCACACGGAGAAATGTGGGGAAAATGGAGTGTGATGACACAATGGACCAATGTGATGACAAAATGGTGTAGCATGGAAACACAATGCAGCAGTATGATGGCACAATGTAGCAGAGTGATGGCGCAATGGAGCAGTGAGTGGAGAATGGAGCACCGTGATGACATAAAGGAGCAGTGAGATGGCAAAAAGGAGCAGTGTGATGGAACAATACAGCAGTGTGAGTGCAAAATGGAGCACTGTGATGGCAAAAAGGAGCAGGGTGATGACACAATGGAGCAGTGTGAGGGCACAATTTAGCAGTGTGATGGCAAAATGGAGCAGAGTGTCAGCACAACGTAGCAGTGTGATGACAAATAGGAGCAGCGTGATGACACAATGTAGCAGCACGAGGACACAATGCAGCACCGTGATGGCACATTGGAACAGTGTGAGGGAACAATGGAGCAGGATCAGGGCAAAATGGAGCAGTATGGTGTCAAAATGGAGCAGTGTGATGACACAATTTAGCACTGTGAGGTCAAAATTGAGCATTCTGTGGAAACAAATGAGCAGTATGATGAGACAATAGAGCAGCGTGATGACACAATGGAGGAGCACTGTTGGCACAATAGACAAGTGTGAGGGCAAAATGGAGCACTGTGAGGACACAAGGGAGCAGTATGAGGGTACATTGGAGCAGAGTGAAGGCCCAATGAAGCAGTGTGATGACACAATGGAGCAGTGCAATAACACAATGGACGAGTGTGATGACACTATTTAGCACTGTGAGGACACATTCTAGCAATGTTAGTGAACAATGGAGCAGGGTGATGACACAATGGAGCAGAGTGATGGCAGAATTGAGCAATGTGAGGGCATAATGTAGCAGTGTGAGGGCACAAGTGAGCAATGTGATGACACAATGGAGCATTGTGAGGGCACAATGGAGCAGTGTGATGACACAATGGAGCAGTGCGAGGGCACAATGGAGCAGTGTTAAGAGGACAATGGAGCAGTCTCATGGCACAATGAGGCATTGTGTGGGCAAAATAGAGGATTGTGATGACACAATGGAGCATTGTGATGGCGCAATGGAGCAGTAAGTGGACAATGGAGCAGCGTGGTGACACAATGAAGAAATATGATTGCAAAAGGGAGCAGTATGATGGCACAATGGAGCAGCGTGAGGGGAAAATGTAGCAATGTGATGACACAATATAGCAGTGTGAGTGCCAAATGGAGCACTGTGCTGGCACAATGGAGCAGCATCAGGGCACAATGGATTATTCTGATTGCACAATGGAGCAGTGTGATGAAAAAATGGAGGAGTGTGATGGCACAATGGGGCAAACTGGATCAAATGGAGCAGGGTTAGGGCACAATGGATTATTCTGAGCACAAAATCAGCAGTATGATGACAAAATGGAGCAACGTGAGGACAAAATGGAGCAGCGTGAGGGCACAATAAAGAGGGGGTGACTACACAATAGAGCAGTGTGATGACACAGTGGAGCACTGTGAGGGCATAATGGAGGAGTGTGAGTTCACAATGGAGCAGTTTGATGACACAATGGAGCTACGTTAGGATACAACACACCAGTGTGATATCACGATGGAGCAGTGTGAAGGCACAATGGAGCAGTGTGTAGTCACAATGGAGGAGTGTGAGGGCAAAATGGAGCAGTGTGAGGGCACAAAGCACAAGTGCGAGGATACAGTGGGGCAGTGTGATGACACAAAGAAGCAGTGTGATTGCACAATGGAGCAGTGTGATGACAAAAAGCAGCAGTGTGATGACAATATTTAACACTGTGAGGGCAAAATGGAGCAGTGTGATGATACAATGGAGCAACATGAGTGCTAAATTGAGCAGTGTGATGGCAAAATGGAGCAGTGTTAGGGCACAATGGAGCAGTGTGTTGACATAATGGAGCAGTGCAAAGACACAATTTAGCACTGTGTGGGCAAAAGTGAGCAGTGTGATGATACAATGGAGCAGTGTGAGTGCAAAATGGAGCAGTGTGATGGCACAATGGAGCAGTGTGAGGGCATAATGGAGTAGAGGGATGGCAAAATTCACCACCGTGTGGACAAAATGGAGCAGTGTGTTGGCACAATGGAGCAATGTGATGACACAATGGAACAGTGTGATGACACAATTTAGCATTATGAGGGCAAAATGGAGCAGTGTGGTGATACAATGGAGCAGTGTGAGTGCAAAATGGAGCAGTGTGATGGCACAATGGAGCAGTGTGATGACACAATGGATTATTCTGAGCACAAAATCAGCAGTATGATGACAAAATGGGAGCAACGTGATGCGAAAATGGAGCAGCAGGGCACAATAAAGAGGGGGTGACTAAACAATAGAGCAGTGTGATGACACAGTGGAGCACTGTGAGGGCATAATGGAGGAGTGTGAGTTCACAATGGAGCAGTTTGATGACACAATGGAGCTACGTTAGGATACAACACACCAGTGTGATATCACGATGGAGCAGTGTGAAGGCACAATGGAGCAGTGTGTAGTCACAATGGAGGAGTGTGAGGGCAAAATGGAGCAGTGTGAGGGCACAAAGCACAAGTGCGAGGATACAGTGGGGCAGTGTGATGACACAAAGAAGCAGTGTGATTGCACAATGGAGCAGTGTGATGACAAAAAGCAGCAGTGTGATGACAATATTTAACACTGTGAGGGCAAAATGGAGCAGTGTGATGATACAATGGAGCAACATGAGTGCTAAATTGAGCAGTGTGATGGCAAAATGGAGCAGTGTTAGGGCACAATGGAGCAGTGTGTTGACATAATGGAGCAGTGCAAAGACACAATTTAGCACTGTGTGGGCAAAAGTGAGCAGTGTGATGATACAATGGAGCAGTGTGAGTGCAAAATGGAGCAGTGTGATGGCACAATGGAGCAGTGTGAGGGCATAATGGAGTAGAGGGATGGCAAAATTCACCACCGTGTGGACAAAATGGAGCAGTGTGTTGGCACAATGGAGCAATGTGATGACACAATGGACCAGTGTGATGACACAATTTAGCATTATGAGGGCAAAATGGAGCAGTGCGGTGATACAATGGAGCAGTGTGAGTGCAAAATGGAGCAGTGTGATGGCACAATGGAGCAGTGTGGGGGCACAATGGAGAAGTGTGAGGGCACAATGGACCAGTATGTGGACACAATGGAGCACTGTGTTGGCACAATGGAGCAGATTGTAGGCACAACGGAGCAGTATGACGACAGAATAGAACAGTGTGATGGCACAATGGAGCATTGTGTTGGCAAAGTGGATAAGTTTGTTGACACAATGGAGCAGCATGATGGCAAAATGGAGCAGAGTGTCAGCACAATGTAGCAGTGTGATGACACATAGGAGCATCGTGATGACACAAACTAGCAGCATGAGGACACAATGGAGCAGCGTGATGGCACATTAGAGCAGTGTGAGGGAACACTGGAGCAGGGTCAGGGCACAATGGAGCAGTGTGATGGCACAATGGAGCAGCGTGATAACACAAAAGAGCAGCATGGTGACACAGTGGAGCAGTGTGAGGACACAATGGAGCATTTGATGACATAATGGAGCAGTGTGATGACAAAATGGAGCAGTGTGATGGCACAATGGATCAGGGTGAGGACAACATGGAGAAGCGTGAGGGCACACTTGAGGAGAGTGATGACACAATGGAGCAGAGTGATAACACCATGGAGCACTGTGAGGGCACAATGGAGTTGTGTGATGAAACAATGGAGCAGTATTATGACAAAGTGCAGCAGTGTGATATCAAAATGGAGCAGACTGAGGGCACAATGGAGCAGTGTATCATCACAAAGGAGCAGTGTGAGGGCACAATGGAGGAGTGTGAGAGAACAATGGACCAGTGTGAGAACAAAGTGGGGCAGTGTGATGACACAATGGAGCAATGTGATGGGCCAATGGAGCATTGTGATGACACAATGGAGCAGTGTGATGACACAATTTAGCACTGTGAGGACAAAATGGAGCATTGTGAGGAAACAATTGAGCAGTATGATGACACAATGGAGCACCGTGATGACACAATGGAGGAGCTCTGTTGGCACAATGGAACAGTGTGAGGGCACAATGGAAGTGTGTGAAGACACAATGGAACAGTATGAGGGTACATTGGAGCAGAGTGAGGGCACAATGGAGCAGTGTTTTGACACAAGGGAGCAGTGTGACAACACAATGGAGGAGTATGATGAAATAATTTAGCACTGTGAGGACAAAATGGAGCAATGTGAGGGAACAATGGAGCAGGGTGATGACACAATGGAGCAGTGTGATGGCACAATTGAGCAGTGTGAGGTCATAATGGAGCAGTGTGATGGCACCAGGGAACAATGTGATGACACAATGGAGAAGCATGATGACACAACAGAGCAGTGTTATGACAAAAGGGAGGAGTGTGATGCCACAATGGGGCAACATGGATGAAATGGAGCAGGGTGAGGGCACAATCGAGGAGTCTGAGCAGAAAATGGAGCAGTATGATGACACAATATATCTGTGTGAGGACGAAGTGGAGCAGCGTGAGGGCACAATGAAGAGGGGTGATTACAAAATAGAGTAGTGTGATGACACAATGGAGCACTGTGTCGGCACAATGGAACAGTGTGAGGGCACAATGGAGCAGCATTAGGACAAAACGCACCAGTGTGATATCAAAATGGAGCAGTGTTAGGGCACAATGGAGCAGGGTGTGGTCACAATGGAGCAATGTGAGGGCACAAAGCACAAGTGTGAGGATACAGTGGGGCAGTGTGATGATACAATAGAGCAGTGTGAGTGAAAATTAGCAGTATGATGGCACAATGGAGCAGTGTGAGGGCACCATCGAGCAGTGTGAGTGCAAAATCAACCAGTATGTGGACAAAATGGAGCAGTGTGTTGGCAGAATGGAGCAGTGTGTAGGCATAAGGGAGCAGTGTAATGACAGAATGGAACAGTGTGATGGCCCAATGGAGCAGTGTGTTGGCACAATGGAGCATTGTGATGACACAATGTCGCAGTGTTTGGGCAAAATGGAGCAGTGTGATGGCGCAATGGAACAGTGTGATGACACAATCGAGCTGTGTATCACACAATTTTCCACAATGGAGCATTGTGAAGACTCAATTGAGCAGTGTGATGGCACAATGGAGCAGTGTGGTGGCAAAATGGAGAATTTTGATGACAATGGAGCAGGGTGTTGATACAAAGGAGAAATGTGATGGCATAACGCAGCATTTTGATGACAAAATCGAGCAATGTAATGACAAAATGAAGCACTATGTTGTCACACTGGAGCAGTGTGATGGCACCAGTGTGCAGTGTGATGACCCAATGGAGCAGCATGATGGCACAATGGAGCTGAGTCAGAGCACAATGGAGCAGTGTGATGACACAGTAGAGCAGTGTGATGGCACAATGTAGCCGTCTGTTTTCACAGTGGAACATAGTGATGAAACAATGGAGCAGTGAGATAACACAATGGAGCAATGTGATGTCCCAATGGAGCAGTGTGATGACACAATGGAGCATTGTGATGGCACAGTGGTGGAGGATGATAACACAATGGAGCAGTGTGATGGCAAAATGAAGCAGGGTCAGGGCACAATGGAGCACTGTGATGACACAATGGAGCAGTATGATGGCAAAATGGAGCAGTGTGTTGGCACAGTTGAACAGTGGTATGGTAAAATGGAGAAGAGTGGTGGCAAAACATAGCAGCGTGATGACACAAAGGAGAAGCGTGATGACACAATCTAGCAGTGTGAGGATAGAATGGAGCAGCGTGATCGCGCATTGGAGTAGTGTGGTGAAAAATGGAGAGTGTGATGTCAAAATTGAGCAGTGTGATGACACAATGGAGTAGCATGGAGACAAAATGCAGCAGTGTAATGACACAATGGAGCATTGTGAGGGTGCAATGGAGCAGTGAGTGGACAAAGGAGCAGCGTGATGACACAATGGAGCAGTGTGATGTCAAAAGGGAGCAGTGGGATGGAACAATGCAGCAGCGTGAGGGCAAAATGTGGCAATGTGATGACACAATGCAGCAGTGTGAGTGCAAAATGGAGCACTGTGATGGCAAAATGGAGCAGTGTCAGGGCACAGTGGATTAGTCTGTGCGCACAATGGAAGAGTGTGATGACACAGTTGAGGAATGTGATGGCACAATGGAGCAACGTGGATCAAATAGAGCAGTGTGAGGCATAATGGAGCAGCGTTATGACACAGTGCAGCCGTGTGATATCACAATGGAGCAGAGTGAGGGCACAATGTAGCAGTGTGTGGTCACAAAGGAGCAGTGTGAGGGCACAATGGAGCAGTGTGAGAAAACAATGGACCAGGGTGAGAACACTGTGGGGCAGTGTTATGACGCAATGGAGCAGTGTGATGGAAAAATGGATCAGAGTATCAGCACAATGTAGCAGCGTGATGAAACAATGGAGCAGCGTGCTGTCACATTGGAGCAGTGTGAGGGAATAATGGAGCAGGTTCAGGGCACAATGGCGCAGTGTGATGATACAATGGAGCAATGTGATGGCACAACAGAGCATTGGGATGACAAAATGGAGCAATGTGATGACACAATGGAGTACTGTGATGACACAATGGTGCAGTGTGATGGCAAAATTGAGCACTATGATGTCACAATGGAGCAGTGTGATGGCACAAGTGTGCAGTGTGATGATACAATGGAGCAGCGTGATGGTACAATGGAGCAGAGTAAGAGCACAATGGAGCAGTTTGATGACACAGTGGAGCAGTCTGTTTTCACAGTAGAGCAGTGTGATTACACAATGGAGCAGTGTGATGGCACAGTGGTGCAGTATGATGACAAAATGGAGAAGTGCGATGGCAAAATGGAGCAGGGTCAGGGCACAATGGAGCACTGTGATGACATAATGGAGCAGTGTGATGGAAAAACGGAGCAGTGTGTTGGAACAATGGAGCAGTGTGATGGCAAAATCGAGCGTTGTGTTGGCAAAGTGGAAAAGTGGTATGGTAAAATGGAGAAGAGTTATGGCAAAACATCACAGCATGATGACACAAAGGAGAAGCATGATGACACAATCTAGCAATGTGAGGACAGAATGGAGCAGCGTGATTGCACGTTGGAGAAATGTGGGGAAAATGGAGAGTGTGATGACAAAATGGAGCAGTGTGATGACAAAATAGTATAGCATGGAAACACAATGCAGCAGTGTGATGGCACAATGTAGCAGAGTGATGGCGCAATGGAGCAGTGAGTGGAGAATGGAGCACCGTGATGACACAAAGGAGCAGGGTGATGAAACAATGGAGCAGTGTGAGGGCACAATTTAGCAGTGTGATGGCAAAATGGAGCAGAGTGAGGGCACAATGGAGCAGTGTGATGACACAATGGAGCAGTGTGACGGCACAATGGAGCATTGTGATGACATAATGGAGCAGAGCTAGGACAAAATTTACCACTGTGAGGGAAAAAGGGAGCAGTGTGATTTCACAATGGAGCAGTGTGAGGGCACAATGGAGTAGAGGGAGGGCAAAATGTACCACTATGTGGACAAAATGGAGCAGTGTGTTGGAACAATGGAGCAGTGTGTTGGCACACTGGAGTAGTGTGATAACACAATGGAGCAGTGTGATTACACAATTTAGCACTGTGAGGGCAAAATGGAACAGAGTGATGTTAAAATGGAGCAGTGTTAGTGAAAATGGAGCAGAGTGATGGCAAAATGGAGCAGTGTGAGGGCACAATGGACCAGTATGTGGACAAAATTGAGCAGTGTGTTGGCACAATGGAGCAGAGTGTAGGCACAACGGAGCAGCATGATGCCACAATGGAGCATTGTGAGGACTCAATTGAGCAGTGTGATGGCACAATGGAGCAGTGTGGTGGCACAATGGAGAATTTTGATGACAATGGAGCAGGGTGTTGATACAAAGGAGAAATGTGATGGCATAACGCAGCATTTTGATGACAAAATCGAGCAATGTGATGACACAATGAAGCACTATGTTGTCACACTGGAGCAGTGTGATGGCACCAGTGTGCGGTGCGATGACACAATGGAGCAGCGTGATGGCACAATGGAGCTGAGTCAGAGCACAATGGAGCAGTGTGATGACACAGTAGAGCAGTGTGATTGCACAATGGAGCCGTCTGTTTTCACAGTGGAATATTGTGATGAAACAATGGAGCATTGAGATAACACAATGGAGCAATGTGATGTCCCAATGGAGCAGTGTGATGACACGATGGAGCATTGTGATGGCACAGTGGTGCAGTATGATGACAAAATGGAGCAGTGTGATGGCAAAATGGAGCAGGGTCAGGGCACAATGGAGCACTGTGATGACACGATGGAGCAGTATGATGGCAAAATGGAGCAGTGTGCTGGCACAGTTGAACAGTGGGATGGTAAAATTGAGAAGAGTGGTGGCAAAACGTAGCAGCGTGATGACACAAAGGAGAAGCGTGATGACACAATCTAGCAGTGTGAGGACAGAATGGAGCAGCGTGATCACACATTGGAATAGTGTGGTGAAAAACGGAGAGTGTGATGTCAAAATTGAGCAGTGTGATGACACAATGGAGTAGCATGGAGACACAATGCAGCAGTGTAATGACACAATGGCGGATTGTGAGGGTGCAATGGAGCAATGAGTGGAAAATGGAGCAGCGTGATGACACAATGGAGCAGTGTGATGTCAAAAGGGAGCAGGGTGATGGAACAATGCAGCAGCGTGAGGGCAAAATGTAGCAATGTGAAGACGAAATTCAGCAGTGTGAGGGAAAATGGAACACTGTGATGGCAAAATGGAGCAGCGTCAGGGCACAATGGATTAGTCTGTGTGCAAAATGGAAGAGTGTGATGACACAGTTGAGGAATGTGATGGCAAAATGGAGCAATGTGGATCAAATAGAGCCATGTGAGGCAAAATGGAGCAGTGTGATGACACAATGGAGCAGCGTTATGACACAATGCAGGAGTGAGATATCACAGTGGAGCAGAGTGAGGGCACAATGGATCAGTGTGAGGACACAATGGAGCAGTGTGAGAAAACAATGGACCAGTGTGAGAACACAGTGAGGCAGTGTTATGACACAATGGAGCAGTGTGATGGAAATATGGAGCACAGTGTCGGCACAATGTAGCAGCGTGAAGACACAATGGAGCAGTGTGCTGTCACATTGGAGAAGTGTGAGGGAATAATGGAGCAGGTTCAAGGCACAATGGTGCAGTTTGATGATACAATGGAGCAATGTGATGACACAATGGCATACTGTGATGACACAATCGAGCAGTGTGATGGCACAATGGAGCAGTGTGATGGCACAAGTGTGCAGTGTAATGACACAATGGAGCAGCGTGATGGCACAATGGAGCAGAGTCAGAGCACAATGGAGCAGTGTGATGACACAGTGGAGCAGTGTGATGGAAAAATGGAGTAGTGTTATGGCACAATGGAACATTATTATGAAACAATGGAGCAGTGAGATGACACAATGGAGCAGTGTGATGTCACAGTGGAGCAGTGTGATGACACAATGGAGCAGTGTGATGGCAAAATGGAACAGTGTCAGGACACAATGGAGCAATGTGATGACACAATGGAGCATTTCGATGGCAAAATGGAGCAGTGTGTTGGAACAATGGAGCAGTGTGTTGGCAAAATCGAGCAGTTTGTTGGCACAGTGGAACAGTGGGATGGAAAAATCTAGAAGTGTGGTGGCAAAACAGAGCAGCGTGATGACACAGTGTAGCAGTGTGAGGACAGAATGGAGCAGTGTGATCGCACATTGGAGAAATGTGGGGAAAAATGGAGAGTGTGATGACAAAATTGAGCACTGTGATGACACTATGGTGTAGCACGAGGACACAATGTAGCAGTGTAATGGCACAATGTTGCATTGTGAAGGCACAATGGAGCAGTGTGGAGACACACTGGAGCAGTATGAGTGTATATTGGAGCAGAGTGAGGGCACAATGGAACAGTGTGATGACACAATGGAGCAGTGTGACAACACAATGGAGCGTGATGACACAGTTGATCAGTGTGATGACACAATCGAGCATGAGATGACACAATGGAGCAGCGTGATTACAGAATGGAGCAGTGTGATGACACAGTGGAGTAGTGTGATGACAAAATGGAGCAGTCTGATGGCACATTGGAGCAGGGTGAGGACAAAATAGAGAAGTGTGAGGGCACAATGGGGGAGAGTGAAGACATAAGGGAGCAGTGTGATGACACAATGGATCATTGTGAGGGCACAATCGAGCAGTGTGAGGCACAATGGAGCAGTGTGATGAGACACTGGAAGAGCGTTATGACAGTGCAGCAGTGTGATATCACAATTTAGCAGAGTGAGGGCACAATGTCGCAGTGTGTGGTCACAATGGAGCCATGTGAGGGCAAAATGGAGCAGTGTGAGAGAAAAATTGACCAGTGTGAGAACACAGTGGGGCATTGTGATGACACAAAAGAGCAGTGTAATGGCACAATGAAGCAGTGTGATGACACAATGGAGGAGTGTGGTGACAAAATTTAGCATTGTGAGGGCAAAATGGAGCAGAGTGAAGAAACAAAGGAGCAGGATAATGACTCAATGGAGCAGCATGATGACACAATGGAGGAGATCTGTTGGCACAATGGAGCAGTGTGAGGGCACAATGGAGCTGTGTGAAGACACAATGGAGCAGTATGAGGGTACATTGGACCAGAGTGAGGTCAGAATGGAGCATTGTGATGACACAATGGAGGAGTGTGATGACCAATTATCACTGTGAGGACACAATATAGTAAAATGAGGGAACAATGGACCAGGGTGATGACACAATTGAGCATTGTGAGGGCAGAATGGAGCAGTGCGAGGGCACAAGGGAGCAATGTGATGACACAATGGAGCAGTGTGAGGGCACAATGAAGCAGTGTGTTTACACAATGTAGCAGTGTGTGCGCATAATGGAGCAGTTTTAAGGGGACAATGGAGCAGTGTCATGTCAGAAGGAGGCAGTGTGAGGGCAAAATGGAGCATTATGATGAGAAAATGGAGTATTGTGATGGTGCAGTGGAGCAGTGAGTGGACAATGGAGCAGGGTGATGACACAATGGAGCAGTGTGATGGCAAAAGGGAGCAGTGTGATGGCAAAATGAAGCAGCGTGAGGGCAAAATTTAGCCATGTGGTGACACATTGCAGCAGTGTGAGTGCAAAATGGAGCACTGAGATGGCACAATGGAGCAAAGTCAGCACACGATGGATTAGTCTTTGTGCACAATGGAACAGTGTGATGACACAATGGAGGAGTGTGATGGCTCAATGGAGAAACGTGGATCAAATAAAGCAGTGTGAGGCACAATGGAGAAGTGTGATGACACTTTGCAGCAGCGTTATGACACAGTGCACCAGTGTGATATCACAATGGAGCAGAGTGAGGGCACAATGTAGCAGTGTGTGGTCACAATGGAGCAGTGTGAGAAAACAATGGGCCAGTGTGAAAACACAGTGGGGCAGGGTGATGTCACATTGGAGCAGTGTGTTGGCACAATGGATCAGTGTGTTGAAACAATGGAGCAGTGTGATGGCAAAATGGAGCAGAGTATCAGCACAATATAGCAGCGTGATGACAAAATGTAGCAGCGTGAGGACACAATGGAGCAGCGTGATGGCATATTGGAGCCGTGTGAGTGAACAATGGAACAGGGTGAGGACACAATAGAGCTGTGTGGTGGCACAATGGATCAGTGGGATGACAAAATGGAGTAGTGTGATGACACAATGCAGCAGCATGATAACAAAAAAGAGCAGCATGATGACACAGTGGAGCAGTGTGATGAGAAAATGGACCATGTGATGACACAATGGAGCAGCGTGATGACACAGTGGAGCAGTTTGTTGGCAAAAGGGAGCAGTGTGATGGCAAAATGAAGCAGCGTGAGGGCAAAGTTTAGCCATGTGTTGACACATTGCAGCAGGGTGAGTGCAAAATGGAGCACTGTGATGGCACAATGGAGCAACGTCAGGGCACGATGGATTAGTGTTTGTGCACAATGGAACAGTGTGATGATGACACAATGGAGGAGTGTGATTTCACAATGGAGCAATGTGGATCAAAAAAGCAGTGTGAGGCAAAATGGAGCAGTGTGATGACACTTTGCAGCAGAGTTATGACACAGTGCACCAGTGTGATATCACAATGGAGCAGAGTGAGGGCACGATGTAGCAGTGTGTGGTCACAATGGAGCAGTGTGAGGGCACAATGGAGCAGTGTGAGAAAACCATGGACCAGTGTGAGAACAAATTGAGGCAGTGTGATGTCACATTGGAGCAATGTGTTGGCCCAATGGAGCAGTGTGTTGACACAATGGAGCAGTGTGATGGCAAAATGGAGCAGAGTATCAGCACAATATAGCAGCATGATGACACAGATGAGCAGTGTGATGACAAAATGTAGCAGCGTGAGGACACAGTGGAGCAGCGTGATGGCATATTGGAGCAGTGTGAGGGAAAAATGGAACAGGGTCAGGGCACAATGGATCAGTGTGATGCAACAATGGAGTAGTGTGATGACACAATGCATCAGCGTGATAACCAAAAGAGCAGCGTGATGACACAGTGGAGCAGTGTGATGACACAATGGAGCATGTGATGACACAATGGAGCAACGTGATGACACAGTGAAGCAGTGAGATTACACACTGGAGCAGTGTGATGACAAAATGGAGCAGTCTGATGGCACATTGGAGCAGGGTGAGGACAAAATGGAGAAGCTTGAGGGCACAATGGGGGAGAGTGATGACAAAATGGAGCAATGTGATGACACAATGGATCATTGTGAGGGCACAATCAAGCAGTGTGAGGCACAATGAAGCAATGTGATGAGAAAATTTAGCAGTTTGATGGCACAATTGTGCACTGTGAGGACAAAATGGAGCAGCGTGAGGGCACAATGGGGGAGAGTGATGACACAATGGAGCAGTGTGATGACACAATGGAACACTGTGAGAGCACAATGGAGCAGTGTGAGACATAATGGAGCAGTGTGATGACACAATGGAGCAGCATTATGAAAAAGTGCAACAGTGTGATATCACAATGGAGCACAGTGAGGGCACAAAGTAGCAGTGTGTGGTCACAATGAAGCAATGTGAGGGCACAATGGAGCAGGGTGAGAGAATAATGGACCAGGGTGAGAACACAGTGGGGCAATGTGATGACACAATGGACCTGTGTGATGACACAATGAAGCAGTGTGATGACACAATTTAGTAGTGTGATGACACAATAGAGGAGCTCTGTTGGCACAATGAAGCAGTGTGAAGGCACCATGGAGCATTGGGAAGACACAATGGAGCAGTGTGATGACACAAAGGAGCAGTGTGACAACACAATGGAGGAGTGTTATGACAAAATTTAGTACTGTGAGGGAACAATGAATCAATGTGAGGGAAAAATGGAGCAGGGTGATGACATAATGGAGCAGTGTGATGGAATATTTGAGCAGTGTGAGGGCACAATAGAGCAGTGTGATGACACAATGGAGCAGTGTGTGGGCACAATGGAGCAGTGTGATGACACAATGGTGCAGGGCAAGAGCACAATGGAGCAGTGTGAGTGCACAATGAAGCAGTGTTATGGGCACATTGGACCAGAGTCATGACACAGTGAGGCAGTGTGGGCACAATTTAGCATTGTGATGACACAGTGTAGCAGTGTGGGGTAAAATGGAGCAGTGTGATGGCACAATGGAGCAGTGTGATGACACAGTAGAGCAGTGAGATGACACAATTTAGCACTGTGAGGTCAAAAAGGAGCATTGTGAGGAAACAAATGAGTCGTAGGATGACACAATGGAACAACGTGATGATGCAAGGAAGGAGCTCTGTTGGCACAAAGGAGCAGTGTGAGGGCACAATGGAGAACTGTGAAGACAAAATGGAGCATTATGAGGGTACATGGGAGAAGAGTGAGGGCCCAATGAAGCAGTGTGATGACACAATGGAGCAGTGTGACAACACAATGAAGGAGTGTGATGACAAAAGTTAGCACTGTGAGGACACAATGGAGCAATGTGAGGGAACAATGGAGCAGGGTGATGACACAATGGTGCAGTGTGTTGGCACAAATGAGCAGTGTGAGGGCATAATGGAACAGTGTGAGGTCACAATGGAGCAGTGTGAGGGCACAATGGAGTAGAGGGAGGGCACAATGGACCACCTTATGGACAAAATGGAGCAGTGTGTTGGCACACTGGAGCAGTGCGTTGGCACAATAGAGCAGTGAGGACAAAATGGAGCAGTGTGATGACACAATTTAGCACTGTGAGCGGAAAATGGAGCAGAGTGATGATACAATGGAGCAGTGTGAGTGCAAAATGGAGCAGTGTGAGGGCACAATGGAGCAGTGTGAGGGCACAATGGAACAGTGTGTTGGCACAATGCAGCAGAGTGTAGGCACAACGGAGCAATGTGATGACAGAATGCAACAGTGTGATTGCACAATTGAGCAGTGTGTTGGCAAAATGGATCAGTTTGTTGACACAATGGAGCAGTGTGATTGCAAAATGGAGCAGAGTGTTGGCACAATGTAGCAGCATGATGACACATAGGAACAGCGTAATGACACAATGTAGCAGTGTGATGGCACAATGGAGCAGTGGGATGACATAATGCAGGAGTGTGAGTGCAAAATGGAGCAGTGTGCTTCCACAGTGGAGCATTGTGGAGGCACAATGGATTAGTCTGAGGGCACAATGGAGTAATGTGCATAAAATGGAGCAGCGTGAGGGCACAGTGGAGGAGTCTGAACGCACAATGGAGCAGTGTGATGATATAATGGAGCAGTGTGAGGACACAAAGGAGCAGCGTGAGGGCACAATGGAGATGTGTGATTACACAGTACAGCAGTGTGATGACCCAATAGAGCAGTGTGAGGGCACAATGGAGAAGTGTGAGGGCACAATGGAGCAGTGTTATGACACACTGGAGCAGTGTTATGACACAATGCAGCAGTGTGATATCAAGATGGAGCAGTGTGAGGGCAAAATGGAGCAGTGTGTGGTCACTCTGGAGCAGTGTGAGTGCACATTGGAGCAGTGTGAGTGCACAAAGCACCACTGTGAGGATAGAGTGGGGCAGTGTGATGACACAATGGAGCAGTGTGATGGCACAATGGAGCAATGTGATGACACAATGGGGCAGAGTGTTGGCACAATGGGGCAGTGTGATGACACAATGTAGCAGTGTGATGACACAATATAGCACTGTGATGGCAGAATGGAACAGTGAGAAGGCACAATGGAGAAGTGTGTTGGCACAATACATCAGTGTGTTGACACAATGGAGCAGTGTGATGGCAAATGGAGCAGAGTTTCGGCACAATATATCAGTGTGATGTCTCACAGGAGCAGCGAGATGACACAATGTAGCAGCGTGAGGACACAATAGTGCAGCGTGATTCGACATTGGAACACTGTGAGGGAACAATGCAGCAGGGTCAGGGCACAATGGAGTAGTGTGATGACACAATGGAACAGTGTGATAACACAAAAGAAGAGTGTGATGACACAATTTAGCACTGTGAGGACAAAATGGAGCAATGTAATGGAACTATGGAGCAGTGTGATGACACAATGGAGCAGTGTGATGGCACAATTTAGCAGTGTGAGGGCACAAGGGAGCAGAGTGAGGGCACAATGGAGCAGTGCGGTGACAAAATGGAGCAGTGTGATGGCACAATGGAGCAGTGAGAGGACATAATGGAGCAGTGCGAGGACACAATTTACCACTGTGAGGGCAAAAGTGAGTTGTGGGATGATACAATGGAGCAGTGTGAATGCAAAATGGAGCATTGTGATGGCACAATGGAACAGTGTGAGGGTACAATGGAGTAGAGGGTGGAAACAATGGACCACCTGGTGGACAAAATGGAGCAGCGTGTTGGCACAATGGAGCAGTGTGTTGGCACAATGGAGCAGTGTGATGACACAATGGAGCAGTGTGCTGACACAATTTAGCAATGTGAGGGCAAAATGGAGCAGAGTGATGATACAATGGGGCAGCGTGAGTGCAAAATGGAGCAGTGTGCTGGCACAATGGAGCAGTGTGAGGGCACAATGGAACAGTATGTGGACAAAATGGAGCAGTGTGTTTGCACAATGGAGCAGAGTGTAGGCAAAACGGAGCAATGTGATGACAGAATGGAACAGTGTGCTGGCACAATGGAGCAGTGGGATGACACAATGGAGCAGCGTGATAACAGAAAAGAGGAGTGTGATGACAGAGTGGAGCAGTGTGAGGACACAATGGAGCATGTGATGACACAATGGAGATGTGATAACACAATGGAACATTGTGATGGCAGAGTGGAGCAGTGTGATGACAAAACAGAACAGTGTGATGGCAAAATGGAGCAGTGTGTTGGCAAAATGGATCAGTTTTTTGACACAATGGAGCAGTGTGATGGCAAAATGGAGCAGAGTGTTGGAACAATGTAGCAGCGTGATGACACAAAGGAGCATTGTGATGACACAATGTAGCAGCGTGAGGGCACAATGGAGCAGAGTGATGGCACATTGGAACAGTGTCAGATAACAATGGAGCAGGGTCAGGGCACAATGGAGCAGTGTGATGGCACAATGGAGCAGTGGGATGACACAATGGAGCAGCGTGATAACACAAAAGAGCAGTGTGAGGACACAATGGAGCATGTGATGACACAATGGAGCAGCATGATAACAGAGGAGCAGAGTGATGGCACAGTGGAGCAGTGTGATGACAAAATGGAGCAGTGTGATGGCACAATGGAGCAGGGTGAGGACAAATTGGAGAAGTGTGAGAGCACAGTGGAGGAGAGTGATGAGACAATGGAGCAGACTGAGGGCACAATGGAGCAGTGTGACGCACAATGGGGCAGTGTGACACACAATGGGGCAGTGTGACACACAATGCGGCAGTGTGATGAGACAATGGAGCACCGTTATGACACAGTGCAGCAGTGTGATATCACAATGGAGCAGAGTGAAGGCACAATGTCGCAGTGTGTGGTCACAATATAGCAGTGCGAGGGCACAATGGAGCAGTGTGAGAGAACAATGGACCAGTGTGAGAACAGAGTGGGGCAGTGTGATGACACAATGGAGCAGAGTGATGGCACAATGAAGCAGTGTTATGACACAATGGAGCAGTGTGATGACACAATTTAGCACTGTGAGGACAATATGGAGCGTTGTGAGGAAACAAATGCGCAGTATGATGACACAATGGAGCAGGGTGATGACACAATGCAGGAGCTCTGTTGGCACAATGGAGTAGTTTGAGAACACAATGGAGCAGTCAAAAGACATAATGGAGCAGTATGAGGGTACATTGGAGCAGAGTGAGGGCACAATGGAGTAGTGTGATGACACAATGGAGCAGTGTGAGGGCATAATGGAGCAGTGTGAGGCCCCAATGGAGCAGTGTGATGACACAATTGAGCCACGTTATGACACAATGCAGCAGTGTGATATCAAGATAGAGCAGTGTAAGGGCTAAATGGCGCAGTGTGAGGGCAAAATGGAGCAGTGTGTGGTCACACTGGAGCAGGGTGAGGTCACATTGGAGTAGTGTGATGGCACAAAGCACCACTATGAGGATAGAGTGGGGCAGTGTGATGACACAATGGAGCAGTGTGATGGCACAATGGACCAATGTGATGACAAAATGTATCAGAGTGTTGGCAAAATGGGGTGTGTGATGACACAATGGAGCAGGGTGATGACACAATTTAGCACTGTGAGGGCAAAATGGAGCAGTGTGATTATACAATGGAGCAGTGTAAGTGCAAAACGGGGCAGTGTGATGTCACAATGGAGCAGTGTGAGGGCCCAATGGAGTAGAGGGAGGGCACAATGGACCACTGTCTGGAATAAATGGAGCTGTGTGTTAGCACAATGGAACAGTGTGTTGGCACAATGTAGCAGTGTGATGGCACAATGGAGCAGTGTGATGACAAAATTTAGCACTGTGAGGGGAAAATGGAGCAGAGTGATGATACAATGGAGCAGTGTGAGTGCAAAATGGAGCAGTGTGAGGGCACAATGGAGTAGTGTGAAGTCACAATGGAGCAGTGTGTTGGCACAATGGAGCCGAGTGTAGGCACAACGGAGCAGTGTGATGACAGAATGCAACAGTGTGATGGCACAATTGAGCAGTGTGTTGGCAAAATGGATCAGTTTGTTGACACAATGGAACAGTGTGATTGCAAAATGGAGCAGAGTGTTGGCACAATGTAGCAGCGTGATGACACATAGGAGCAGCGTGATGACACAATGTAGCAGTGTGATGGCACAATGGAGCAGAGTGTAGGCACAACAGAGCAGTGTGATGACAGAATGGAACAGTGTGATTTCGCAATGGAGCAGTGTCTTGGCAAAATGGATCAGTTTGTTGACACAATGGAGAAGTGTGATGGCAAAATGGAGCAGAGTGTCGGGACAATGTAGCAGCATAATGACACATAGGAGCAGCGTGATTACACAATGTAGCAGCGTGAGGAAACAATGGAGCAGCGTGATGGCACATTGGAGCAGTGTGTGGGAACAATGGAACAGGGTCAGGGCACAATGGAGCAGTGTGATGGCACAATAGATAAGTGGGGTGACACAATGCAGCAGTGTGAGTGCAAAACGGAGCAGTGTGCTTCCACAATGGAGCAGCGTGGGGACACAATGGATTAGTCTGAGGGCACAATGGAGCATTGTGATGACAAAATTGAGGAGTGTGATGGCACAATGGAGCAGTGTGGATAAAATGGAGCAGTGTGAGGGCACAATGGAGGAGTCTGAGAGCACAGTGGAGCAGTGTGATGAAACAATGGAGCAGTGTGAGGACAAAATGGAGCAGCATGAGGGCACAATGGAGATGTGTGATTACATAATAGAGCAGTGTGATGACACAATGGAGCTGGGTGAGGGCACAATGGAGCAGTGTGAGGGCACAATGGAGCAGTGTGATGACACAATGGATCAGCATTATGACACAATGCAGCAGTGTGATATCAAAATGGAGCAGTGTGAGGTCAAAATGGAGCAGTGTGTGGTCACCCTGGAGCAGTGTGCGGGCACATTGGAGCAGTGTGATGGTACAAACCCCCACTGTGAGGATAGTGATGCAGTGTGATGACACAATGGAGCAGTGTGATGGCACAGCGGACAATTGTGATGACAAAATGTAGCAGAGTGTTGGCACAATGGGGCAGAGTTATGACACAATGGATCAGGGTGATGACACAATTTAGCACTGTGAGGGCATAATGGAGCAGTGTGATGATACAATGGAGCAGTGTTAGTGCTAAATGGAGCAGTGTGATGGCACAATGGAGAAGTGTGAGGGCACAATGGAGGAGAGTGAGGCCACAACGGACCACTGTGTGGACAAAATGGACCAGTGTTTTGGCACAATGGAGCAGTGTGATGACAGAAAGGAAAAGTGTGATGGCACAATGGAGAAATGTGTCGGCACAATGGATCAGTGTGTGGACACAATGGAGCAGTGTGATGGCAAATGGAGCAGAGTTTCTGCACAATATAGCAGCGTGATGACACATATGAGCAGCGAGATGACACAATGTAGCAGCATGAGGACACAGTAGTGAAGCATGATGGGACATTGGAGCAGTGTGAGGGAACAATGGAGAAGGGGCAGGGCACAATGGAGATGTGTGATGGCAAAATGGAGCAGTGGGATGACACAGTGGAGCAGCGTGATAACACAAAAAAGTAGTGAAATGACACACTGGAGCAGTGTGAAGACACAATGGAGCATGTGATGACACAATGGAGCAGTGTGATAACACAGTAGAGCAGTGTGAAGACACACTGGAGCAGAGTGATGACAAAATGGATCAGTGTGATGGCACAATGGAGAAGGGTGCAGACAAAATGTAGAAGTGTGTGGGCACAATGGAGGAGAGTGTTGAAACAATGGAGCATTGGGTTGACACAATGGAGCACTGTGAGGGCACAATGGAGCAGTGTGAGGCACAATGGTTCAGTGTGATGACACAATGGAGCAGCGTTATGAGACAGTGCAGCAGTGTGATATCACAATGGAGCAGAGTGAGGGCATAATGTAGCAGTGTGTGGTCACAATTGAGCAGTGTGTAGGACACAATGGAGCAGTGTGAGAGAACAGTGGACCAGTGTGAGAACACAGTGGGGCATGGTGATGTCACAATGGAGCAGTGTGTTGGCACAATGGAGAAGTGTGTTGACACAATGGAGCAGTGTGATATCACAATGCAGCAGTGTGCTGGTACAATGGATCACTGTGTTGACACAATTGAGCAGTGTGATAGCGAAATGGAGCAGAGTGTCTGCAAAATATAGCAGCATGATGACACATAGGAACAGCTTGATGACACAATGTATCTGCGTGAGGACACAATGGAGCAGCATGATGACACATTGGAGCAGTGTGAGGAAACAATGGAACAGGGTAAGGGCACAATGGAGCAACTTGATGGCACATTGGAACAGTGGGATGACACAATGGAGCAGTGGGATGACACAATGGAGCAGCATGATAACAAAAAAGAGCAGAGTGATGTCACAGTGGAGCAGTGTGATGAAACAATGGAGCATGTGATGACACCATGCAGCAGAGTGATGACACAGTGGAGCAGTGTGATGACACAGTGGACTGGTGTGTTGACAAAATGGAGCAGTGTGATGCCACAATGGAGCAGGGTGAGGACAAATTGGAGAAGCTTGAGGGCACAATGGACGAGAGCGATGACACAATGGAGCTGTGTGATGAAACAATGGAGCACTGCGAGGGCACATTGGAGCAGTATGAGGCACAATGGAGCAGTATGCTGACACAATGGAGCAGCGTTATGACACAGTGCAGCAGTATGATATCACAAAGGAGCAGAGTGAGGGCACAATGTAGCACTGTGTGGTCACAGTGGAGCAGTGTGAGGGCACAATGGAGCAGAGTGAGAGAACAATAGTCCAGTTTGAGAGCGCAGTGGGGCCGTGTGATGACAGAATGGAGCAGTGTGATGGCACAATGAAGTAGTCTGATGACACAATGGAGCAGAGTGATGACACAATTTAGCACTGTCTGGGAAAAATGGAGCAGTGTGAGGAAACAAAGGAGCAGTATGATGACACAGTGGAGCAGAGTGATGACACAATGAAGGAGCTCTGTTGGCACAATGGAGCAGTGTGCAGGCAAAATGGAGCAGTGTGAAACACAATGTAGCAGTATGAGGGTAGTATGGAGCAGAGTGAGGGCACAATGGAGCAGTGTGATGACACAATGAGGCAGTTTGACCACACAATGGAGGAGTAGGATGACACAATTTAGCACTGTGAGGGCACAATGGCACAATGTGAAGGAACAATGGAGCAGGGTGATGACACAATGGAGCAGTGTGTTGGCACAAGAGATCAGTGTGTTGAAACAATGGAGCAGTGTGATGGCAAAATGGAGCAGAGTGTCGCCACAATATAGCAGCGTGATGACACATAGGAGCAGCGTGATGACACAATGTAGCAGTGTGAGGACACAAAGGAGCAGCGTGATGGTACATTTTAGCAGTGTGGGGAACAATGGAACAGGGTCAGGGCACAATGGAGCAGAGTGGTGGCACAATGGAGCAGTGGGATGACACAGTGGAGTAGTTTGATGACACAATGGAGCAGCATGGTAACAAAAAAGAGTAGTGTGATGACACAGTGGAGCAGTGTGATGACACAATGGAGCAGCATCTTGACACAGTGGAGTAGTGTGATGACACAGTGGAGCAGTGTGATGACAAAATGGAGCAGTGTGATGGCACAATGGAGCAGTGTGATGACAAAATGGAGCAGTGTGATGGCACAATGGAGCAGTGTGATAGCAACATGGAGCACTATGATGTCACAATGGAGCAGTGTGATGGCACAATGGAGCAGTGTAACGGCAAAAGGGAGCAGTATGATGGCAAAATGTAGCAAATTTATGACACAATGGAGCAGCGTTATGACACAGTGCAGCAGTGTGATATCACAATGGAGCAGAGTGAGGGCAAAATGTATCAGTTTGTGGTCATAATGAAGCAGTGTGAGGGCACAGTGGAGCAGGGTGTGAGAACAATGGACCAGGGTGAGAATACAGTGGGGCAGTGTGATGACACAATGGAGCACTGTGTTGGCACAATGAATCAGTGGGATGACACAATGGAGCAGCGAGATGGCACATTGAAGCAGTGTGATGACACAATTTAACAGCGTGATGACACAATTCAAGAGTTCTTTTGGCACAAAGGAGCAGTGTGAGGGCACAATGGAGCATTGGAAAGACAAAATTGATCAGTGTTATGACACAATGGAGCAGTGTTTCAACACAATGGAGGAGTATGTTGACAAAATTTAGCACTGTGAGTGCAAAATGGAGCAATGTGATGGAACAAGGGAACAGGGTGATGACATAATGGAGCAGTGTGATGGCACATTTGAGCAGTGTGAGGGCATCATGCAGCAGTGTGAAGGCACAATGGAGCAGTGTGTTGACACAATGGAGCAGTGTGAGGGCACAACGGAGGAGTGTGATGACAAATTGGGGCAGTGGGAGGGCAGAATGGAGCAGTGTTAAGGGCACAATGAAGCAGTGGCATGACACATTGAGGCAGTGTGAGGGCACAATTGAGCACTGTGATGACACTATGTTGCAGTGTGGGAACAAAATGGAGCAGTGTGGTGGCACAAAGGAGCAGGGTGATGAGCCAATCAAGCTCTGTGATGCCCAAATGGAGCATTGTGAAGACACAATCGAGCAGTGTGATGGCACAATGGACAATTTTTATGACAATGGAGCAGTGTGATGATACAATGGAGCAATGTGATGGCACAACGGAGAATTGTGATGATAAAATGGAGCAATGCGATGACACAATGGAGTACTGTATTGACACAATAGAGCTGTGTGATGGCACAGTGGAGCAGCTTGATGGCAAAATGGAGCACTATGATGTCACAATGAAGCAGTGTGATGGCACAAGTGTGCAGTGTGATGACACAATGGAGCAGAGTGATGACACAATGGAGCAGAGTCAGAGCAAAATGGAGCAGTGTGATGACACAGTGGAGCAGTGTGATTGCACAATGGAGCAGTCTGTTGGCACAGTGGAGCAGTGTGAAGACACAATGAAGCAGTTTGATGGCACAATGGAAAATTGTGATGGAACAATGGAGCAGTGAGATGACACAATAGAGCAGTGTGATGGCACAATGGAGAAGTGTGATGCCACAGTGGTGCACTGTGATGACACAATAGAGCAGTGTGAGGACAAAATTGAGCACTGTGTTTAAAAAATGAAGCAGTGTGATGGCAAAATGGAGCAGTGTATTGGCACAGTGTAACAGTGGGTTGGTAAAATGGAGAAGAGTGGTGGCACAACATAGCAGGGTGATGACACAAAGGAGCAGTGTGATGACACAATGGAGCAGAGTGATGGCACAATGGAGCAGAGTCAGAGCTCAATGGAGCAGTGTGATGACGCAGTGGAGCAGTGTGATTGCACAATGGAGCAGTCTGTTGGCACAGTGGAGCAGTATGATGACACAATGAAGCAGTTTGATGGCACAATGGAAAATTGTGACAGAACAATGGAGCAGTGATATGACACAATAGAGCAGTGTGATGGCACAATGGAGCAGTGTGATGATACAATGGAGCAATGTGATGGCACAATGGAGCATTGTGATGACAAAATGGAGCAATGTGATCACACAATGGAGTACTGTAATGAAACAATGGAGATGTGTGATGGCACAATGGAGTAGGGTGATGGCAAAATGGAGCACTATGATGTCACAATGAAGCAGTGTGATGGCACAAGTGTGCAGTGTGATGACACAATGGAGCAGAGTGATGGCAGAATGGAGCAGAGTCAGAGCACAATGGAGTGGTGTGATGACGCAGTGGAGCAGTGTGATTGCACAATGGAGCAGTCTGTTGGCACAGTGGAGCAGTGTGATGACACAATGAAGCAGTTTGATGGCACAATGGAAAATTGTGATAGAACAATGGAGCAGTGAGATGACACAATAGAGCAGTGTGATGGCACAATGGAGCACTGTGATAGCACAGTGGTGCACTGTGATGACACAATAGAGCAGTGTGATGGCAAAATGGAACATGTTCAGGGCACAATGGAGCACTGTGATTACACAATGGAACAGTGTGATGGCAAAACGGAGCAGTGTGTTTATAAAATGGAGCAGTGTGATAACAAAATGGAGCAATGTGATGGCAAAATGGAGCAGTGTATTGGTACAGTGGAACAGTGGGATGGTAAAATGGAGAAGAGTGGTGGCACAACATAGCAGCGTGATGACACAAAGGAGCAGCGTGATGACACAATCTAGCAGCGTGAGGACAAAATGGAGCAGCGTGATCGCACATTGGAGAAGTGTGTGGGAAAAATGGAGAGTGTGATGAGGAAATTGAGTAGTGTGATGACACGATGGAGTAGCATGGAGACACAATGCAGCAGTGTAATGGCACAATGGAGCATTGTGATGTCCCAATGGAGCAGTGAGTGGACTATTGAGCAGCGTGATGACACAATGGAGCAGTGTGATGTCAAAAGGGAGCAGTGTGATGGAGCAACGCAGCAGCGTGAGGGCAAAATGTAACAATGTGATGACACAATGCAGCAGTGTGAGTGCAAAATGGAGCAGTGTGCTGGTAAAATGGAGCAGCATGAGGGCATAATGCATTAGTCTGTGTGCACAATGGAACAGTGTGATGACACAGTGGAGGAGTGTGATGTTACAACAGAGCAACGTGGATCAAATAGAGCAGAGTGAGGGCACAATGAAGGAGTCTGAGCACAAAATGTTACAGTATGATGACACAATGGAGCAGTGTGAGGACAAAGTGCAGCAGCGTTAGGGCAAAACACAGGAGTGTCATTACACAATAGAGCAGTGTGATGACACAATGGAGCACTGTGAGAGCACAATGGATCAGCGTGAGGGCACAATGGAGCAGTATGATGACACAATGGAGCAGCGTTAGGACACAAAGCAGAAGTGAGTATCACGATGCTGCAGTGTGAGGACACAATGGAGCAGTGTGTGGTCACAATGGAGCAGTGTGAGGGCACAAAGGAGCAGTGTGAGGGCACAAAGCACAAGTGTGAGGATACAGTGGGTCAGTGTGATGACACAACGGAGCAGTGTGATGACACAATGGAGCAGTGTGAGGGCACAATGGAGCAGTGTGAGGGCACAATGGAGCAGTTTGTTGACACAATGGAGCAGCGTTAGGACACAGGGCAGCAGGGTGATATCAAAATGGAGCAGTGTGAGGGCACAATGGAGCAGTGTGAGGGCACAAAGCACAAGTGTGAGGATACAGTTGGTCAGTGTGATGACACAACCAAGCACTGTGATTGCACAATAGAGCAGTGTGATGACACAATGGAGCATTGTGATGACACAATTTAGCACTGTGTTGGGCTGTGGGGATAGCACAACCATTAAAGGCTTAGGCTAAGAACCGCAAAAAACAATTTAGCACTGTGAGGTCAAAATGGAGCATTGTGAGGAAACAAATGAGCAGTATAATGTCACAATGGAGCAGCATGATGACACAATGGAGGAGCTCTTTTGTCACAATGGAGCAGTGTGAGGGCACATTGGAGCAGGGTGAAGACACAATGGAGCAGTATGAGGGTGCATTGGAGCAGAGTGAGAGCACAATGGAGCAGTGTGATGACACAATTGAGCAGTGTAACAACACAATGGAGGAGTGTGATGACACATTTTATCACTGTGAGGACACAATGGAGCAAAGTGAGGGAACAATGGAGCAGGGTGATGAACCAATGGAGCAGTGTGATGACACAATTGAGCAGTGTGAGGGCACTATGGAGCAGTGCGAGGGCACAAGGGAACAATGTGATGACACAATGGAGTAGTGTGAGGGCACAATGGAGCAGTGTGAGGGCACAATGGAGCCGTTTTAAGGGGAAAATGGAGCAGTGTCATGTCACAATGAGGCAGTGTGAGGGCACAATGGAGCATTGTGATGACACAATGGAGCATAGTGTTGTTGCAGTGGAGTAGTGAGAGGACAATGGAGCAGTGTGATGGCACAATTGATCAGTGTGATGGCAAAAGCGAGCAGTGTGATGGCACAATGGAGCAGCATGAGGGCAAAATATAGCAATGTGATGACACAATGCAGCAGAGTGAGTGCAAAATGGAGCACTGTACTGGCACAATCGAGCAGCGTCAGGGCACAATGCCTTATTCTGAGTGCACGATGGAGAAATTTTATGACACAATGGAGGAGAGTGATGGCACAATGTGGCAACAGGGATCAAATGGAGCAGGGTGAGGGCACAATGGAGGAGTCTGAGCACAAAATGGATCAGTAGGATGACAAAATGGAGCAGTGTGAGGACCAAATGGAGCAGCGTGAGGGCACAATGAAGAGGGGTGATTACACAATAGAGCAGTTTGATGAAACCAGGGAGCACTGTGAGGGCACAATGGAGCAGTGTGTGGGCACAATTGAGCAGTTTGATGACACAAAGGAGCAGCATTAGTAAACAAGGCAGCAGTGTGATACCATAATGGAGCACTGTGAGGGCACAAAGGAGAAGTGTGTGGACACAATGGAGCAGTGTGAGGGCAGAAAGCACCAGTGTGATGATACAGAGGGGCAGTGTGATGACACAATTGAGCACTGTGATTGCACAATAGAGCAGTGTGATGACACAATCGAGTAGTGTGATGACCCAATTTAGCAATGAGAGGGAAAAATGGAGCAGTGTGATGATACAATGGAGCAATGTGAGTGCAAAATGGAGCAGCATTAGGACACAGTACAGCAGTGTGATATCACGATGGAGAAGTGTGAGGGCACAATGGAACAAGGTGTGGTCAGAATGGAGCAGTGCGAGGGCACAAAGCACAAGTGTGAGGATACGGTGGGGCAGTGTGATGACACAATCGAGCACTGTGATTGCACAATAGAGCAGTGTGATGACACAATGGAGCAGTGTGATGACACAATTTAGCAATGAGAGGGAAAAATGGAGCAGTGTGATGATACAATGGAGCAGTGTGATGACACAATTTAGCAATGAGAGGGGAAAATGGAGCAGTGTGATGATACAATGGAGCAACGTGAGTGTAAAATGGAGCAGTGTGATGGCACAATGGAGCAGTATGAGGGCACAAATGACCAGGATGTGAACAAAATGGAGCAGTGTATTGGCAGAATGCAGCAGTGTGTAGGCACAAAGGAGCAGTGTGATGACAAAATGGAACAGTGTGATGGCACAATGGAGCAGTGTGTTGGCACAATGGATCAGTGTGTTTCACAGTGGAGCAGTGTGATGGAAAAATGGAGCAGAATGTCGGCACAATGTAGCAGCATGATGACACATAGGAGCAGTGTGATGACACAATGTAGCAGCATGAGGACACAATGGAGCAGCATGCTGTCACATTGGAGCAGCATGACAGAATAATGGAGCAGGGTCAGGGCAGAAGTCAGCAGTGGAATGGCACAATGCAGCATTGGGATGACACATTGGAGCAGCGTGATAACACAAAAGTGCAGCATGATGATACAGGGGAGCAGTGAGATGACAAAATGGAGCAAGGGATGACACATTGGAGCAGCGTGATGACACAGGGGAGCAGTGTGATGACACAGTGGAGCAGTGTGATGGCACAATGGAGGAGTATGATGGCACAATGTGGCAAGGAGGATCAAATGGAGTAGGGTGAGGGCAAAATGGAGGAGTCTGAGCACAAAATGGAGCAGTATGATGACAAAATGAAGCAGTGTGTGGACAAAATGGAGCAGTGTGATGGCACAATGATGAGGGGTGATTACACAATAGAGCAGTGTGAGGACACAACAGAGCACTGTGAGGGCACAATGGAGCAGTGTGAGGGCACAATGCAGCAGTTTGATGACACAATTGAGCAGAGTTAGTACACAACGCAGCAGGGTGATATCAAAATGGAGAAGTGTGAGGGCACAATGGAGCAGTGTTAAGGGGACAAGGGAGCACTGTCAAGTCACAATGAGGCAGTGTGAGGGCACAATGATGCATTGTGATGACACAATGGAGCATTTGATGACAAAATGGAGCAGAGTGATGACACAGTGGAGCAGTGTGATGATACAGTGGAGCAGTGTGATGACAAAATGGAGCAGTGTGATGGCACAATGGTGCGGGATGTGGACAAAATGGAGAAGCCAGAAGGCAAAATGCAGGAGAGTGATGACACAATGGAGCAGATTGATGACACAATGGAGCACTGTGAGGGCACAATGGATCAGTGTGAGGCACAATGGAGCAGTGTGATGATGCAAAGGAGCAGCGTTATGACACAGTGCAGCAAGGTGATATAACAATGGAGCAGAGTGAGGGCACAATGTAGCAGTATGTGGTCACAATGGAGCAGTGTGTGGGCACAATGGAGCAGTGTGAGAGAAAATGGACCAGTGTGAGTACACAGCGGGGCAGTGTGATGACACAATGGAGCAGAGTGATGGCACAATGAAGCAGTGTAAAGACACAATGGAGCAGTGTGATGACAAAATTTAGCAATGTGAGGTCAAAATGGAGATTTGGAGGAAACAAATGAGCAGTATGATGATACAATGGAGCAGCGTGATGACACACTGGAGGAGCTCTGTTTTCACAATTGAACAGTGTGAGGACACAATGGAGCAATGTGATGACACAATGGAGCAGTGTGAGGGCACAATGGAGCAGTATTAAGGGGACAAGGGAGCAGTGTCATGTCACAAGGAGGCAGTGTGAGGGCACAATGGAGCACAGTGATGACACAATGGAGCATGTGATGACACAATGGAGCAGCATGAAGACACAGTGGAGCAGTGCGATGACAAAAAGGAGCAGTGTGATGGAACAATGGAGCATGATGTGGACAAAATGGAGAATCGTGAGGGTACAATGGAGGAGAGTGATGACACAATTTTGCAGAGTGATGACACAATGGAACACTTTGAGGGCACAATGAAGCAGTGTATGGGCACAATGGAGCAGTGTGAGAGAACAATGGACCAGTGTGAGAACACAGTGGGGCAGTGTGATGACACAATGGACCTGTATGATGAAACAATGAAGTAGTGAGATGACACAAAGGAGCAGTGTGATGAAACAATTTAGCACTGTGAGGTCAAAATGGAGCATCGTGAGGAAGCAAATGAGCAGTATGATGTCACAATGGAGCAGCATGATGACACAATGGAGGAGCTCTGTTGTCACAATGGAGCAGTTTGAGGACACATTAGAGCAGTGTGAAGACACAATGGAGCAGTATGAGGGTACATTGGAGCAGAGTGAGGGCACAATGGAGCAGTGTGATGACACAATGGAGCAGTGTAACAACACAACGTAGGTTTGTGATGACACATTTTAGCACTATGAGGACATAATGGAGCAAAGTGGGGGAACAATGGAGCAGGGTGATGACACAATGGAGCAGTGTGATGACACAATTGAGCAGTGTGAGGGAACTATGGTGTAGTGCGATGGCTAAAGGGAGCAATGTGAGGGCACAATGGAGCAGTGTGAGGGCACAATGGAGCAGTGTTAAGGGGACAATGGAGCAGTGTCATGTCACAATGAGGCAGTGTGAGGGCACAATGGAGTATTGTGATGACACATTGGAGAATAGTGTTGTTGCAGTGGAGCAGTGAAAGAACAATGGACCACCGTGATGACACAATGGAGCAGTGTGATGGCAAAACGGAGCAGTGTGATGGCAAAACGGAGCAGTGTGATGGCACAATGGAGCAGCGTGAGGGCAAAATGTAGCAATGTAATGACACAATGCAGCAGAAAGAGTGCAAAATGGAGCATTGTGCTGGCACAATCAAGCAGCGTCAGGGCACAATGGATTTTTCTGAGTGCACAATGGAGAAATGTGATGACACAATAGAGGAGAGTGATGGCACAATGTGGCAACGTGGAACAAATGGAGCAGGATGAGGGCACAATGGAGGAGTCCGAGCACAAAATGGATCAATATGATGACAAAATGGAGCAGTATGAGGACCAAATGGAGCAGCATGAGGGCACAATGAAGAGGGGTGATTACACAATAGAGCAGTTTGATGACATCATGGAGCACTGTGAGGGCACAATGGAGCAGTGTGAGGGCACAATGGAGCAGTTTGATGACACAAAGGAGCAACATTATTACACAATGCCACAGTGTGATACCAAGATGGAGCAGTGTGAGGGCAAAAAGGAGAAGTGTGTGGACACAATGGAGCAGTGTGAGGGCACAATGGAGCAGAGTGATGACACAATGGAGTAGTGTGATGACACAATGGAACAGTGTGATGACACAATTTAGCCCTGGGACGGAAAAATGGAGCAGTGTGATTATATAATGGAGCATTGTGAGTGCAAAATGGAGCAGTGTGATGGCACGATAGAACAGTGTGATGGCGCAATGGAGCAGTGTGAGGGTACAATAGACCAGTATGTGGAAAAAATGGAGCAGTGTGTTGTCACAATGGAGAAATGTGAGGGAACACTGGATTAGGTTCACATCACAATGGACCAGTGTGATGGCAAGATGGATGAGTGCGATGAGACAATGGAGCAGCGTGATAACACAAAAGAGCAGCGTGATGACACAGTGGAGCAGTGTGGTGATACAATGGAGCATGTGATGACACAGTGAAGCAGCGTGATGACACAGTGGAGTGGTGTGATGACACAGTCTAGCAGTGCGATGACAAAATGGAGCACTGTGAGGGCACATTGGAGCAGGGTGAGGAAAAACTGGAGAAGTGTGTGGGCACAATGGGGGAGAGTGATGAAACAATGGAGCATTGTGATGACACAATGGCACACTGTGAGGGCAAAATGGAGCAGTGTGAGGCACATGGAGCAGTGAGATGACACAATGGAGCAGCGTTATGATACAGAGCAGCAGTGTGATATCACAATGGAGCAGAGTGAGGGCACAATGGAGCAGTGTGTGGTCACAATGGATCAGTGTGAGGGCACAATGGAGCAGTGTGAGAGAACAATGGACCAGAGTGAGAACACAGTGAGGTAGAGTGATGACACAATGGAGCAGTGTAATGGCACAAACAAGCAGTGTGATGGCAAAATGGAGCAGTGTGATGGCACAATTGAGCAGTGTGAGGGCACAATGGAGCAGTGTGAGGGCAAAAGTGAGCAATGTGATGACACAATGGAGCACAATGCGGGCACAATGGAGCAGTGTGATGACACAATGGAGTAGTGTGAGGGCACAGTGGAGCAGTGTTAGGGGGACAATGGAGCAGTGTCATGTCACAAGGAGGCAGTGTGAGGGCACAATGGAGCAATGAGATGACACAGTGGAGCATGTGATGACACAATGGAGCTGCATGATGACACAGTGGAGCAGTGCGATGACACAGTGGAGCAGTGTGATGACAAAATGGAGCAGTGTGATGGAACAATGGAGCAGGATGTGGACAAAATGGAGAAGCGTGAGGGCACTATGGAGGAGAGTGATGACACAATTTAGCAGAGTGATGACACAATGGAGCACTGTGTGGGAACAAGGGAGCAGTGTGAGGCACTATGGAGCAGTGTGATGACACGATGGAGCAGCGTTATGACACAGTGCAGCAGTGTGATATCACAATGGAGCAGAGTGAGGGCACAATGTAGCAGTTTGTGGTCACAATGTAGCAGTGTGAGAGCACAATGAAGAAGTGTAAGAGAACAATGGACCAGTGTGAGGACACAGTGGGGCAGTGTGATGACACAATGGAGCCATGTGATGACACAATTTAACACTGTGAGGTCAAAATGGAGCATTGTGAGGAAACAAATGAGCAGTATGATGACATAAGGGAGCAGCGTGATGACACAATGGGGGAAGACTGTTGTCACAATGTAGCAGTATGAGGGCACAATGGAGCATTGTGTAGACACAATGAAGCAGTATGAGGGTACATTGGGGCAGAGTGAGGGCACAATGGAACAGTGTGATGACACAATGGAGCAGTGTGATGACAAAATGGAGGAGTGTGATGATACAATTTTGCACTGTGATGACACAATGGAGCAAAGAGAGGGAATAATGGAGCAGGGTGATGACACCATGGAGCAGTGTGAGGGCACAATAGAGCAGTGTGAGGGCACAAGTGAACAATGTGATGACACAATGGAGCAGTGTGAGGGCACAGTGGAGCACTGTTATGGGGACAATGGAGCAGTGTGATGTCACAAGTAGGCAGTGTGAGGGCACAATGGAGCAGTGTGATGACACAATTGAGCAGTGTGAGGGCAAATGTGAACATTGTGAGGACACAATGGAGCATGTGATGACACAATGGAGCAGAATTATGACACAATGCAGCAGTGTGATTATACAGTGGAGCAGTGTGATGACAAAATGCAGCAGTGTGATGGAACAATGGAGCCAGATGTGGACAAAATGGAGAAGCATGAGGGCACTATGGAGGAAAATGATGACACAATTTAGGAGAGGGATGACACAATGGAGCACTGTGAGGGCACAATTGATCAAGGTGAAACCACTATTTAGCAGTGTGTGGTCACAGTGGAGCAGTGTGAGAGAACAATGGACAAGTGTGAGAACACAGTGGGGCAGTGTGATAACACAATGGAGCCATGTGATGACACAATTTAGCACTGTGAGGTCAAAATAGAGCATTGTGAGGAAACAAATGAGCAGTATGATGACACAATGGAGCAGCGTGATGGCACAATGGAGGAAGTCTGTTGTTACAATGTAGCAGTGTGAGAGCACAACGGAGCATTGTGTAGACAAAATGGAGCAGCATGAGGGTACATTGGGGCAGCGTGAGGGCACAATGGAGCAATGTGATGACACAAAGGAGCAGTGTGACAACAAAATGGAGGAGTGTGATGATACAATTTAGCACTGTGAGGACACAATGGAGCAAAGTGAGGGAATAATGGAACAGGGTGATGACACAAGGGAGCAGTGTGAGGGCACAATAGAGCAGTGAGAGGGCACAAGGGAACAATGTGATGACACAATCGAGCAGTGTGAGGGCACAATGGAGCAGTGTTATAGGGACAATGGAGCAGTGTCATGTCACAAGGAGGCAGCGTGAGTTCACAATGGATCAGGGTGATGACACAATTGAGCAGTGTGAGGGTACAAGGGAGCAGTGTGAGGGCAAAGGGAGCAATGTGATGACACAATGGAGCAGTGTGATGATGCAATGGAGCAGTCTGAGGGCACAATGGAGCAGTATTAAGGGGACAATGCAGCAGTGTCATGTCACAAGGAGGCAGTGTGAGGTCAAAATGGAGCATTGTGATGACACAATGGAGCATGTGATGACACAATGGAGCAGCGTGATGACACAGTGGAGCAGTGCGATGACAGAGTGGAGCAGTGTGATGACAAAATGGAGCAGTGTGATGGCACAATGGAGCAGGATGTGGACAAAATCGAGAAGCATGAGGGCACAATGGAGGAGAGTGATGACACAATTTAGCAGAGTGATGACATAATGGAGCGCTGAGGACACAATGGAGCAGTGTGAGGCACAATGGAGCAGTGTGAGGCACAATGGAGCAGTGTGATGATACAATGCAGCAGCATTATGACACAGTGCAGCAGTGTGATATCACAATGGAGCAGAGTGAGAGAAAAATGTAGCAGTGTCTGGTCACAATGGAGCAGTGTGAGGGCACAATGGAGCAGTGTGAGAGAACAATGGACCAGTCTCCTAACACAGGGGGGCAGTGTGATGACACAATGGAGCAGTGAGATGAAACAATTTAGCACTGTGAGGTCAAAATGGAGCATTGTGAGGAAACAAATGAGCAGTATGATGACACAATGGAGCAGCGTGATGACACAATTGAGGACCTCTGTTGTAACAATGGAGCAGTGTGAGGGGATGATGGAGCCTTGTGAAGACACAATGGAGCAATATGAGGGTACATAGGGGCAGAGTGAGGGCACAATGGAGCATTGTGATGACACAAATGAGCAATGTGACAAGACAATGGAAGAGTGTGATGACACAATTTAGCACTGTGAGGACACAATGGAGCAAAATGAGGAAACAATGGAGCAAGGTGATGACACAATTGAGCAGTGAGAGGCCACAATGGAGCAGTGTGAGGGCAAAAGGGAGCAATGTGACGACACAACGGAGCAGTGTGAGGGAACAATGGAGCAGTGTGATGACACAATTGGACAGTGTGAGGTCACAATGGATCAGGGTGAGGGCATAATTGAGCACTGTGAGAGAACAATGGACGAGTTTGAGAACACAGTGGGCCAGTGTGATGACACAATGGAGCAGTGTGATAAAATTTTAGCACTGTGAGTTCAAAATGGAGCATTGTGGGGAAACAAAAGAGCAGTCTGATGACATATTGGAGCAGCGTGATAACACAATGGAGGAGCTCTGTTGTCACAATGGAGCAGTGTGAGGGCAAAATGAAGCATTGTGAAGACACAATGAGGCAGTATGAGGGTATATTGGGGCAGAGTGAGGGCATAATGGAGCAGTATGAGGGTACATTGGGGCAGTGTGAGGGCACAGAGGAGCAGTGTGAGAGAACAATGGAACACTGTGAGAACACAGATGGGCAGTGTGATAACACAATGGAGCAGTGGGATGGCAAAATGGAGTAGGGTCAGAGCAAAATGGAGCACTGTGATGACACAATGGAGCACTGTGATAGCAAAATGGAGCAGTGTGTTGGCACAATGGAGCACAGTGATGACACAATGGAGCAGTGTGATGGCACAATGGAGTGGTGTGTTGGCACAATGGAGCAGTGTGTTGACACATGGAACTGTGGGATGGCAAAATGGAGAAGAGTGGCGGCCTAATATAGCAGCGTGATGACACAAAGTAGCAACGTGATGACACAATGTACCTGCGTGAGGACAGAATGTAGCAGCATGAGGACAGAATGGAGAAGAGTGATGGCACATTGGAGCACTATGAGGGAAAAATGGAGAGTGTGATGACAAAGTTGTCCAGTGTGATGACACAATGGAGTAGCGCAAAGACACAATGCAGCAGTGTAATGGTGCAATGGAGCATTGTGAAGGCTCAATTGGAGCAGTGAGTGGACAATTGAGAAGCGTGATGACACAATGAAGCATGGTGATGGCACAACTCAGCTGTGTGATGGCACAATGTAGCAGCATGAGTGCAAAATGTAGCAGTGTGATGACACAATGCAGCAATGTGAGTGCAAAATGGAGCAGTGTGATGCCACAATGGAGCAGCGTCAGGGGACAATGGATTAGTTTGAGTGCACAATGGAGCAGTGTGATGACACAATGGAGGAGTGTGATGGCACTATGGAGCAATTTGGATAAAATTGAGCAGCATAAGGGCACAATGGAGGCATCTGAGAACACAATGGAGCAGTGTGATGAAACAATGGAGCAGTGTGAGGACAAAATGGAGCAGCGTAAGGGCACAATGTAATGATTACACAATAGAGCAGTGTGATGACAATATTGAGGACTGTCAGGGAACAATGGGGCAGTGTGAGGGCACAATGGAGCAGTGTGATGACACAATGGAGCAGTGGGATGGAACAATGGAGCAGTGTGTTAGCAAAGTGGAGCAGTGTGATGGCATAATAGTGAAGTGTGATGACACAATGGAGCAGTGTTAGGGTACAGTGGAGCCATGTGATGACAAAATTAACCTGTGTGAGGGCACAATGGAGCTCTGTGATGACACAATTGAGAAGTGTGAAGACACAATGGAGCAGTGTGATGACAAAGTCGAACAGTGTTATGGCTCAATGGAGCACTGTGAGTGCACAATGGATCAGCGTGAGGGCAAAATGGAGCAGTGTGATGACACAATGGAGCAGTGTGAGGCCAAAATGGAGGAGTGTGAGGTCACAATGGAGCAGTGTGAGGGCACAAATGACCATTGTGTCAACTAAATTGAGAGTGTGGGGGCAAGAATTGTGCATTGTGAGGGCACAATGGAGTAGTGTGATGACAGAATGGAGCAGTGTGATTATAGAATGGAGCCATGTGATGACACAATTTACAACTGTGAGGGCACAATAGAGTAGTGTGACAGCACAATGGAGCTGTGTGATGACACCAAGGAGCAGTGTGAGAACAAAATGGAGCAGGGTGAGGGCACAATCTAGGTGTATGAGGGCACCATTGAGCACTGTGATGACACAATGAAGCGGAGTGAGAGCAAAATGGAGCAGTGTGAGGGCACAATGTTGAAGGGAGATTACACAATAGAGCAGTGTGATGACAGAATGGAGCACTGTGAAGGCACAATGGTGCAGTGTGAGGGTACAATGGAGCAGCTTGATAACACAATTGAGCAACATTAGTACGCAATGCATCAGTGGGATATCACAATGGAGCAGTGTGAGGGCACAATGGAGCAGTGTGAGAGCAAAATTGAGCAGTGTTAAGGGGACCATGGTGCACTGTCATGACACAATGACGCAGTGTGAGGTCACAATGGAGCACTGGGCTGACACAATGGAGCATGTGATGACACAATTGAGCAGTGTGATGAAACCGTGGAGCAGTGTGAGGGCAAAATGGAGCAGTGTGAGGCCACAAAGCACCAGTGTGAGGATACAGTGGGGCAGTGTGATGACACAATGGAGCAGTGTGATGGCACAATACAGCACTGTGATGAGAAAATGGAGCAGTGTGATGGCACAATGGAAACGTGTGAGTGCAAAACAGTGCAGTGTTATGGCACAATGGAGCAGTGTGAGGGCACAATGGAGCAGTGTGAGGGCACAATTGACCAGTTTGTGGACAAAATGGAACAGTGTGTTGGCAGATTGGAGCAGTGTATAGGAACAAAGGAGCAGTGTGATGACAGGATGGAACAGTGTGATGGCACAATGGAGCAGTGTGTTGGCACAATGGATCAGTGTGTTGACACAATGGAGCAGTGTGATGGAAAAATTGAGCAGTGTGTCACCACAATGTAGCAGCATCATGACACATAGGAGCCGAGTGATGACACAATGGAGCAGCGTGCTGTCACATTGAAGCAGTGTGAGGGAATAATGGAGCAGGGTCAGGGCAGAATGGAGCAGTGTAATAGTACAATGTTGCAGTGGGATGACACAAGGGAGCAGTGTGATGACACAATTTAGCACTGAGAGGACAAAATGGAGCATTGTGATCACACAATGGAGCAGTATGTGGGCACAATGGAGCAGTGTGTGGGCACAAAGGACAAATGTGTGGACAAAATGGAGCACTGCGAGGGCACAAATGGTGCAGTGTTAGGGCACAATGGAGCAGTGTAATGACAGCATGGAGTGGTGTGATTACACAATGGAGCCGTTTAATGACACAATTTAGCACTGTGAGTGCAGAAAAGAGTAGTGTGATGGCACAGTGGAGCAGTGTGATGACACAGTGGAGCTGTGTGAAGACAAAATGGACCAGGGTGAGGGCACAATGGACGTGTATGAAGGAACAATTTAGCAGTGTGATGACACACTGAAGCAAGGTGAGGGCACAATGGAGCAGGGTGATGACACAATGGAGCAGTGTTATGACACAGTGCAGCATTGTGATATCACAATTGAGCAGAGTGAGGGCACAATGTAGCTGGTTGTGGTCACAATTGAACAGTGTGAGGGCACAATGGAGCAGTGTGAAAGAACAATGGACCACTGTGAGAACACAGTGGGGCAGTGTGATGACACAATGGTGCAGTGTGGTGACAGAATGGAGCAGTATGATGGCAAAATGGAGTAGGGTTAGAGCAAAATGGAGCACTGTGATGACACAATGGAGCACTGTGATAACAAAATGGAGCAGTGTGTTGGCAAAATGGAGCACTGTGATGACACAAAGGAGCAGTGTGATGGCACAATGGAGTGGTGTGTTAGCACAATGGAGCAGAGTGTTGACACAATGGAACTGTGGGATGGCAAAATGGAGAAGAGTGGCGGCACAATAGAGCAGCGTGATGACACAAAGTAGCAGCGTGATGACACAATGTAGCAGCGTGAGGACAGAATGTAGCAGCGTGAGGACAGAATGGAGCAGAGTGATGGCACATTGGAGAACTATGAGGGAAAAATGGAGAGTGTGATGACAAAATTGTGCAGTGTGATGACACAATGGAGTAGTGTGAAGACAAAATGCAGCAGTTTAATGGCACAATGGCGCTTTGTGAAGGTGCAATTGGAGCAGTGAGTGGACAATTGAGAAGCGTGATGACACAATGAAGCATGGTGATGGCACAACTCAGCAGTGTGTTGGCACAATGGAGCAGCATGAGTGCAAAATGTAGCAGTGTGATGACACAATGCAGCAATTTGAGTGCAAAATGGAGCAGTGTGATGCCACATTGGAGCAGCATCAGTGGACAATGGATTAGTTTGAGTGCACAATGGAGCAGTGTGATGACACAATGGAGGAGTGTGATGGCACTATGGAGCAATGTGGATAAAATTGAGTAGCGTGAGGGCATAATGGAGGCATCTGAGCACACAATGGAGCAGTGTGATGACACAACGGAGCAGTGTGAGGACAAAATGGAGCAGCGTGAGGGCACAATGTAGTGATTAAACAATAGAGCAGTGTGATGACAATATGGAGCACTGTCAGGGAACAATGGAGCCGTGTGAGGGCTCGATGGAGCAGTGTGATGACACAGTGGAGCAGCATGATGACACAATGGAGCAGTGTGATGGAACAGTAGAGCAGTGTGTTGGCAAAGTGGAGCAGTGTGATGGCATAATAGTGAAGTGTGATGATACAATGGAGCAGTGTTAGGGTACAGTGGAGCCATGTGATGACAAAACTAACCTGTGTGAGGGCAAAATGGAGTTCTGTGATGACACAATTGAGAGGTATGAAGACACAATGGAGCAGTGTGATGACAAAATCAAACAGTGCTATGGCTCAATGGAACACTGTGAGTGCACAATGGATCAGTGTGAGGTCAAAATGGAGCAGTATGATGACACAATGGAGCAGTGTGAGGCCAAAATGGAGGAGTGTGAGGTCACAATGGAGCAGTGTGAGGGCACAAATGACCATGGTGTCAACAAAATAGAACAGAGTGTGGGCACAGATGGTGCATTGTGAGGGCACAATGGAGTAGTGTGATGACAGAATGGAGCAGTGTGATTATACAGTGGAGCACAGTGATGACACAATTTACCACTGTGAGGGCACAATAGAGTAGTGCGATGGCACAATGGAGCTATGTTGACACAAAGGAGCACTGTGAGAACAAAAATGAGCAGGGTGAGGACACAATCTAGGAGTTTGTGGTCACAATTGAGCACTGCGATGACACGATGAAGCAGGGTGAGAGCACAATGGAGCAGTGTGAGGGCACAACGATGATTACACAATAGAGCAGTGTGATGACACAATGGAGCACTGTGAGGGCAAAATGGTGCAGTGTGATGGCACAATTGAGCAGTGTGAGGGCACAATGGAGCAGTGTGAGGGCACAATTGACCAGTCTGTGGACAAAATGGAACAGTGTGTTGGCAGATTGGAGCAGTGTATAGGCACAAAGGAGCAGTGTTATGACAGAATGGAACAGTGTGATGGCACAATGGAGCAGTGTGTTGGCACAATGGATCAGTGTGTTGACACAGTGGAGCAGTGTGATGGAAAAATGGAGCAGATTGTCACTACAATGTAGCAGCATGATGACACATAGAAGCAGAGTGATGACACAATGGAGCAGCGTGAGGACACAATGGAGCAGCGTGCTGTCACATTGGAGCAGTGTGAGGGAATAATGGAGCAGGGTCAGGGCAGAATGGAGCAGTGTAATAGCACAATGCTGCAGTGGGATGACACAGGGAGCAGTGTGATGACACAATTTAGCACTGTGAGGACAAAATGGAGCATTGTGATCACACAATGGAGCAGTGTGTGGGCACAATGGAGTAGTGTGTGGGCACAAAGACAACTGTGTGGACAAAATGGAGCACTGCGAGGGCACAAATGGCGCAGTGTGAGGGCACAATGGAGCAGTGTAATGACAGCATGGAGTGGTGTGATTACACAATGGAGCCGTTTGATGACAAAATTTAGCAGTGTGAGGGCAGAAAAAAGTAGTGTGATGGCATAGTGGAGCAGTGTGATGACACAATGGAGCAGTGGGAGGACAAAATGGAGCAGGGTGAGGGCACAATGGATGTGTATGTAGGAATAATTTAGCAGTGTGATGACACACTGAAGCAAGGGGAGGGCACAATGGAGCAGGGTGATGACACAATGGAGCAGTGTTATGACACAGTGCAGCATTGTGATATCACAATCGAGCAGAGTGAGGGCATAATGTAGCAGTTTGTGGTCACAATGGAACAGTGTGAGGGCACAATGGAGCAGTGTGAGAGAACAATGGACCACTGTGAGAAAACAGTGGGGCAGTGTGATGACACAATGGTGCAGTGTGATGACAGAATGGAGCAGTGTGATGGCAAAATGGAGTAGGGTCAGAGCAAAATGGAGCACTGTGATGACACAATGGAGCACTGGGATAGCAAAATGGAGCAGTGTGTTGGCACAATGGATCACTGTGATGACACAATGGAGCAGTGTGATGGCACAATGGAGTGGTGTGTTGGCACAATGGAGCAGAGTGTTGACACAATGGAACTGTGGGAGGGCAAATTGGAGAAGAGTGGTGGCACAATATAGCAGCGTGATGACACAGAGTAGCAGCGTGATGACATAAAGTAGCAGCGTGAGGACAGAATGCAGCAGGGTGAGGACAGAATGTAGCAGAGTGATGGCACATTGGAGCACTATGAGGGAAAAATGGAGAGTGTGATGACAAAATTTTGCAGTGTGAAGACACAATGGAGTAGCGTGAAGACACAATGCTGCCGTGTAATGGCACAATGGAGCATTGTGAAGGCGCAATTGGAGCAGTGAGTGGACAGTTGAGCAGCGTGATGACACAATGCAGCAATGTGAGTGCAAAATGGAGCAGTGTGATGCCACAATGGAGCAGCTTCATGGAACAATGGATTAGTTTGAGTGCACAATGGAGCAGTCTGATGACACAATGGAGGAGTGTGATGGCACTATGAAGCAATGTGGATAAAATTATGCAGCGTGAGGGCACAATGGAGGCAATCTGAGAACACAATGGAGCAGTGTGATGACACAATGGAGTAGTGTGGGGACAAAATGGAGCAGCGTGAGGGCACAATATAGTGATTACACAATAGAGCAGTGTGATGACAATATGGAGCACTGTCAGGGAACAATGGAGCCGTGTGAGGGCACAATGTTGCAGTGTGATGACACAGTGGAGCAGCGTGATGACACAATGGAGCAGTGTGATGAAACAATGGAGCAGTGTGTTGGCAAAGTGGAGCAGTGTGATGGCATAATAGTGAAGTGTGATGACACAATGGAGCAGTGTTAGGGCACAGTGGAGCCATGTGATGACACAACTAACCTGTGTGAGGGCACAATGGAGCTCTGTGATGACACAATTGAGAGGTGTGAAGACACAATGGAGCAGTGTGAGGCCAAAATGGAGGAGTGTGAGGTCACAATGGAGCAGTGTGAGGGCACAAATGACCATTGTGACAACAAAATTTATCAGTGTGGGGGCACGAATGGTGCATTGTGAGGGCACAATGGAGTAGTGTTTGGTCAAAATGGAGCAGTGTGAGGGCACATTGGAGAAGTGTGAGAGAACAATGGACCAGAGTGAGAGCACAGTGGGGCAGTGTGATGACACAATGGAGCAGTGTGATGGCAAAATGAAGCAGTGTGATGACACAATGGAGCAGTGTGACGACAAAATTTAGCACTGTGAGGTCAAAATGGAGCATTGTGAGGAAAAAATGAGCAATATGATGTCACAATGGAGCAGCATGTTGACACAATGTAGGAGCTGTGTTGTCACAATGGAGCAGATTGCGGGCACATTGGAGCAGTGTGGAGACACAATGGAGCAGTATGAGGGTACATTGGAGCAGAGTGAGGGCACAGTGGAGCAGTGTGATGACAAAATGGAGCAGTGTAACAACACAATGGAGGAGTGTTATGACATATTTTAGCACTGTGAGGACACAATGGAGCAAAGTGAGGGAACAATGGAGCAGGGTGATGACAAAATGGAGCAGTGTGATGGTAGAATTGAGCAGTGTGAGGGCACAATGGAGCAGTGTTTGGGCACAAGGGAGCAATGTGATGACGCAATGGAGCAGTGTGATGACAAAATTGAACAGTGTTATGGCTCAATGGAGCACTGTGAGTGCACAATGGATCAGTGTGAGGGCAAAATGGAGCAGTATGATGACACAATGGAGCAGTGTGAGGCCAAAATGGAGGAGTGTGAGGTCACAATGGAGCAGTGTGAGGGCACAAATGACCATGGTGTCAAAAAAATAGAACAGAGTGTGGGCGCAGATGGTGCATTGTGAGGGCACAATGGAGTAGTGTGATGACAGAATGGAGCAGTGTGATTATACAGTGGAGCACAGTGATGACACAATTTACCACTGTGAGGGCACAATAGAGTAGTGCGATGGCACAATGGAGCTATGTTGACACAAAGGAGCACTGTGAGAACAAAAATGAGCAGGGTGAGGACACAATCTAGGAGTTTGTGGTCACAATTGAGCACTGCGATGACATGATGAAGCAGGGTGAGAGCACAATGGAGCAGTGTGAGGGCACAACGATGATTACACAATAGAGCAGTGTGATGACACAATGGAGCACTGTGAGGGCAAAATGGTGCAGTGTGATGGCACAATTGAGCAGTGTGAGGGCACAATGGAGCAGTGTGAGGGCACAATTGACCAGTCTGTGGACAAAATGGAACAGTGTGTTGGCAGATTGGAGCAGTGTATAGGCACAAAGGAGCAGTGTTATGACAGAATGGAACAGTGTGATGGCACAATGGAGCAGTGTGTTGGCACAATGGATCAGTGTGTTGACACAGTGGAGCAGTGTGATGGAAAAATGGAGCAGATTGTCACTACAATGTAGCAGCATGATGACACATAGAAGCAGAGTGATGACACAATGGAGCAGCGTGAGGACACAATGGAGCAGCGTGCTGTCACATTGGAGCAGTGTGAGGGAATAATGGAGCAGGGTCAGGGCAGAATGGAGCAGTGTAATAGCACAATGCTGCAGTGGGATGACACAGGGAGCAGTGTGATGACACAATTTAGCACTGTGAGGACAAAATGGAGCATTGTGATCACACAATGGAGCAGTGTGTGGGCACAATGGAGTAGTGTGTGGGCACAAAGACAACTGTGTGGACAAAATGGAGCACTGCGAGGGCACAAATGGCGCAGTGTGAGGGCACAATGGAGCAGTGTAATGACAGCATGGAGTGGTGTGATTACACAATGGAGCCGTTTGATGACAAAATTTAGCAGTGTGAGGGCAGAAAAAAGTAGTGTGATGGCATAGTGGAGCAGTGTGATGACACAATGGAGCAGTGGGAGGACAAAATGGAGCAGGGTGAGGGCACAATGGATGTGTATGTAGGAATAATTTAGCAGTGTGATGACACACTGAAGCAAGGGGAGGGCACAATGGAGCAGGGTGATGACACAATGGAGCAGTGTTATGACACAGTGCAGCATTGTGATATCACAATCGAGCAGAGTGAGGGCATAATGTAGCAGTTTGTGGTCACAATGGAACAGTGTGAGGGCACAATGGAGCAGTGTGAGAGAACAATGGACCACTGTGAGAAAACAGTGGGGCAGTGTGATGACACAATGGTGCAGTGTGATGACAGAATGGAGCAGTGTGATGGCAAAATGGAGTAGGGTCAGAGCAAAATGGAGCACTGTGATGACACAATGGAGCACTGGGATAGCAAAATGGAGCAGTGTGTTGGCACAATGGATCACTGTGATGACACAATGGAGCAGTGTGATGGCACAATGGAGTGGTGTGTTGGCACAATGGAGCAGAGTGTTGACACAATGGAACTGTGGGAGGGCAAATTGGAGAAGAGTGGTGGCACAATATAGCAGCGTGATGACACAGAGTAGCAGCGTGATGACATAAAGTAGCAGCGTGAGGACAGAATGCAGCAGGGTGAGGACAGAATGTAGCAGAGTGATGGCACATTGGAGCACTATGAGGGAAAAATGGAGAGTGTGATGACAAAATTTTGCAGTGTGAAGACACAATGGAGTAGCGTGAAGACACAATGCTGCCGTGTAATGGCACAATGGAGCATTGTGAAGGCGCAATTGGAGCAGTGAGTGGACAGTTGAGCAGCGTGATGACACAATGCAGCAATGTGAGTGCAAAATGGAGCAGTGTGATGCCACAATGGAGCAGCTTCATGGAACAATGGATTAGTTTGAGTGCACAATGGAGCAGTCTGATGACACAATGGAGGAGTGTGATGGCACTATGAAGCAATGTGGATAAAATTATGCAGCGTGAGGGCACAATGGAGGCAATCTGAGAACACAATGGAGCAGTGTGATGACACAATGGAGTAGTGTGGGGACAAAATGGAGCAGCGTGAGGGCACAATATAGTGATTACACAATAGAGCAGTGTGATGACAATATGGAGCACTGTCAGGGAACAATGGAGCCGTGTGAGGGCACAATGTTGCAGTGTGATGACACAGTGGAGCAGCGTGATGACACAATGGAGCAGTGTGATGAAACAATGGAGCAGTGTGTTGGCAAAGTGGAGCAGTGTGATGGCATAATAGTGAAGTGTGATGACACAATGGAGCAGTGTTAGGGCACAGTGGAGCCATGTGATGACACAACTAACCTGTGTGAGGGCACAATGGAGCTCTGTGATGACACAATTGAGAGGTGTGAAGACACAATGGAGCAGTGTGAGGCCAAAATGGAGGAGTGTGAGGTCACAATGGAGCAGTGTGAGGGCACAAATGACCATTGTGACAACAAAATTTATCAGTGTGGGGGCACGAATGGTGCATTGTGAGGGCACAATGGAGTAGTGTTTGGTCAAAATGGAGCAGTGTGAGGGCACATTGGAGAAGTGTGAGAGAACAATGGACCAGAGTGAGAGCACAGTGGGGCAGTGTGATGACACAATGGAGCAGTGTGATGGCAAAATGAAGCAGTGTGATGACACAATGGAGCAGTGTGACGACAAAATTTAGCACTGTGAGGTCAAAATGGAGCATTGTGAGGAAAAAATGAGCAATATGATGTCACAATGGAGCAGCATGTTGACACAATGTAGGAGCTGTGTTGTCACAATGGAGCAGATTGCGGGCACATTGGAGCAGTGTGGAGACACAATGGAGCAGTATGAGGGTACATTGGAGCAGAGTGAGGGCACAGTGGAGCAGTGTGATGACAAAATGGAGCAGTGTAACAACACAATGGAGGAGTGTTATGACATATTTTAGCACTGTGAGGACACAATGGAGCAAAGTGAGGGAACAATGGAGCAGGGTGATGACAAAATGGAGCAGTGTGATGGTAGAATTGAGCAGTGTGAGGGCACAATGGAGCAGTGTTTGGGCACAAGGGAGCAATGTGATGACGCAATGGAGCAGTGTGATGACAAAATTGAACAGTGTTATGGCTCAATGGAGCACTGTGAGTGCACAATGGATCAGTGTGAGGGAAAAATGGAGCAGTATGATGACACAATGGAGCAGTGTGAGGCCAACATGGAGGAGTTTGAGGTCACAATGGAGCAGTGTGAGGGCACAAATGACCATTGTGTCAACAAAATTTAACAGTGTGGGGGCACGAATGGTGCATTGTGAGGGCACAATGGAGTAGTGTGATGACAGAATGGAGCAGTGTGATTATACAATGGAGCCATGTGGTGACACAATTTACCACTGTGAGGGCACAATAGAGTAGTTTGACGGCACAAAGGAGCTGTGTGATGACACAAGGGAGCAGTGTGAGAAAAAAATGGAGCCGGGTAAGGGCACAATCTAGGAGTTTGAGGGCACAATTGAGCACTGTGATGACACAATGAAGCAGGGTGAGAGCACAATGGAGCAGTGTGAGGGCACAATGATGAGGGGTGATTACAAAATAGAGCAGTGTGATGACACAATGGAGCAGTGTGAGGGCACAATGGAGCAGTGTGAGGGCACAATGGAGCAGCATTAGTACACAAAACAACAATGTGATATCACAATGGAGCAGTGTGAGGGCACACGGAGCAGTGTGAGGGCAAAATCCAGCAGTGTTAAGGGGACCATGGTGCACTGTCATGACACAATGAGGCAGTGTGAGGGCACAATGGAGCACTGTGCTGACACAATGGAGCATGTGATGACACAATGGAGCAGCGTGATGACACAGTGGAGCAGTGTGATGACACAGTGGAGCAGTATGATGACAAAATGGAGCAGTGTGATGGCACAATGGAGCAGGATATGGACAAAATGGAGAAGCGTGAGGGCAGAAGGGAGGAGAGTGATGACACAATTTAGCAGAGTGATGAGAAAATGGAGTACTTTGAGGGCACACTTGAGCAGTGTGAGGCACAATGGAGCGGTGTGATGACACAATGGAGCAGCGTTATGACACAGTGCAGCAGTTTGATATCACAATGGAGCAGAGTGCGTGAATAATGTAGCAGTGTGTGGTCACAATGGAGCAGTGTGAGGGCACAGTGGAGCAGTGTGAGAGAACAATGGACCAGAGTGAGAGCACAGTGGGGCAGTTTGATGACACAATGGAGCAGTGTGATGGCACAATGAAGCAGTGTGATGACACAATGGAGCAGTGTGATGACAAAATTTACCACTGTGAGGTCAAAATGGAGCATTGTGAGGAAAAAATGAGCAATATGATGTCACAATGGAGCAGCATGTTGACACAATGGAGGAGCTCTGTTGTCACAATGGAGCAGTTTGTGGGCACATTGGAGCAGTGTGGAGACACAATGGAGCAGTATGAGGGTATATTGGAGCAGAGTGAGGGCACAATGGAGCAGTGTGATGACAAAATGGAGCAGTGTAACAACACAATGGAGGAGTGTTATGACATATTTTAGCACTGTGAGGACACAAGGGAGCAAAGTGAGGGAACAATGGAGCAGGGTGATGACAAAATGGAGCAGTGTGATGGTAGAATTGAGCAGTGTGAGGGCACAATGGAGCAGTGTTTGGGAACAAGGGAGCAATGTGATGACGCATTGGAGCAGTGTGAGGGCACAATGGAGCAGTGGGATGACACAATGGAGCAGTGTGAGGGCACAATGGAGCAGTGTTAATGGGACAATGGAGCAGTGTCATGTCACAAGGAGGCAGTGTGAGGGCACAATGGAGCGTTATGATGACACATGGAGCATAGTGATGGTGCACTGGAGCAGTGAGTGGACAATGGAGTACGGTGATGACAAAATGGAGCAGTGTGATGGCAAAAGGGAACAGTGTGAGGGCACAATGGAGCATTGTGATGACACATTTGAACATAGTGTTGTTGCAGTGGAGCAGTGAGAGGACAATGGAGCAGCGTGATAACAAAATTGAGCAGTGTGATGGCAAAAGGGAGCAGTTTAATGGCACAATGCAGCAGTGGGATGACACAATGGAGCAGAGAGATAACAGAAAAGACCAGCGTGATGATAAATTGGAGCAGTGTGATGACAAAATGTAGCATGGGATGACACAATGGAGCAGCGTGATGACACAGTGGAGCAGTGTGATGACACATTGGAGCAGTGTGAGGGCAAAATGGAGCAGTGTGAGATCACAATGGAGCAGTGTGAGGGCACAAAGGACCATTGTGTTGACAAAATGGAACACTGTGGGGGCACAAATGGTGCATTGTGAGGGCACAATGGATCAGTGTGATGACAGAATAGAGCAGTGAGATTATACAATGAAACATTGTAATGACACAATTTAGCACTGTGAGGGCACAATAAAGTAGTGTGATGGCACAATGGAGCAGTGTGAGGACAAAATGGATCAGGGTGAGGGTAAAATCTCGGAGTGTGAGGGCAGAATTGAGAAGTGTGATGACACAATGAAGCAGGGTGAGGGAACAATGGAGCAGTGTAATGGCACAATGGAGCGGTGTGATAACACAGTGGAACAGTGTGATGGCTAAATGGAGCAGTGTGATGACACAATGGAGCAGTGTGAGGGCAAAATTGAGCAGTGTGAGGGCACAGTGGAGCAGAGTGATGACACGATGTAGCAGTGTGATGGCACAATGGAGCTCTGTGATTAAACATTGGAGCATTAAGATGACACAAAGGAGCAGCGTGATAACACAATCTAGCAGCGTGTTGACAGAATGGAGTAGTGTACTGGCACAATGGAGCAGTGTGGTGACACAATGGAGCAGTGTGATGGAACAATGGAGCAGTGTGTTGGAACAATGGGGCAGTGTGATGACATAAAGGAGAACTGGTTACAGAATGAGACAATGTGATGGCACAATGGAGAAGAGTGATGACACAATGAGGTAGTGTGATGACACAATGGAGCATGGTAATGACACAATGGAGCAGTGTGATGGCACAATGGAGCAGTGTGATGGCACAATGGAGCAGTATGATAGCACAATAGAGCATAGTGATGACAAAATGGAGCAGTGTTTTGCACAATGGAGCATTGGGATGGCACAATGGAGCATTTTCTTGGCACAATGGAGCAGTGCAATGGCACAATTGACCATTGAGATGACACAATGGAGCAGAGTGATGACACAATGGAGCAGTGCGCAGGCACAATGAAGCAATGTGATGGAAAAATGGAGAATCGTTATGGAACATTGGAGCACTGTGTTGGCACAATGGAGCTGTGTGATGACATAATGGATGAGTGTGATGGCACAATGGAGGAGGGACAGTGCACAATGGAGCTCTGTGATGACACAATGGAGCAGTGTGATGGCATAATAGAGCAGTTAGATGACAAAACGGAGCAGTGTTAGGCCACAGTGGGGCAGTGTAATGACAAAATGAAAAAGTTTGAGGGCACAATTGAGCCCTGTGATGACAGAATTGAGAAGTGTGATGACACAATGGAGCAGTGTGATGATACAATGGAACAGTGTTATGGCACAATGCACAAAAGTGAGTGCACAGTGGAGCAGTGTGAGGGAAAATTTGATCAGTGTGATGACACAATGCAGCAGAGTGAGGGCAAAATGGAGCAGTATGTGGGCACAATGGAGCAGTGTGTGTGTGCAGAAAGGACAACTGTGTGGACAAAACAGAGCAGTGTGAGGGCATAAATTGTGCAGTGTGAGGGGACAATGGAGCAGTGTAATGACAGAATGGAGTGGTGTGATTAAAAAATGGAGCTGGTTGATGACACAATTTAGCAGTGTGAGGAAACAATAGAGTAGTGTGAGGGCACAGTTGAGCACTGTGATGACACAATGGAGCAGTGTGAGGACAAAATGGAGCAGAGTGAGGGCACAATGGAGGCATGTGAAGGCACTATTTACCAGTGTGATGACACACTGAAGGAGGGTGAGGGTAGAATGGAACAGCGTGATGACACAATGATGAAGTGTTATAACACAGTGCAGGAGTGTGATATCACAATGGAGCAGAGTGAGGGCACAATGTAGCAGGGTGTGGTCACAATGGAGCAGTGTGCGAGAACAATGGACCAGTGTGAGAACACAGTGGGGCAGTGTGATGACACAATGGAGCAGTGTGATGACACAATTTAGCAGTGTGAGGGCAAAATGGAGCTGTGTGAGGAAACAAAGGAGCCATATGATGAGTCAATGGAGCAGCATGATGACACAATGAAGGAGCTCTTTTCGCACAATGGAGCAGTGTGAGGGCACAATGGAGCAGTGTGAAGACTCAATGGAGCTATATGAGGGTACATTGGAGCAGAGTGAAGGCACAATGGAAAAGTGTTTTGACACAAGGGAGCAGTGTGACAACACAATGGAGGAGTGTGATGACACAATTTAGCACTGTGAGGACACAATGGAGTAATGTGAGGGCACAATGGAGCAGTGTCTTGGCAAAATGGAGCAGTGTGCTGACAAAATGGAGCAGTGAGATGGCACATGGAACATTTTGATGAAACAATAGAGCTGTGAGATGACACAATGGAGCATTGTGATCGCACAATGGAGAAGAGTGATGGGAAAATTGAGCAGGGTCAGGGAACAATGGAGCACTCTGATGACACAATGGAGCAGTGTGATGGCACAATGGAGTATTGCGTTGGCACAATGGAGCAATGTGTTGACACAATGGAACTGTGGGATGGCAAAATGAAGAAGAGTGGCAGCAAAATATAGCAGCGTGATGACACAAAGGAGCAGTGTGTTGATACAATGCAGCAGTGTGAGTGCAAAATGGATCAGTGTGATGGCACAATGGAGCAGTGTCAGGGCTAAATGGATTACTTTGAGTGCAAAATGGAGCAGTTTGATGACAAAATGGAGGAGTGTGATGGCACAATGGAGCAACGTGGATAAAATTGAGCAGTGTGAGGGCACAAAGGAGGTGTCTCAGTGCACAATGGAGCAGTGTGATGAAACAATGGAGCCGTGTGAGGACAAAATGGAGCAGCATGAGGGCACAATAGAGAGGTGTGATTACACAATGGAGCAGTGTGATGACACAATGGAGCACTGTGAGAGCACAATGGAGCAGTGTGAGGGCACAATGGAGTATTGTGATGACACAAAGGAGCAGTACTATGACACAATGTGCACAATGTGAGGGCAAAATATAGCAGTGTGAGGGCACAATGGAGCAGTGTGATGGCACAATGGAGCAGTGTGTTGGCACATTTGGAACAGGGTAAGGGCAAAAAGGAGCAGTTTGAGGGAACAAGGGACCAGTGTGTGGACACAAGGGAGCAGTATGGATGTGCAATGAAGCAGTGGGAGGGCAAAATTTAGCAGTGTGAACAGAATGGAGCTGTGTGAGGATAAAATTAAGCAGCATGTGAGCACAGTGGCAGAGTGACAGTGCACAATGGAGCAGTGTGGTAACACAATGGATTAGTGTGATGGCACAATAGAGCAGTGTGACAGCACAAGGGAGCAGTGTGAGGACATAATGGAGCAGCGTTAGGGCACAGTGGAAGAATGTGAGAGCAGTGTGATGGCACAATGGAGCAGTGTTTTGGCAAAATGGAGCAGGGTCAGGGCACAATTGACCACTGTGATGACACAACGGAGCAGTGTGATGGCTCAATGGAGCAGTGTGATGAAACAATCTAGCAGTGTGATGACACAATTTAGTAGTGTGATGGCAAATGGAGTAGTGTGTTGGCACAATGGAGCAGTGTGTTGACACAATGGAATCGTGGGCTGGCAAAATGGAGAAGAGTGGTGGCAGAATATAGCAGCAGTATGACACAAAGGAGCAGTGGAGTGACACAGTCTAGCAGTGTGAGGACAGAATGGAGCAGAGTGATGGCACATTGGAGCACTTTTAGGGAAAAATGGAGAGTGTGATGACAATATTGAGCAGTGTGGTCACACAATGGAGTAGCCTGAAGCCACAATGCAGCAGTGTTTTGGCACAATGGAGCATTTTGTTGGTGCAATGGAGCAGTGAGTGGACAATGGAGCAGCATGATGACACAATGGAGCAGTGGGATGGCACAACAGAGTAGTGTGAAGGCACAATGGAGCAGAAAGGGCAAAATGTAGCAGTGTGATGACACAATGCAGCAGTGTGTGTGTGTGTAAAATGGAGTAATGTGATGACACAATGCACCAGTGTAGGGCACAAGGTTTGAGTGCACAATGGAGCAGTGTGATGACACAATGAAGGAGTGTGATGGAAGAATGGAGCAACGTGGAAAAAATTGAGTAGCATGAGGGCACAATGGAGGCATTTGAGCGCACAATGGGGCAGTGTGATGACACAAAGCAGCAGTGTGAGTGCGAAATGGAGCAGTGTGATGGCAGAAATTAGCAGTGTGAGGGCACAATGGAGCACTGTGAGGACAAAATTGACCAGTATGTGGACAAAATGGAGCAGTGTGTTGGCAGATTGGAGCAGTATGTAGGCACAAAGGAGCAGTGTGATGACAGAATAGAACAGTGTGATGGCACAATGGAGCAGTGTGTTGGCACAATGGATCAGTGTGTTGACGCAATGGAGCAGTGTGATGGATAAATGGAGCAGAGTGTCACCACAATTTAGCAGCATGATGACACATAGGAGCAGAGTGATGACACAATGGAGCAGGGTGAGGACACTATGGAGCAGCGTGCTGTCACATTGAAGCAGTGTACGGGAATAATGGAGCAGGGTCGGGGAAGAATGGAGCAGTGAAATAGCAAAATGCTGCAGTTGGATGACACAAGGGAGCAGTGTGATGACACAATTTAGCACTGTGAGGACAACATGGAGCATTGTGATCACACAATGGAGCAGTGTGTGGGCACAAAGGACAACTGTGTGGACAAAATGGAGCACTGTGAGGGCACAAATAGAGAAGTGTGAGGGCATAATGGAGCAGTGTGATGACAGCATGGAGCGGTGTGATTACACAATGGAGCCGTTTGATGACCCAAATTCACACTGTGAGGACAAAAAAGAGTAGAGTGATGGCATAGTGGAGAAGTGTGATGACACAATGGAGCAGTGTGAGGACAAATGGAGCAGGGTGAGGGCACAATGGACGTGTATGAATGAACAATTTAGCAGTGTGATGACACACTGAAACAACGTGAAGGCACAATGGAGCAGGGTGATGACACAATGGAGCAGTGTTATGACACAGTGGAGCATTGTGATATCACAATGGAGGAGAGTGAGGGCATAATGTAGCAGTTTGTGGTCACAATGGAGCAGTGTGAGGGCAAAGTCGAGAAGTGTGAGAGAAAAATGGACCACTGTAAGAACACAGTGGGGCAGTGTGATGACACAATGGTGCAGTGTGATGACACAATGGAGCAGTGTGACGGCAAAATGGAGTAGGGTCAGAGCACAATGGAGCACTGTGATGACACAATGGAGCAGTGTGATAGCAAAATGGAGCAGTGTGTTGGCACAATGAAGCACTGTGATGACACAATGGAGCAGTGTGATGGCACAATGGAGTAGTGTGTTGGCACAATGGAGCAGAGTGTTGACACAATGGAAATGTGGGATGGCAAAATGGAGAAGAGTGGAGGCACAATATAGGAGCATGATGACACAAATTATTAGCATGATGATACAATGTAGCAGTTTTAGGACAGAATGGAGCAGAGTCATGGCACATTGGAGCACTGTGAGGGAAAAATGGAGAGTGTGATGACAAAATGGTGCAGTGTGATGACACAATGGAGCAGCATGAGTGCAAAATGTAGGAGTGTGATGAAACAATGCAGCAGTGTGATTGCAAAATGGAGCAGTGTGATGGCACAATGGAGCAGCATCAGGGCACAATGGATTAGTTTGAGTGCAGAATGGAGTAGTGTGCTGACACAGTGGAGGAGTGTGATGGCACAATGGAGCAATGTGGATAAAACTGAGCAGCATGAGTGCACAATGGAAGCGTCTGAGCACACAATGGAGAAGGGTGATGACACAATGGAGCAGTGTGATGACACAATGGAGCACTGTGAGGGCACAATGGAGCAGTGTGAGGGCTCAATGGAGCACTGTGATGACACAGTTGAGCAGCATGATGACACAATGGAGCAGTGGGATGGAACAATGGAGCAGTTTTGGCAAAGTGGAGCAGTGTGATGGCATAATAGTGAAGTGTAATGACACAATGGAGCAGTGTTAGGGTACAGTGGAGCCGTGTGATGATGCAACTAATCTTTGTGAGGGCACAATGGAGCTCTGTGATGACACAATTGAGAAGTGTGAAGACACAATGGAGCAGTGTGATGACACAATCGAACAGTGTTATGGCTCAATGGAGCACTGTGAGTGCACAATGGACCCGTGTGAGGGCAAAATGGAGCAGTGTGATAACACAATGGAGCAGTGTGATGGCAAAATGGAAGAGTGTGAGGTCACAATGGAGCAGTGTGAGGGCACAAATGACCATTGTGTCAACAAAATTGAACAGCGTGGGGGCACGAATGGTGCATTGTGAGGGCACAATGGAGCAGTGCGATGACAGAATGGAGCAGTGTGATTATACAATGGAGCAGTGTGATGACACAATTAACCATTGTGAGGGCACAATAGAGTAGTGTGACGGCACAATGAAGCTGTGTGATGACACAAAGGAGCAGTGTGAGAACAAAATGGAGCAGGGTAAGGGCACAATCTAGGAGTTTGAGGGCACAACTGAGCACTGTGATGACACAAAGAAGCAGGGTGAGAGCACAATGGAGCAGTGTGAGGGCACAATGATGAGGGGTGATTACACAATAGAGCAGTGTGATGACACAATGGATCACTGTGAGGGCACAATGGTGCAGTGTGAGGGCACAATGGATCAGTTTGATAACACAATGGAGCAGCATTAGTACACAAAGCAGGAGTGTGATATCACAATGGAGCAGTGTGAGGGCACAATGAAGCAGAGTGAGGGCAAAATGGAGCAGTGTTAAGGGGACAATGGTGCACTGTCACGACACAATGAGGAAGTGTGAGGGCACAATGGAGCATTGTGATGACACAACAGAGCATGTGATGACACAATGGTGCAGCGTGATGACACAGTGGAGCAGTGTGATGACACAGTGGAGCAGAGTGATGACAAAATGGAGCAGTGTGAAGGCACAATGGAGCAGGATATGGACAAAATGGAGAAGCGTGAGGGCACAAGGGAGGAGAGGGATGTCATAATTTAGCAGAGTGATGACACAATGGAGTACTGTTAGGGCAAAATGGAGCAGTGTGAGGCACAGTGGAGCAGTGTGATGACACAATGGAGCAGCGTTATGACACAGTGCAGCAGTGTGATATCACAATGGAGCAGAGTGAGGACACAATGTAGCAGTGTGTGGTCACAATGTAGCAGTGTGATTGCACAATGGAGCAGTGTGAGAGAACAATGGACTCGAGTGAGAACACAGTGGGGCAGGGTGATGACACAATGGAGCACTGTGATGGCAAAATTAAGCAGTGTGATGGCACAATGAAGCAGTGTGATGAAATAATGGAGCAGTGTGATGACACAATTTAGCACTGTGAGGTCAAAATGGACCATTGTGAGGAAAAAATGAGCAGTATGATGTCACAATGGAGCAGCATGATGACACAATGGAGGATCTCTGTTGTCACAATGGAGCAGTGTGAGGGCACATTGGAGCTGTGTGAAGACACAATGGAGGAGTATGAGGGTACATTGGAGCAGAGTGAGGACACAAAGGAGCAGTGTGATGACACAATGGAGCAGTGTAGCAACACAATGGAGGAGTGTGATGACACATTTTAGCACTGTGAGGACACAATGGAGCAAAGTGAGGGAACAATGGAGCAGGACGATGACAAAATGGAGCAGTGTGAGGACACAATTGAGCAGTGTGTGGGCACAATGGAGTAGTGTTTGGGCACAAGGGAGTAACGTGATGATGCAATGGAGCAGTGTGAGGGCACAATGGAGCAGTGTTAAGGGGACAATGGAGCAGTGTCATGTCACAAGGAGGCAGTCTGAGGGCACAATGGAGCGTTGTGATGGTGTATTGGAGCAGTGAGAGAAAAATGGAGCAGCGTGATGACAAAATGGAGCAGTGCGATGGCAAAAGGGAGCAGTGTGAGGGCACAATGGAGCATTGTGATGACACATTGGAACATAGTGTTGTTGCAGTGGAGCAGTGAGAGGACAATGGAGCGGTGAGATGACACAATGGTGCAGTGTGATGGCAAAAGGGAGCAGTGTAATTGCACAATGCAGCAGTAGGATGACACAATGGAGCAGCATGATGACGAAATGGAGCAGTGTGAGGGCACAATGGAGCAGTGTTAAGGGGACAATGGAGCAGTGTGATGACAAATTGGGGCAGTGTGAGGGCACAATGGAGCAGTTTTAATGGGACAATGGAGCAGTGTCATATCACAGTGAGGCAGTATGAGGGCATATTGGAGCATTGTGATGACACAATGGATCATTGTGATGTTGCAGTGGAGCAGTGAGTGGACAATGGAGCAGCGTGATGACACAATGGAGCAGTGTGATGGCAAAAGGGAGCTGTGTGAGAGAAAAATGGACCAGGGTGAGAACACAGTGGGGCAGAGAGATGACACAATGGAGCAGTGTAATGGCACAATGAAGCAGTGTGATGACACAATGGAACAGTGTGATGACACAATTTAGCACTGTGAGGGCAAAATGGAGCAGTGTGAGGAAACAAAGGAGCAGTATGATTACTCAATGGAGCACTGTTATTACACAATGGAGGAGCACTGTTTTGACACAATGGAGCAGTTTGAGGGCACAATGGGGCAGTGTGAAGACACAATGGAGCAGTATGAGGGTAGATTGGAGCAGAGTGAGGGCACAATGGAGTAGTGTGATGACACAATGGAACAGTGTCACCACACAATGGAGGAGTTTGATGACACAATTTAGAACTGTGATGACACAATGGAGCAATTTGAGGGAGCAATGGAGCATGGTGATGACACAATGGAGCAATGTGATTGCACAATTGAGCAGTGTGAGGACACAATGGAGCAGTGTGAGGGAAAAAGGGAGCAATGTGATGACACAATGGAGCAGTGTGAGGGCACAATGGAGCAGTGTGATGACACAAGGAGTAGTGTGAGGGCACAATGGAGCAGTGTTAAGGGGACAATGAAGCAGTGCCATGTCACAAGGAGGCGGTGTGAGGACAGAATGGAGCATTGTGATGACACAATGGAGCATGTGATGACACAAGGGAGCAGTGTGATGACACAGTGGGGCAGTGGGATGACACAATGGAACAGTCTGAGAGCACAATGGAGCATTGTGATGACACAATGGAGCATGTGATGACACAATGGAGCAGCATGACGACACAGGGGAGCAGTGCAATGACACAGTGGAGGAGTGTGATGACAAAATGGAGCAGTGTGATGGCACAATGGAGCAAGATGTAGACAAAATTGAGAAGTGTGTAGGCACAATGGAGGAGAGTGGTCACATTATTTAGCAGAGTGATGACACAATAGAGCACTGTGAGGGCACAATGGAGCAGTGTGAGGCACAATGGATTGGTGTGATGACACAATGGAGCAGCGTTATGACACAGTGAAGCAGTGTGATATCACAAAGGAGCAGAGTGAGGGCACAATGTAGCAGTGTGTTGTCACAATGGAGCAGTGTGTGGGCAAAATGGAGCAGTGTGAGAGAACAATGGACCAGTGTGCAAACACAGTGGGGCAGTGTGATGACACAATGAAGCAATGTGATGACACAATTTAGCACTGTGGGGTCAAAATTGAGCATTGTGAGGAAACAAATGAAAAGTATGATGACACAATGGAGCAGCGTGATGACACAATGGAGGAGCACTTTTGTCACAATGGAGCAGTGTGAGGGCACAATGGAGCATTGTGAAGACAAAATGGAGCAGTATGAGGGTATATTGGAGCAGAGTGAGGGCATAATGGAGCAGTGTGATGACACAATGGAGCAGTATGAGGGTACATTGGAGCAGAGTGAGGGCATAATGCAGCAGTGTGAGAGTACATTGGGGCAGTGTGATGACACAATGGAGCAGTGTGATGGAACAATGGTGAAGTGTTTTGGCACAGTGGAGCAGTGTGATGGCATAAGAGAGAAGTGTGATGACACAATGGAGCAGTGTCAGGGCACAGTAGAGCCGTGTGATGACACAATTAACCTGTATGGGGGCACAATGGAGCCCTGTGATGACACAAATGAGAAGTGTGAAGACACAAGTGAGCAGTGTGATGACACAATCAAACAGTGTTTTGGCTAAATGTAGCAGAGTGAGGGCAAAATGGAGCAGTGTGATGACACAATGGAATAGTGTGAGGGCAAAATGGAGCAATGTGAGGGCACAAAGGACCATTGTGTCGACCAAATTGAACAGTGTGGGGCACGAATGATGCATTGTGCGGGCACAATGGAGCAGTGTGATGTCAGAATAGAGCAGCGTGATTATGCAATGGAGCAGTGTGATGATACAATTTACCATGGTGAGGGCACAATAGAGTAGTATGATGAAACAATGGAGCAGTGTGATGACACAAAGGAGCAGTGTGAGGACAAAATGGCACAGGATGAGGGCACAATCTTGTAGTGTGAGGGCACAATTGACCACTGTGATGACACAATGAATCAGGGTGAGAGCAAAATGGAGCAGTGTGATGGCACAATGGAGCAGTGTGAGGGCACAATTGAACAGTGTGATGACACAGTGGAGCAGTGTGATGACACAATGTAGCAGCGTGATGGTACAATTGAGCTATGTGATTAAACAGTGGAGCATTGAGATGAGACAATGGAGCAGAGTGATGGCACAATGGAAAAGTGTGATGATGCAATGGAGCAGTGTAATGGCACAATGGGGCAGTGTGATGACACAATCGAGGTGTGTGATGGCACAATGGAGCAATGTGGATAAAATTGAGCAGAATGAGGGCACAATGGAGGCATCTGAGCGAACACTAGAGAAGTGTGATGACACAATGGAGCAGTGTGAGGACAAAATGCAGCAGTGTGAGGGCACAATGGAGAGGTGTGATTACACAATAGAGCAGTGTGATGACACAATGGAGTAGTGTGATGAAACAATGGAGCAGTATGATGACACAATGGAACAGTGTGAGGGCAAAATATAGCAGTGTAAGGGCACAATGGAGCAGTGTGATGGCACAATTGAGCAGTGTGTTGGCACAATGGAGCACTGTAAGGGCACAAAGGAGCAATGCGAGGGAAAAACAGACCAGTGCGTGGACACAAGGGAGCAGTGTGATCGCACAATGGAGCAGTGTGAGGGCAAAATTTAACAGTGTGAACACAATAGAGCAGCGTGAGGACAAAATTGAGCAGCATGAGGACACAGTGGTAGAGTTTGAGTGCACAATGGAGCAGTATGTTAACACAGTGGATTAGTGTGAGGGCACAATGGAGCAGTGTGATGGCACAAGGGAGGAGTGTGAGGACAAAATAGAGAAGGGTTAGGGCACAACGGAGGATTGTGAGAGCACAATGGAGCGGTGTGATGGCACAATGGAGCAGTGTGATGGCAAAATGGAGCAGGGACAGGGCACAATGGACCAGAGTTATGGCACAATAGAGCAGTTTGATGACAAAATGGAGCAGTGTTAGGGCACAGTGGAGCAGTGTGATGACAAAGTGAACCAGTGTGAGGGCACAATCGAGACCTGTGATAACACAGTGGAGAAGTGTGATGACAGAATGGAGCAGTGAGATGATAGAATGCAACAGTCTTATGGCACAATAGACCAGTGTGATTGCACAATGGAGAAGTGTGGGGGCAAAATGGAGTACTGTGATGACACAATGGAGCAGTGTGAGGGCCAAATGTAGCAGTGTGTGGGCACAATGGAGCAGTGTGAGGGCCAAATGTAGCAGTGTTTGGGGACAATGTAGCAGTGTGTGGGAACAATGGAGCAGTGTGTGGGCACAAAGGACAAATGTGTGTACAAAATGGAACAGTGTGAGGGCACAAATTGTGCACTGTGAGGGCACAACGGAGCAGTGTAATGACAGACTGGAGCAGTGTGATTACACTATGGAGCCGTTTGATGACACAATTTAGGACAGTGAGGTCACGATTGAGGAGTGTGAGGGCACCGCGGAGCAGTGTGTTGACACAATGGAGCAGTGTGATGCCACAATTGAGCAGTATGATGGCTCAATGGAGCAGTGTGATGACACATGACACAATGGAGCAGTGTGAGGACAAAATGGAGTGGTGTGATAACAGAATGGAGCAGGGTGAGAGACTCAATGGAGCAGTGTGAGGACAAAAGGGAGCAGTGTGATAACAGAATGGAGCAGGGTGAGGGCAAAATTGAGCAGTGTGAGGGCAGAGTGGTGCTGTGTGATGACACAATGAACCAGTGTGAGGGCACAATGGAGCAGAGTGATGACAAAATGGAAAAATGTTAGGGAACAATGGAGCAGTGTGATGACACAATGGAACAGTGTGATGACATAATGGAGCATTATGATATCACAATGGAGGAGTGGGAGGGGAAACTGGAGCAGTGTGAGGTCACAATGGAGTAGTGTGAGGGCACAATGGAGCAGTGTTAGGGCAAAGTGGAGCCGTGTGATGACACAATTAACCTGTGTGAGGGCACATTGGATCCCTGTGATGACACAATTGAGAAGTGTGAAGACACAATGGAGCAGTGTGATGACACAAAGGAACAGTATTATGGCACAATGTTGCAGTGTGAGTGAACAATGGATCAGACCGAGGGCAAAATGGATCAGTGTGATGAAAAAATGGTGCAGTGTGTTGGCACAATTGAGCAGTGTGAGGGCATAATGGAGCAGTGTATGTGCAAAATGGAGCAGTGTAAGATCACAATGAAGCACTGTGAGGGCACAAATGACCATTGTGTCTACAAAATGGAACATTGTGGGGGAACAAATGGTGCATTGTGAGGGCACAATGGACCAGTGTGATGACAGAATAGAGCAGTGTGATTATACAATGGAACAATGTGATGACACAATTTAGCACTGTGAGGGCACAATAGAGTAGTGTGACGGCACAATGGAGCAGTGTGATGACACAATGGAGCAGTGTGAGGACAAAATGGAGCAGGGTGAGGGTAAAATCTAGGAGTGTGAGGTCACATTTGAGCAGTGTGACACAATGAAGCAGGGTGAAGGCAAAATGGAGCAGTGTAATGGCACAATCGAGCAGTGTGATAACATAATTCAACAGTGTGATGGCTCAATGGAGCAGTGTGATGACACAACGGAGCAGTGTGATGACACAAAAGAGCAGCGTGATGACACAATCTAGCAGTGTGTGGACAGAATGGAGCAGTGTACTGGCACAATGGAGCAATGTGATGACACAATGAAGCTTTGTGATTAAACATTGGAGCATTAAGATGACACAAAAGAGCAGCGTGATGACACAATCTAGCAGTGTGTGGACAGAATGGAGCAGTGTACTGGCACAATGGAGCAATGTGATGACACAATGGAGCAGTGAGATGGAACAATGGAGCAGTGTGTTGGAACAATGGGACAATGTGATGACATAAAGGAGAAGTGTGATTACAGAATGATGCAGTTTGATGGCACAATGGAGAAGAGTGATGAGATAATGAAGTAGTGTGATGATGCAATGGAGCATGATAATGACACAATGGAGCAGTGTGAGGGAACAATGGAGCAGTGTGATTGCACAATCAAGCAGTGTGATGGCACAATAGAGCAGTGTGATGGCACAATGGAGCAGTGAGATAGAACAATAGAGCATTTTTTTTAATTTTTTTAATTAATTTTATTTATTTTTGTATGTGTATGAATGTACTGTCTGCATGCAAGTCTGTGCACGTGTGTCATGCAATGCCGCGGAGGTCAGAAGAGGGCGTCGGATTCCCCTTGAACTGGAGTTCTCCTGGAATTGGAGTTTCAGACGGCTCTCGGCCGCCATGTGTGTGCTGGGGATTGAACCCGGGTCCTCTGTAAGAGCGGTCGGTGCTCTTAACCACTAGGCCATCTCTCCAGCCCCGCAATAAAGCATTTTGATGACAAAATGGAGCAGTGTTATGCACAATGGAGCATTGTGATGGCACAATGGAGCATTTTGCTGGCACAATGGAGCAGTGTGATGGCACAATTGACCATTGTGAAGACACAATGGAGCAGTGTGCAGGCACAATGGAGCAGTGTGATGGAAAAATGGAGAATCATGATGGAACTTTGGAGCACTATGTTGGCACAATGGAGCTATGTGATGACATAATGGATGAGTGTGATGTCACAGTGGAGCAGGGACAGGGCACAATGGAGGTCTGTGATGACACAATGGAGCAGTGTTAGGGCAAAATGGAGCAGTTTGATGGCACAGTAGAGCAGTTTGATGACAAAACGGAGCAGGGTGAGGGCACAGTGGAGCAGTGTGATGACAAAATGAAACAGTTTGAGGGCACAATCGAGCACTGTGAGACACAATTGAGAAGTGCGATGACACAGTGGAGTAGTGTGATGTTTCAATGGAACAGTGTTATGGCAAAATGAACAAATGTGAGTGTACAGTGGAGCAGTGTGAGGGCAAAATGGAGCAGTGTGATGACACAATGGAGCAGTGTGAGGGCAAAAATGGAGCAGTGTGTGGGCACAATGGAGCAGTGTGTGCGCAGAAAGGACAACTGTGTGGACAAAATGCAGCAGTGTGAGGGCACAAATTGTGCAGTGTGAGGGCACAATGGAGCAGTGTAATAACAGAATGGAGCAGTGTGATTAAAAATTGGAGCCATTTGATGACACAATTTAGCACTGTGACGGCACAATAGAGTAGTGTGAGGGCAGAGTTGAGCACTGTGATAACACAATGGAGCAGTGTGAGGATAAAATGGAGCAGGGTGAGGGCACAATGGAGGCATGTGAATGCACAATTTAGCAGTGTGATGACACACTGAAGCAGGGTGAGGGCACAATGGAACAGTGATGACACAATGGAGCAGTGTTATGACACAATGGAGCAGTGTGAGGGCAAAATGGAGCAGTGTGTGGGCACAATGGAGCTGTGTGTGCACAAAAATGACAACTGTGTGAACAAAATGGAGCAGTGTGAGGGCACAAATTGTGCAGTGTGTGGGCACAATGGAGTAGTGTAATGACAGAATGGAGCGGTGTGATTAAAAAATGGAGCTGTTTGATGACACAATTTAGCAATGTGAGGGCACAATAGAGTAGCATGAGGGCACAGTTGAGCACTGGGATGACACAATGGAGCAGTGTGACGATAAAATGGAGCAGGGTGAGGGCACAGTGGAGGCATGTGAAGGCACAATTTAGCGGTGTTATGAGACACTGAAGCAGGGTGAGGGCAAAATGTTGCAGTGTGTGGTCACAATGGAGCAGTGTGAGGGCAAAATTGAGCAGTGTGCATTAATAATGGACAAGTGTGAGAACAGAGTGGGGCACTGTGATGACACAATGGAGCAGTGTGATGGCACAATGAAGTAGTGTGATGACACAATGAAGCAGTGTGATGACAAAATTTAGCTCTGTGAGGGCAAAATGGAGCTGTGTGAGGAAACAAAGGAGCAGTATGATGACTCAACGGAGCAGCGTGATGACACAATGGAGGAGCTCTGTTGGCACAATGGAGCAGTGTGAGGGCACAATGGAGCAGTGTGAAGACACAATGGAGCAGTATGAGGGTACATTGGAGCAGAGTGAGGGCACAATGCAGCAGTGTATTGACACAAGGGAGCAGTGTGACAACATAATGGAGGAGTGTGATGACCCAATTTACCACTGTGAGGAAACAATGGAGTAATGTGTGGGAACAATGGAGCAGGGTGATGACACAATGGAGCAATGTGATGGCACAATTGAGCAGTGTGAGTGCACAATGGAGCAGTGTGTTGGCACAAGGGAGCAAAGTGATGACACAATGGAGCAGTGTTACGACACAATGTAGCAGAATCATGACACAATGGAGCAGCGTGAGGGCACAATGGTGCAGTGGTAAGGGCACAATGGAGCAGTGTCATGTCACAATGAGGGAGTGTGAGGGCACAATGGAACATTGTGATGACACAATGGAGCAGTGTGTGGGCACAATAGAGCAGTGTGATGGCACAATGGAGCAGTGTGATGTTACAATGGATAATTTTGCTGAAAAAGTACCAGTGTGATGATAAAATGGAGCAATGTGATGGCACAATGGTGCATTGTGATGACAAAATGGAGCAGTGGGATGACACAATGGATCACTGTGATGAAACAATGGAGCAGTGTGTTGCACAATGGAGCAGTGTGTTGGCAAAATAGAGCAGTATGATGACACAATGGAGTGTTGTGATGGCAAAAGGGTGCTGTGTGATGACGCAATGGAGCAATGTGATGGCACAATGGAGCAGAATCAGGGCAGAATTGAGCAGTGTGATGACACAGTGGAACAGTGTCATGGCAAAATGGAGCAGTTTCTTGGCAAAATGGAGCAGTGTGATGACAAAATGGAGCAGTGAGATGGCACATGGAACATTCTGATGAAACAATAGAGCAGTGAGATGACAAAATGGAGCATTGTGATGGCACAATGGAGAAGAGTGATGGCAAAATGGAGCAGGGTCAGGGAACAATGGAGCACTGTGATGACACAATGGAGCGTTGTGATGGCAAAATAGAGCAGTATGTTGGCACAATGAAGTAATGTGATGACACGATGGAGCAGTATGATGGCACAATGGTGTATTGTATTGGCACAAAGGAGCAGTGTGTTGACACAATGGAACTGTGGGATGGCAAAATGGAGAAGAGTGGTGGCAAAATATAGCAGCATGATGACACAAAGGAGCAGTGTGTTGACACAATGCAGCAGTGTGAGTGCAAAATGGATGAGTGTGTTGGCACAATGGAGCAGTGCCAGTGCAAAATGGATTACTTTGCGTGCACAATGGAGCAGTGAGATGACAAAATGGAGGAGTGTGATGGCACAATGGAGCAATGTGGATATAATTGAGCAGTGTGAGGGCACAATGGAGCAGTGTGGTGGCACAATGGAGCAGTGTGTTGGCACATTGGAACAGGGTAAGGGGACAAAGGAGCACTGTGAGGGAACAAGGGATCAGTGTGTTGACACGAGAGAGCAGTATGATCGCACAATGAAGCAGTGGGAGGGCAAAACTTAACAGTGTGAACAGAATGGAGCAGTTTGAGGACAAAATTGAGCAGCATGAGGGCACAGTAGCAGAGTGAGAGTCCACAATGGAGAAGTGTGATAACACAATGGATTAGTGTGAGGGCACAATGGAGCAGTGTGATTTCAAAAGGGAGCAGTGTGAGGACAAAATGGAGCAGCGTTAGGGCACAAAGAAGGAATGTGAGAGCACAATGGAGCAGCGTGTTGGCAAAATGGAGCAGGGTCATGTAACAATGGAGCACTGTGATGACACAATGGAGCAGTGTGATGGCTCAATGGAGCAGTGTGATGACACAATCTAGAAGTGTGATGACACAATGGAGCAGTGTGGTGGTATAATGGAGTAGTGAGTTGGCACAATGGAGCAGTGGGTTGACACAATGGAACTGTGGGCTGGCAAAATGGAGAAGAGTGGCAGCACAATATATCAGCAGGATGACACAAAGGAGCATCGTGATGACACAATCTAGCAGGGTGAAGAAAGAATGGAGCAGAGTGATGGCACATTGGAGCACTGTGAGGTAAAAATGGAGAGTGTGATGACAAAATTGAGCAGTGTGATGACACAATGGAGTAGCATGAAGACACAAAGCAGCAGTGTATTGGCACAATGGAGCATTTTGAGGGTGCAGTGGAGCAGTGAGTGGACAATGGAGCAGCATGATGACACAAAGTGATGGCAAAACGGAGTAGTGTGATGGCACAATGGAGCAGCGTGAGGGAAAAATGTAGCAATGTGAAGACACAATGCAGAAGTATGAGTGCAAAATGGAGCAGTGTGATGGCACAATGGAGCAGCATCAGGGCACATGGATTAGTTTGAGTGCACGATGGAGCAGTTGATGGCACAATGGAAGAGTGTGATGGCACAATGGAGCAATGTGGATAAAACTGAGCAGAGTGAGGGCATTTTGCTGGCTTCTGAGCACACAATGGGGCAGTGTGATGGCACAATGGAGCACTGTGAGGGCACAATGGAGCAGTTTAATGACACAATGGAGCAGCGTCATGACACAATGGAGCAACGTGATGATACAGTGGAGCAGTGTGATGGAACAATGAAGCAGGGTGTTGGCACAGTGGAACAGTGTGATCGCATAATAGAGCAGTGTGATGACACAATGGAGCAGTGTTACGGCACAGTGGAGCTGGGTGATGACACAATTAACCTCTGTGAGGGCACAATGGAGCCCTGTGATGACACAATGGAGAAGTGTGATGACACAATGGAGCAGTGTGATGACACAACGGAACAGTGTTATGGCACAATGGAGCAGTGTGAGTGCACAATGGATCAGTGTGAGGGCAAAATGGAGCAGTGTAATGACACAATGGAGTAGTGTGTGGGCAAAATGGAACTGTGTGAAGTCACAATGGAGCAGTGTGTGGGCACAAAGGACCACTGTGTCGACAAAATGGAAGAGTGTGAGGGGAGAAATGGTGTAGTGTTAGGGCACAATGGAGCAGTGTGATGTCAGAATGGAGCAGTGTGATTATACAATGGAGCAGTCTGATGTCACAATTTAGCACTGTGAGGGCACAATAGATTAGTGTGATGGCAAAATGGAGCAGTGTGATGAAACAATGGAGCAGTTTTAGGACAAAATGGAGCTGGGTGAGGGCACAATCTAGGAGTGTGAGGGCACAAGTGAGCAGTGTGATAATACAATGAAGTAGGGTGAGAGCAAAATGGAGTAGTGTGATGGCATAATGGAGCAGTGTGATGACACAATGGAGCAGTGTGATGGCTCAGTGGAGCAGTGTGATGACACAGTGGAGCAGTATGAGGGCACAATTGAGCAGTGTGAGGGCACAGTGTAGCAGTGTGATGACACAATGTAGCAGTGTAATGGCACAATTGAGCTCTGTGATTAAACAGTGGATCATTGAGATGACACAATGGAGCAGAGTGATGGCACAATGAAGAAGTGTGATGACACAATTCAGCAGTGTACTGTCACAATGGAACACTGTGATGACAAAATGGAGCACTGTGATGGAACAATGGAGCAGTGTGTTGGAAGAGTGGGGCAGCGTGATGACATAATGGAGAAGTGTGATTACAGAATGAGGCAGTGTGATCGTACAATGGAGAAGAGTGAGGACACAATGGAGCAGAGTTATTGCACAATGGAGCAGGGACCGTGCACAATGGAGCAGTGTGAGGACAAAATGGAGCAATGTGAGGGCACAATGGAGAAGTGAGATTACACAATAGAAGAGTGTGATGACACAATGGAGCACTGTGAGGGAATAATGGAGCAGTGTGAGGGCATGATGGAGCAGTGTGATGATACAATGCGACAGTGTTATGGCACAATAGACCAGTGTGAGTGCACAATGGAGCAGTGTGAGGGCAAAATGGAGCAGTGTGATGACACAATGGAGCAGTGTGAGTTCCAAATGGAGCACTGTGTGGACACAATGGAGCAGTGTGTGGGCACAAAGACAACTGTGTGGAAAAAATAGAGCAGTGTGAGGGCACAAATGCTGCACTGTGAGGGCACAATGGAGCAGTGTAATGACAGTATGGAGCGGTGTGTTTACACAATGGAGCCATTAGATGACACAATTTAGCACTGTGAGAGAACAATAGAGTAGTGTGAGGGCACCGTGGTGCAGTGTGATGACAAAATGGAGCAGTGTGAGGACAAAATGGAGCAGGGTGAGGGCACAAAGGAGCAGTGTGCGAGAACAATGTACCAGTGTGAGAACACAGTGGGGCAGTTTGATGACACAATGGAGCAGTGTGATGGCACAATGAAGCAGTGTGATGACACAATGTAGCAGTGTGATGACACAATTTAGCATTGTGGGGGCAAATGGAGTTGTGTGAGGAAACAAAGGAGCAGTATGATGACTCAAGGGAGCAGCGTGATGACACAATGGAGGAGCTCTGTTTGCACAATGGAGCAGTGTGAGTGCACAGTGGATCAGTGTGAGGGCAAGTGGAGCAGTGTGATGACACAATGGAGCAATGTGAGGGCAAAATGGACCTGTGTGAGGTAACAATGGATCAGTGTGAGGGCACCAAGGACCACTGTGTCGACAAAATGGAAGAGAGTGAGGGCACAAATTGTGCAGTGTGAGGGCAAAATGGAGCTCTGTGATTAAACAGTGGAGCATTGATATGACACAATGGAGCAGAGTGACGGCACAATGGAGAATTGTGATGACACAATGGAGCTGTGTACTGGCACAATGGAGCAGGGTGATAACAAAATGGATAAGTGTGAGTGCACAATTGAGCAGAGTGATGACACAATGGAGCAATGTGAGGGCAAAATGGACCTGTGGGAGTTAACAATGGAGCAGTGTGAGGGCACAAAGGATGATTGTGTCGACAAAATGGTAGAGTGTGAGGGCACAAATTGTGCAGTGTGAGGGCACAATGGAGCAGTGTGATGACAGATTAGAGCAGTGTGATGACACATTGGAGCAGTGTAATGACACAATTTAGCACTGTGAGGGTACAAGAAAGTAGTGTGATGGCACAAAGGAGGAGTGTGATGACACAATGGAGCAGTTTGAAGACAAAATGGATCAGGGTGAGGGCACAATCTAGGAGTGTGAGGGCACAATTGAGCAGTGTGATGACACAATTGAGCAGGGAGAGGGCAAAATTGAGTAGTGTGATGGCACAATGGAGCAGTGTGATGACACAATGGAGCAGTGTGATGGCTCAAGGGAGCAGTGGGATGAAACAATGGAACAGTATGAGGGCACAATTGAGCAGTGTGAGGGCACAGTGGAGCATTGAGATGACACAATGTAGCAGTGTGATTGCACAATTGAGCTCTGTGATTAAACAGTGGAGCATTGAGATGACACAATGGAGCAGAGTGATGGCACAATTGAGAAGTGTGATGACACAATGGAACAGTGTACTGTCACAATGGCACAGTGTGATTACACAATAGAGCAGTGTGATGGAACAATGCAGCAATGTGTTGGAACTGTGGGGCCGTGTGATGACATAATGGAGAAGTGTGATTACAGAATGAGGCAGTGTGATGGCACAATGGAGAAGAGTGATTACACAATGAGGCAGTGTGATGGCACAATGGAGCATGGTAATGACACAATGGAGCAATGTGATGTCATAATGGAGCAGGGACAGTGCACAATGGAGCAGAGTGAGGACAAAATGGAGCAGCGTGATTGAACAATGGAGATGTGTGATTACACAATAGAGCAGTGTGGTGACACAATGGAGCACTGTGAGGGCACAGTGGAGCAGTGTGAGGGCAAAATGGAGCAGTGTGATGATACAATGTAACAGTGTTATGGCACAATAGACCAGTGTGAGTGCACAAAGGAGCAGTGTGAGTGCAAAACTGAGCAGTGTGATGACACAACGGAGCAGTGTGCGGTCCAAATGGAGCACTGTGTGGGTACAATGGAGCAGTGTGTGGGCACAAAGGACAAGTGTGTGGAAACAATAGAGCAGTGTGAGGACACAAATGGTGCACTGTGAGGGCACAATGGAGCAGTGTAGTGACAGAATGGAGCAGTGTGTTTACACAATGGAGCCATTTGATGACAAAATTTAGGACTGAGGGGCACAATAGAGTAGTGTCAGGGCACTGTGGAGCAGGGTGATGACACAATGGAGCAGTGTGAGGACAAAATGGAGCAGCATGAGGGAACAATGGTGATGTGTGATTACACAATAGAGCAGTGTGATGACACAATGGAGCAGTGTGAGGTCTAAATGGAGCACTGTGTGGGCTAAATGGAGCAATGTGTGGGCACAAAGGACAAGTGTGTGGAAAAAATAGAGCAGTGTGAGGGAACAAATGGTGCACTGAGAGGGCACAATGGAGCAGTGTAATGACAGAATGGAGTGGTGTGTTTACACAATGGAGCCGTTTGATGACAAAATTTAGCACTGAGTGGGCACAATAGAGTAGTGTTAGGGCACCAGGGAGCAGTGTGATGACAGAATGGAGCAGTGTGATTATACAATGGAGTAGTGTGATGACACAATTTAGCACTGTGAGGGCACAATAGAGTAGTGTGACGGCACAATGGAGCAGTGGGATGACACAATGGAGCAGTATGAGGACAAAATGGAGCAGGATGAGGGCACAATCAAGGATTGTGAGGGCACAATTGAGCAGTGTGATGACACAATGAAGCAGGATGAGGGCACAATGGAGTAGTGTGAGGGCACAATTGAGCAGTTTGAGGGCACCGTGGAGGAGTGTGATAACACAATTTAGCAGTGTGATGGCACAATGGAGCTCTGTGATTAAACAGTGGAGCATTGAGATGACACAATGGAACAGAGTGATGGCACAATGGAGAAATGTGATGACACAATGGAGCAGTGTACTGGCACAATGGAGAAGTGTGATGACACAATGGAGGAGTGTGATGGCACAATGGAGCAATGTGGATAAAATTGAGCAGCGTGAGGACACAATGGAGGCGTCTGAGCACACAATGGAGCAGAGTAATGGCACCATGGAGCAGTGTGAGGACAAAATGGAGCAGTGTGAGGGCACAATGGAGAGGTGTGATTACACAATAGAGCAGAGTGATGACACAATGGAGCAGTGTGAGTGCAAAATGGATCAGTGTGATGGCACAATGGAGCAATGTCAGGGCAAAATGGAATAATTTGAGTGCACAATGGAGCAGTGTCATGACACAATGGAGGAGTGTGATGGCACAATGGAGCAATGTGGATATAACTGAGCAACATGAGGGCACAATGGAGGCGTCCCAGCGCAGAATGGAGCAGTGTGATGACACAATGGAGCAGTGTGAGGACAAATGGAGCAGCGTGAGGGCACAATGGAGAGGACTGATTACACAATAGAGCAGTGTGATGACACAATGGAGCACTGTGAGAGCACAAAGGATCAGTGTGAGGGCACAATGGAGTACTGTGATGACACAACGGAGCAGTACGATGACACAATGGAGCAATGTGAGGGCAAAATATAGCAGTGTGAGGGCACAATGGAACAGTGAGATGGCACAATGGAGCAGTGTGTTGGCACATTGGAGCAGGGTAAGGGCAAAAAGGAGCAGTATGAGGGAACAAGGGATCAGTGTGTGGACACGAGGGAGCAGTATGATCGCACAATGAAGCAGTGTGAGGGCAAAATTTAGCAGTGTGAACAGAATGGAGCAGAGTGAGGACAAAATTGAGCAGCATGAGGGCATGGTTGCCGAGTGAGAGTGCACAATGGAGCAGTGTGATAACACAATGGATTAGTGTGAGGGCACAAAGGGGCAGTGTGATGGCAGAGGGGAGCAGTGTGAGGACAAAATGGAGCAGCGTTATGGCACAATGGAGGAATGTAAGAGCACAATCCAGTATTGTTTCAGCACAATGGAGCATTGTGTTGACACAATGGAACTGTTTGTTGGCAAAATGGAGAAGAGTGGCAGCAAAATATAGCAGCATGATGACACAAAGGAGCAGTGTGCTGACACAATGCAGCAGTGTGATTGCAAAAGGGATCAGTGTGATAGCACAGTGGAGCAGTGTCAGGGCAAAATGGATTACTTTGAGGGCACAATGGAGCAGTGTGATGACACAATGGAGGAGTGTGATGGCACAATGGAGCAATGTGGATATAATTGAGCAGAGTGAGGGCACAATGGAGGGGTCCCAGTGCAAAATGGAGCAGTGTGATTACACAATGGAGCAGTGTGATGACAAAATGGAACAGTGTTATGCAAAATGGAGCAGTGCGAGAGGACAATGGATCAGTGTGAGGGCAAATAGAGCAGTGTGATGACACAATGGAGCAATATGAGGGCAAAATGGACCTGTGGGAGGTTACAATGGAGCAGTGTGAGGGCACAAAGGACCATTGTGTCGACCAAATGGAAAAGTGTGAGGGCACAAAGAGTGCAGTGTGAGGGCACAAGGGAGCAGTGTGATGACACATTGGAGCAGTGTGATGACACAATTTAGCACTGTGCGGGAACAGGAGAGTAGTGTGATGGCACAATGGAACAGTGTGATGATACAATGTAGCAGTTTGCGAACAAAATGGAGCAAGGCAAGTACACAATCTAGGCGTGTGAGGGCACAATTGAGCAGTGTGATGACACAATGAAGCAGGGTGAGTGCACAATGGAGTAGTGTTATGGCACAATGGAGCAGTGTGATGACACAAGGGAGCAGTGTGATTGCTCAATGGATCAGTGTGATGACACAATGGAGTAGTATGATAGCACAATTGAGCATTGTGAGAGCACAGTGGAGCAGTGAGATGACACAATGTAGCATTGTGATGGCACATTTGAGCTCTGTGCTTAAACAGTGGAGCATAGAGATGACACAATGGAGCAGAGTAATGGCACAATGGAGAAGTGTGATGGCAAAATGGAGCAATGTGGATAAAATTGAGCAGCGTGAGGACACAATGGAGGCATCTGAGCACACAATGGAGCAGTGTGATGACACCATGGAGCAGTGTGAGGACAAAATGGAGCAGCGTGAGGGCACAATGCAGAGGTGTGATTGCACAATAGAGCAGTGTGATGACACAATGGAGCACTGTGAGGGCACAATGGAGCACTATGAGGGCACAATGGAGTAGTGTAATGACACAAAGGAGCAGTATGATAACACAATTGATCAGTGTGAGGGCAATATATAGCAGGGTGACGGGACAATGGAACAGTGTGATGGCACAATGGAGCAGTGTATTGGAAAAATGGAGCAGTGTAAGGGCACAAAGGAGCAGTGTGAGTGAAAAAGGGACCAGTGTGATGACACAAGTGAGGAGTGTGATCACACAATGGAGCAGTGTGAGGGCAAAATTTAGCAGTGTGAACACAATGGAGCAGTGTGAGTACAAAATGGAGCAGTGTGAGAGCTCAGGAGAGAAGTGTGATTACACAATAGAGCAGTGTGATGACACAATGGAGCAGTGTGAGGGCACAAAGGAGCAGTGTGAGGGCACAATGGAGCTGTGTGAGTGCACAATGGAGCAGTGTGATGATACAATGCAACAGTGTTATGGCACACTAGACCAGTGTGAGTGCAGAATGGAGCAGTCTGAGGGCAAAATTGAGCTGTGTGATGACACAATGGAGCAGTGTGAGGGCAAAACGAGGCACTGTGTGGGCACAATGGAGCAGTGTGTGGGCACAAAGGACAACTGTTTGAAAAAATGGAGCAGTGTGAGGGCAAAAATGGTGCACTGTGAGGGCACAATAGAGCACAGTAATGACAGAATGGAGTGGTGTGATTACACAATGCAGTTGTTTGTTGACACAAATTAGCACTGTGAGGGCACAATTGAATTGTGTGAGGGCAACGTGGAGCAGTGTGATGACACAATGTAGCAGTGTCAGGAAAAACTGGAGTAGGGTGAGGGCACAATGGCGGCATATGAAGGCACAATTTAGCAGTGTGTTGACACACTGAAGCAGCGGGAGGGCACAATGGAGCAGTGTGATGCCTAAATGGAGCAGTGTGATGGCTCAATGGAGCAGTGTGATGACACAATGGAGCAGTATGAGGTCAAAATGGAGCAGTGTGATAAGAGAATGGAGCAGTATGAGGGCAAAATTGAGCAGTGTGAGGGCAAAGTGGTGCAGTGTGATGACACAATTAACCAGCGTGAGGTCACAACGGAGCACTGTGATGAAACAATGGAGAAGTGTGATGACACAATGAAGCAGTGTTATGACACAATGGAAAGATGTTAGGGCACAATTGAACAGTGTGATGACACAATGGAACAGTGTGATGACACAATGGAGCATTGTGATATCACAATGGAGCAGTGTGAGGGCAAACTGGAGCAGAGTGAGGTCACAATGGAGTAGTGTGAAGGCACAATGGAGCAGGGTTAGGGCACAGTGCAGCCGTGTGATGACACAATCATACTGTGTGAGGGCACAATGGAGCCCTGTGATGACACAAATGAGAAGTGTGAAGACACAATGGAGCAGTGAGATGACACAATGGAACAGTGTTATGGCACAATGGAGCAGTGTGAGTACCCAACGGATCAGTGTGAGGGGAAAAATGGAGCAGTGTGATGACACAATGGAGCAGTGTGAGGGAAAAATGGAGCAGTTGAGGTAACAGTGGAGCAGTGTGAGGGCACAAAGGACCATTGTGTCGACAAAATGGAACATTGTAGGGGCACAAATGGGTCATTGTGAGGGCAAAATGGAACAGTGTGATGAAAGAATGGAGTAGAGTGATTATACAATGGAGCAGTGTGATGACACAATGGAGCAGAGTGAGGACAAAATGGAGCAGGATGAGGGCACAATCTAGGATTGTGAGGGCACAATTGAGCAGTGTTTTGAAACAATGAAGCAGGGTGTGGGCACAATGGAGCAGTGTGATAACACAATGGCGCAGTGGGATGGCTGAATGGAGCAGTGTGATGACACAATGGAGCAGTGTGAGGGCACAGTGGAGCAGTGTGATGACACAATGGAGCAGTGTGATGGCACAATGGAGCTCTGTGATTTAAGAGAGGAGCATTGAGATGACACAATAGAGCAGAGTGATGACACAATGGAGAATTGTGATGACAAAATGGAGCAGTGTACTGGCATAATGGAGCAGTGTGATGACACAATGGAGGAGTGTGATGGCACAATGTACCAATTGGATAAAATTGAGCAGTGTGAGGACACAGTGGAGGCGTCTGAATGCACAATGGAGCAATGTGATGACACCATGGAGAGTGTGAGGACACAATGGAGAAGTGTGATTACACAATAGAGCAGTGTGATGACACAATGGAGCCGTGTGTGGGCACAATGGAGCAGTGTCAGGGCACAATGGAGATGTGTGAGTGCACAGTGGAGCAGTGTGATGATACAATGCTGCAGTGTTATGGCAAAATATACCAGAGTGAGTGCCTAATGGAGCAGTGTGAGGGCAAAATTGAGCTGTGGGAGTGCAAAATGGAGCAGTGTGAGGGCCAAATGGAGCACTGTCTTGCCACAATAGAGCAGTGTCTGGGCACAAAGGACAACTGTGTGGAAAAAAATGGAGCCATGTGAGGGCACAAATGGTGCACTGTGAGGGCACAATGAAGCAGTGTGATGACACAATTGAACAGTGTGATGGCACAATGTAGTATTGTGTTGGCACAATGGAGCAGAGTGTTGACACAAAGGAACTGTGGGATGGCAAAATGGAGAAGAGTGGCAGCAAAATATAGCAGTGTGATGACACAAAGGAGCAGTGTGTTGACACAATGCAGCAGTGTATGTGCAAAATGGATCATTATGATGGCACAATGGAACAGTGTCAGGGCAAAATGGATTACTTTGAGTGCACAATGGAGCAGAGAGATGACAAAATGGAGGAGTGTGTTGGCACAATGGAGCAATGTGGATATAATTGAGCAGCGTGAGGGCACAATGGAGGGGTCCCAGTGCACAATGGAGCAGTGTGAGGACACAATGGAGCAGTGTGAGGAAAAAATGGAGCAGTGTGAGGGCACAATGTAGAGGTGTGATTACACAATAGATCAGTTTGATGACACAATGGAGCACTGTGTGAGCACAAATGAGCCGTGTGAGGGTACAATGGAGTACTATGATGACAAAAAGGAGCAGTACAATGACACAATGGTGCAATGTGAGGGCAAAAATATAGCAGTGTGGGGGCACAATGGAGCAGTGTGATGGCACATTGGAGCAGGGTAAGGGTACAAAGGAGCAGTGTGAGGGAACAAGGAACCAGTGTGTGGACATGAGGGAGCAGTATGAAGCACAATGAAGCAGTGTGAGGGCAAGGTTTAGCAGTGTGAACAGAATGGAACAGTGTGGGGGCAAAATTGAGCAGCATGAGGGGACAGTGGCAGAGTGAGAGTGCACAATGGAGCAGTGTGATAACACAATGGATTAGTGTGACGGCACAATGGAGCAGTATGATGGCACAGTGGAGCAATTTAAGGACAAAATGGAGCAGCGTGAGGGCACAATGGAGGAATGTAGGAGCAAAATGGAGCAGTGTGATGGCACAATGGAGGAATGTAGGAGCAAAATGGAGCAGTGTGATGGCACAATGGAGCAGTATGATGGCAAAATGGTGCAGGGTCAGGGCACAATGGAGCACTGTGATGACACAACGGAGTAGTGTGATGGCTCAATGGAGCAGTGTGATGAAATGGAGCAGTGTGATGACACAATGGAGCAGTGTGATGGCACAATAGAATTGTGTGTTGGCACAATGTAGCAGTGTCTTGACACAATGGAACTGTGGGCTGGCAAAATGGAGAAGAGTGGCAGCACAATATAGCAGCGGGATGACACAAAGGAGCAGCGTGATGACACAATCTAGCAGCCTTAGGAAAGAATGGAGCAGAGTGATGGCACATTGGAGCACTGTGAGAGAAAAAGGGAGAGGGTGATGACAAAATTGAGCAGTGTGAAGACACAATGGAGTAGCGTGAAGACACAATGCAGCAGTGTATTGGCACAAAGGAGCATTGTGATGGTGCAATGGAGCAGTGTGTGGACAATGGAGCAGCATGTTGACACAATGGAGCTGTGTGATGGCACAACAGAGTAGTGTGATGGCACAATGGAGCATCGTGAGGGCAAAATATAGCAATTTGAAGACACAATGCAGCAGTGTGAGTGCAAAATGGAGTAGTGTGATGGCACAATGGAGCAGCATCTGGGCACAATGGATTAGTTTGAGTGCACAATGGAACAGTGCGATGACAAAATGGAAGAGTGTGATGGCACAATGGAGCACTGTGGATAAAATTGAGCAGCATGAGGGCACAATGGAGGCGTCAGAGCACACAATGGGCCAGTGTGATGACACAATGGCACAGTGTGAGTGCAAAATGGATCAGTGTGATGGCACAATGGAGCAATGTCAGGGCAAAATGGATTACTTTGTGTGGACAGTGGAGCAGTGTCTTGACACAATGGAAGAGTGATGGTACAATGGAGCAATGTGGATATAATTGAGCAGAGTGAGGGCACAATGGAGGCGTCTCAGCACACAATGGAGCGTTGTGATGACACAATTGAGCAGTGCGAGGACAAAATGGAGGATTTTGTCCTCACACGGCACCATTTGCACTCACACTGCTGCATTGTATCATCACACTGCTCCTTTGTGTCATCACGCTGCTGTATTTTGCCACCACTATTCTCCGTTTTGCCATCCCACAGTTCCATTGTGTCAACACACTGCTCCATTGTGCCAACACAATACTCCATTGTGCCATCACATTGCTCTATTGTGTCATCACACTGCTAAATTGTGCCAACACACTGCTCCATTTTGCCATCACGCTGCTCCATTTTGTCATCACAGGGCTCCATTGTTCTCTGACCCTGTTCAATTTTGCCATCACTCTGCTCCATTGTGCCATCGCACTGCTCCATTGTGTCGTCTCACTGCTCTCTTGTTTCATCACAATATTCCATGTGCTACCTCAATGCTCCATTTTGTCATCATACTGCTCCATTTTGCCAAGACACTGATCAATTTTGCCATCAATCTGTTTCACTGTGTCATCACAATGCTCAATTCTGCCCTGATTCTGCTCCACTGTGCCATCACGTTGCTCCTTTGTGTCATCACACAGCACCCTTGTGCCATCACACTGCTCCATTGTCTCATCATACTACTCTATTTTGCCATCACACTGCTCCATTGTGCCCTCACACTGCTCCATTGTGTCATCACACTGCTCCATTTTGCACTCACACCGCTCCATTGTGCACTCACACTGGTCCATTGTGCGAAAACACTGTTCCATTGTATCATCACACTGCTACATTGCATCATCACACTTCTCAATTGTGTCATCACAGGGCTCGATTGTGCCCTCACACTGTTTCATTTTGTCATCACACTGCTCCACTGTGCCCTAACGCTGCTCCGTTTTGTCATCAAACTGCTCTACAGTGTCATCACGCTGCTCCATTGTGCCTTAATACTGCTCCATAGTGTCATCACAGAACTCCATTGTGCCCTGTCCCTGCTCTATTGTGCCATCACACTGCTCCATTATGTCATCACACAGCTCCATTGTGCCAACACAGTGCTCCATTGTTCCATCACGATTCTTCATTTTTCCATCACACTGCTAAAATGTGTTTGCACACTGCTCCATTGTGTCATCACACTGCTCCATTGTGTCACCACAATGCTCAATTGTGCCATCACACTAATCCATTGTGCCAACACAATGCGCCATTGCACCATCACAATGCTCCATTGTGCAATAACACTGCTCCATTTTGTCATCACAATGCTCCAATGTGCCATCACACTGCTCCATTTTGCCATCACACTGTTCCATTGTGACCACACACTGCTCCATTGTGTCCTCACACTGCTCCATTGTGTCATTACCATGTTCCATTGTGCCTTCACACTACCTCATTTAGTCATCACTCTTCTCCATTGTGCCATCACACTGCCTCATTCTGTAATCACACTTCTCCATTATGTCATCACACTACCCCACTGTTCCAACACACTGCTAAATTGTTCCATCACAGTGCTCCATTGTGCCATCACACTGCTCCATTGTGCCATCACACTGCTCCATTGTGCCCTTATACTGCTCCATTGTGTCATTACCTTGCTTCATTGTGCAGTAACACTGACTCATTGTGTCATCATTCTTCTCCATTGTGCCATCACACTGTCTCATTGTGTAATCTCACTTCTCCATTATGTCATCACACTGCCCCACTGTTCCAACACACTTCTCCATTGTTCCTTCACACTGCTCCATTGTGTCATCACACTGCTCCATTGTGCCAGTACACTGCTCCATTGAGTCAACAACTGGTCCATTGTGCCATCACTCTGCTCTATTGTGTCATCTCGATGCTCCAATGTTTAATCACAGAGCTCCATTGTGCCATCACACTGCAACATTGTGTCATCACACTGCTCCATTGTGCCGTCACACTACTCCATTGTATCATCACAGTGCTCCATTGAACCATCACACTTCTCCATTGTGTTATCATCCTGCTCCATTGTGCCATCACACTGCTCCATTGTGCCCTCACCCTGCTCCATTTTTTCCTCACACTGCTCCCTTGTGTCATCACACGGCTACATTGTGCCTTCACACTAGTCTATTGTGCCCTCACAGTGCTAAATTTTGTCATCACACTGCTCCATTGTATAATCGCACTGCTCAATTCTGTCATCACACTGCTTCATTGTGCCATCACACTGCTCCATTGTGCCATTATACTGGTCAATTGTGCCCTCACACTGCTCCAGGTGCCATAACACTGCTCCATTGTGTCATCACAATGCTCCATTGTGTCATCACACTTCTCCATTGTGTTATCATAGGGCTCCATTCTGCACTCACACTGGTTAATTGTGTCATCACACGGATCCACTGTGCCCTAACACTGCTCCATTGTGTCATCACTCTGCTCTATTATACCAACACACTGCTCCACTGTGCCAGCACACTACTCCATTGTTCCATCACACTGCTCCATTGTGTAATCATGCTGCTCCATTGTGTCATCACACTGCTCCATTGTGCCCTCACACTGCTCCATTGTGCCCACATTTTGCTCCATTTTGTCATCACACTGCTCTATTGTGTAGTCACACCTCTCCATTATGCCCTCTCGCTGCTCCCATTTGCCCCCACACTGCTGCATTGTGTCATCACACTGCTTCATTGTGCACTCAGAAGCCTCCATTGTGCCCTCATGCTGCTCAATTTTATCCACATTGCTCCATTGTGCCATCACACTCCTCATTGTGTCATCACACTGCTCCATTGTGCATTCAAACTAATCCATTGAGCCCGGATGCTGCTCCATTGTGTCATCATACTGTTCCATTGTGTCATCACACTTCTCCATTGTGTCATCTCAGGGCTCCATTGTGCCCTGTCCCTGCTCCATTTTGCCATCACAGTGCTCCATTGTGCCCTCACCCTGCTCCATTGTACAATCACACTGCTCCATTTTGCCCTCACACTAATCCATTGTGTTTTCACACTGCTCCAGTGTGCCCTCACACTTTGCCATTGTTCCCTCATGATGCTCAGTTTTGTCCTCACACTGCTCCATTGTGTTCTCACTGCTAAATTGTGCCCTCAAACTTCTCCATTGTGCCATCACACTGCTCCATTTTGTCCAAACACTGGTCCCATGTTCCCTTACACTGCTCCATTGTGCCCTCACACTGCTTCATTATGCACTCACACTGCTCCACTGTGCCAACACACTGCTCAACTGTGCCATTACACTGCTCCATTGTGCCCTCACACTACTCCATTTTGACCTCACTCTGCTCCAGTTTGACCTCACACTGCTCCATTTTGATATCAAAATCCTCCATTGTGTCATCACACTGTTCCATTGTGTCATCACACTGCTCTTTTGTCATCAAAATTATCCATTGTGCCATCACACTGCTCCATTGTGCCCTCACAGTGCTTCTTTTTGTCATCACACTGCTCTATTGTGTTATCACACCTCTCCATTGTGCCCTCACAGTGCTCCATTTCGTCCTCACACTGTTACATTGTGTCATCTCACTGCTCCATTTTGCGCTCAAACTAATGAATTGAGCCTTGATGCTGCTCCATTGTGCCATCACACTGCTCCATTTTGCACTCACACTGCTGCATTGTGTCATTACCCTCACGCTGCTCCATTGTGCCATCACACTGCTCGGGTTTGCCATAACACTGTTCCATTGTGTCAACACGCTGCTCCATTTCCCACTCACTGCTCCATTTCACCATCACATTGCTCCATTATGCCATTACGCTGCTGCATGGTGTCTTCACGCTACTATATTGTGTCATCACACTGCTCAATTTTGTCATCATACTCTCCGTTTTTCCCTCACATTGATCCAGTGTGCCATCAATCTGTTCAATTCTGTCCTGACGCTGCTAGATGCTGTCATCACTCTGCTCCTTTGTGTCATCACGCTGCTCTATTTTGCCGCCACTCTTCTCCATTTTGCCCTCCCACAGTTACATTGTCTCAACACACTGCTCCATTGTGCCAACACACTACTCCATTGTGCCATCACACTGCTCAATTTTGTCATCTCACTGCTCCATTGTGCCCTCAACCTGCTCCATTTCCCTATCACACTGCTCCATTGTGCCAACACACTGCTCCACTGTGCACCCAAACTAATCCATTGTGCCCTGACGCTGCTCCATTGTGCCATCACACTGCTCCATTTTGTACTCACACTGCTGCATTGTGTCATTACACTGCTCCATTTTATGCTCAAACTGTTCCATTGTGCCATCACACTGCTCCATTGTGCCATAACTCTGCTCCATTGTGTCATCACTCTGCTCCCTTGTCCAGTCACTGCTCCATTTCGCCATCACAATGCTCCATTGTGCCATTACACTGCTGTATTGTGTCTTCACGCTACTCCATTTTGTCATCACACTGCTCAATTTTGTAATCATACTCTCCATTTTTCCCTCACAGTGCTCCAAATTGCCATCACTCTGCTCCCTTCTATCCTCACGCTGCTACTTTGTATCATCACGCTGCTCCTTTGTGTCATTCCTCTGCTCTATTGTGCTGCCATTCTTCTCCATTTTGCCATCCTTCAGTTCCATTGTGTCAACACACTGCTCCATTTTGTCAAAACACTGCTCCATTGTGCCAACACACTGCTCCATTGTGTCATCACACTGTTCCATTTTGCCAACACACTGATCCATTTTGCCATCAAACTGCTCCATTGTGTCATCACAGTGCTCCATTGTGCCCTGACCCTGCTCCTTTGTGCTCTCACATTTCTCCATTGTGTCCTTTGCTGCTCCATTTGGTCCTTACACTACTCCCTTGTGCCATCACACTGCTCTATTGTGTCCTCACACTAATCCATTGTGTTATCACACTGCTCCATTGTGCACTCACACTCTGCCATTGTGCCATCAATTTTGTTCTCACACTGCTCCATTGTGTTCACACTGCTAAATTTTGCCCTCACTGCTTCATTGTGCACCTACGCTGCTCCATTGTGCCATCACACTGCTCCCTTGTGTCCACATACTGGTTCCTTGTTCCCTGTCACTGTTACTTTGTGCCTTTACACTGCTTCATTGTGACAACACACTGCTCCACTGTGCCATCACACTGCTCCATTGTGCCGTCACACTGCTATACTTTAGCCTCACACTGCTCCAAGAAGTCATCATACTGGTCCTTTGTGTCATCACACTGCTCCATTTTGCCCTCACACTACTCCATTATGACCTCACACTGCTCCAGTTTGCCCTCACACTGCTCCATTTTTATATCACAATGCTCCAATCTGTCATCACACTGTTCCATCGTGTCATCACACTGCTTCAATGTCCCCTTGAATCTTTCCATTTTGTCAACATACTGCTCCATTGTGTCATCACACTTCTACATTGTGTCATGACCGGGCTCCATTGTGCCTCACACTGGTTCATTGTGTCATCACACTGCTCCAATATGCCCTCATACAGCTCAGTTGAGCCCTCACACTGCTCCATTCTTTTAACACACTGCTTCATTTTGTCCTCACACTGCTAATTGTGTCATCACACTGCTCCATTGAGCCATCCCACTGCTTCATTGTGTCATCACACTTCTCCATTCTGTCATCACAAGGCTCCATTGTGCCCTCACCCTGGTACATTGTGTCATCACCCTGCTCTATTTTTCCCTAACACTGCTCCATTGTGTCATCACAGAGCTCCATTGTGCACTGACCCTGCTCCATTGTGCCATCACAGTGCTCCATTGTGCCCTCACCCTGCTCCATTGTACCATCACACTGCTCCATTTTGCCCTCACACTAATCCATTGTGCTCTCACTGCTAAATTGTGCCCTCAAACTGCTCCATTGTGCCATCACACTGCTCCATTTTGTCCAAACACTGGTCCCATGTTCCCCCACACTGCTCCATTGTGCCCTCACACTGCTCATTTGTGCACTCACAATGCTTCATTGTGCCAACACACTGCTCAACTGTGCCATTACACTGCTCCATTGTGCCCTCACACTACTCCATTGTGACGTCACTCTGCTCCACTTTGACCTCACACTGCTCCATTTTTATATCACAGTGCTCCATTGTGCCCTCATAGTGCTTCATTTTGTCATCACACTGCTCTATTTTGTAATCACACTTCTCCATTTTGCCCTCAGACTGCTCCATTTCATCCTCACACTGCTCCATTATGTCATCTCACTGCTCCATTGTGCGCTCAGATGCCTCCGTTTGACCTCATGCTGCTCAGTTTTATCCACATTGCTCCATTGTGCTATCACACTCCTCCATTGCATCATCACACTGCTCTATTGTGCACTCAAAGTAATCCATTTTGCTGACACTGCTCCATTGTGCCATCACACTCCTCCACTGTGTCATCACACTGCTCTATTGTGCACTCAACATAATCGATTTTGCTGACACTGCTCCATTGTGCCATCACACTACTCCACTCTGTCATTACAGTGCTCCATTCTGCCCTGATTCTGCTCCTTTGTGCCATTATGTTGCTCCATTGTATCATCATACAGCACCCTTGTGCCATCTCACTGCTCCATTTTGTCATCATACTGCTCTATTTTGCCTTCACACTGCTCCAATTTGCCATCACACTGCTCCATTTTGTCATCGTACTTCTCTATTTTGCCAGCATTGCTCCATTGTGCCATCACACTGCTCCATTGTGTCATCACACTGCTCCATTTTGTCATCACAATGCTCCATTATCTCTTCATCTTGCTCCATTTTGTCATCACACTGCTCCATTGTCATCAAAATTATCCATTGTGCCATCACACTGCTCCATTGTGCCCAAACACTGCTCCATTGTTCCCTCATATTGCTCCATTGTGTCATCACACTGCTCTATTGTGTAATCACCCCTCTCCATTTTGCATTCTCACTGCTCCCATTTGCCCCCACACTGCTACATTGTGTCATCACACTGCTCCATTGTGTACTCAGACGCCTCCATTGTGCCCTCACGCTGCTCAAATTTATCCATATTGTTCCATTGTGCCATCACACTCTTCATTGTGTCATCACACTGCTCCATTGTGCACTCAAACTAATCCATTCAGCCCTGATGCTGCTCCATTTTGCCATCACACTGCTCCATTTTGCACTCGCACTGCTGCATTATGTCATTACACTGCTACATTTTACAATCACGCTGTTCCATTGTGCCATCACACTGTTCCCTTGTGCCATAACTCTGCTCCATTCTGTCATCACGCTGCTCCATTGTCCAGTCACTGCTCCATTTCGCCCTCACAATGCTCCATTGTGCCATTACACTGCTGCATTGTGTCTTCATGCTACTCCCCTGTGTCAACACCCTGCTCAATTTTGTAATAATACTCTCCATTTTTCCCTCACAGTGCTCCAAAGTGCCATCACTCTGCTCACTTCTCTCCTCACGCTGCTACGTTATATCATCAGGCTGCTCCTTTGTGTCATCCCTGTGCTCTATTGTGCTGCCACTCTTCTCCATTTTGCCACCCCTCAGTTCCATTGTGTCAACACACTGCTCCATTGTGTCAATACATTGCTCCATTGTGCCAACACACTGCTCCATTGTGTCATCACACTGCTCCATTTTGCCAACACACTGCTCCATTATGCCATCACACTGCTCCATTGTGTCATCACAGTGCTCCATTGTGCCCTGACCCTGCTCCTTTGTGCTCTCACATTCCTCCATTGTGCCCTAAGGCTGCTCCATTTTGTCCTTAGACTATTCCCTTGTGCCATCACACTGCTCTATTGTGCCCTCACACTAATATATTTTGTTATCACACTGCTCCATTGTGCAATCACACTCTGCCATTTTGCCCTCAATTTTGTTCTCACACTGCTCCATTGTGTTCACACTGCTAAATTTTGCCCACACTGCTTCATTGTGCACCTATGCTGCTCCACTTTCTGATCACACTGCTCTCTTGTGTCCACATACTGGTTCCTTGTCCCCTGACACTTTTCCTTTGTGCCTTTATTCTGCTTCATTTTGACAACACACTGCTCCATTGTGCCATCACACTGCTCCATTGTGCCCACACACTGCTATATTTTGGCCTCACACTGCTCCATTGTGTCATCATACTGATCCTTTGTGTCATCACACTGCTCCATTGTCCCCTCACTCTACTCCATTATGACCTCACACTGCTCCAGTTTGCCCTCACACTGCTCCATTTTGATATCACAATGCTCCAATCTGTCATCACACTGTTCCATTGTGTCATCACACTGCTTAAGTATGCCTTACATCTTTCCATTGTGTCATCACACTGCTCCATTGTGTCATCACAGGGCTCCATTGTGCCTCACACTGGTTCATTGTGTCATCACACTGCTCCAATGTGCCCTCACACTGCTCAATTGAGCCCTCACACTGCTCCATTCTTTTACCACACTGCTCCATTTTGTCCTCACACTGCTAATTGTGTCATCACAATGCTCCATTGAGCCATCCCACTGCTCCATTGTGTTATAACACTTCTCCGTTCTGTCATCACAGGGCTCCATTGTGCCCTCACACTGGTTAATTGTGTCATCACACTGCTAGACTGTGCCCTAACACTGCTACATTTTTTCAACAAACTGCTCTATTGTGCCGTCACAGTGCTCTATTGTGCCCTAACACTGCTGCATTTTGTCATCACAGAGCTCCATTGTGCTTTGTCCCTGTTCCGTTGTACCCTCACTGTGCTCCATTGTGCCCTCACCCTGCTCCATTGTACCATCACACTGCTCCATTTTGCCCTCACACTAATCCATTGTGCTATCACACTGCTCCAGTATGCCCTCACAGTCTGCCATTGTGCCCTCACGCTGCTCAATTTGTTCTCACACTGCTAAATTGTGTTTGACTGCTAAATTGTGCCCTCAAACTGCTCCATTGTGCCATCACACTGCTCCATTTTATCCAAACACTGTTCCCATGTTCCATCAAACTGCTCAATTGTGCCCTCACACTGCTCCATTGTGCACTCACATTGCTCCATTGTGCCAACACACTGCTCAACTGTGCAATTACACTGCTCCATTGTGCCCTCACACTACTCCATTGTGACCTCACTCTGCTCCAGTTTGACCTCACACTGCTCCACTTTGATATCACAATGCTCCATTGTGTCATCACACTGTTCCATTGTGTCATCACACTGCTCCATTGTCATCAAAATTATCCATTGTGCCATCACACAGCTCCATTGTGCATTCACACTGCTCCATTGTGTCATCACACTGATCCATTGTGTAATCACACCTCTCCATTGTGCCCTCACAATGCTCCATTTCTTCCTCATACTGCTCCATTGTGTCATCTCACTGCTCCATTGTTCACTAAGACGCCTCCATTGTGCCCTCACGCTGCTCAGTTTTATCCACATTGCTCCATTGTGCTATCACACTCCTCCATTGTGTCATCACACTGCTCTATTGTGCACTCAAAGTAATCCATTTTGCTGACACTGCTCCATTGTGCCATCACACTCCTCCATTGTGTCATCACACTGCTCTATTGTGAACTCAGTGTAATCCAATTTGCTGACACTAGTCCATTGTGCCATCACACTGCTCCATTTTGCACTCAAACTGCTGCATTGTTTCATCACACTGTGCCTTTTTGTCATCATGCTGCTATATTTTGCCACCACTCTTCTCCATTTTGCCATCCAACAGTTCCATTGTGTCAACACACTGCTAAATTGTGCCAACACAATACTCCATTGTGCCATCACACTGCTCCACTCTGTCATCACACTGCTCTGTTGTGCCATCACACTTCTCTATTTTGCCATCACAATGCTCCATTATGTCTTCACATTGCTCCATTGTGTCATCACACTGCTCCATTGTCATCAAAATTATCCATTGTGCCATCACACTGCTCCATTGTGCCCAAACACTGCTCCAATGTATCATCACAATGTTCCATTGTGCCCTCACACTGCTCCATTGTGCCCTCATATTGCTCCTTTGTGTCATCACACTGCTCTATTGTGTAATCACACCTCTCCATCATGCATTTTCGCTGCTCCCATTTTCCCCCACACTGCTCCCTTGTGTCATCACACTGCTCCATTGTGTACTCAGACGCCTCCATTGTGCCCTCACACTGCTCAATTTTATCCACATTGCTCCATTGTGCCATCACACTCCTCATTGTGTCATCACACTGCTCCATTGTGCACTCAAACTAATCCATTGAGCCCTGATGCTGCTCCATTGTGCCATCACACTGCTCCATTTTGCACTCACACTGCTGCATTATGTCATTACACTGCTACATTTTACAATCACGCTGTTCCATTGTGCCATCACACTGCTCCCTTGTGCCGTAACTCTGCTCCATTGTGTCATCACGCTGCTCTGATGTCCTGCCACTGCTCCATTTTGCCATTACAATGCTCCATTGTGCCATTACACTGCTGCATTTTGTCTTCATACTACTCCATTGTGACATCACACTGCTCAGTTTTGTAATCATACTCTCCATTTTCCCTCACAGTGCTCCAAATTGCCATCACTCTGCTCCCTTCTGTCCTCACGCTGCTACATTTTATCATCATGCTGCTCCTTTGTGTCATCCCTCTGCTCTATTGTGCCACCACTATTCTCCATTTTGACATCCCTCAGTTCCATTGTGTCAACACACTGCTCCATTGTGTCAACACACTGCTCCATTGTGCCAACACACTGCTCCATTGTGTCCTCACACTGCTCCATTTTGCCAACACCCTGCTCAATTTTGCCATCACACTGCTCCATTGTGTCATCACAGTGCTCCATTGTGCCCTGACCCTGCTCCTTTGTGCTCTCACATTCCTCCATTTTGCCCTAAGGCTTCTCCATTTTGTCCTTACACTGTTCCCTTGTGCCATCACACTGCTCTATTGTGCCCTCACACTAATCCATTGTATTATCACACTGCAACATTGTGCACTCACACTCTGCCATTGTGCCCTCAAGTTTGTTCTCACACTGCTCGATTTTGTAATCATACTCTCATTTTTCCCTCATAGTGCTCCAAAGTGCCATCACTCTGCTCCCTTCTGTCCTCACGCTTCAACTTTGTATCATCACGCTGCTCCTTTGTGTCATCCCGCTGCTCTATTGTGGGGCCACTCTTCTCCATTTTGCCATCCCTCATTTCCATTGTGTCAACACACTGCTCCATTGTGCCAAATCACTGGTCCATTGTGTCATCACACTGCTCCATTTTGCCAACACACTGCTCCATTTTGCCATTACACTGCTCCATTGTGTCATCACACTGCTCCATTTTGCCATTACACTGCTCCATTGTGTCATCACAGTGCTCCATTGCGCCCTGACCCTGCTCCTTTGTGCTCTCACATTTCTCCATTGTGCCCTAAGACTGCTCCATTTTGTCCTTACACTGTTCCCTTGTGACATCACACTGCTCTATTGTGCCCTCACACTAATCCATTCTGTTATCACTCTGCTCCATTGTGCACTCACACTCTGCCATTGTGCCCTCAATTTTGTTCTCAGACTGCTCCATTGTGTTCACACTGCTAAATTTTGCCCTCACTGCTTCATTGTGCACCCACGCTGCTCCATTGTGCCATCACACTGCTCCCTTGTGTCCAAATACTGGTTCCTAGTTCCCTGACACTTTTCCTTTGTGCCTTTACTCTGCTTCATTGTGACAACACACTGCTCCATTGTGCCATCACACTGCACCATTGTGCCCTCACACTGCTATATTTTGTCCCCACACTGCTCCATCGTGTCATCCTACTGCTCCTTTGTGTCATCACACTGCTCCATTGTGCCCTCACACTACTCCATTATGATCTCACAGTGCTCCAGTTTGCCCTCACTCTGCTCCATTTTGATATCACAATGCTCCAGTCTGTCATCACACTGTTCCATTGTGTCATCACACTGCTTAAATGTGCCCTTACATCTTTCCATTGTGTCACTATACTGCTCCATTTTGTCATCACACTTCTACATTGTGTCATCACTGGGCTCCAATGTGCCCTCACACTGCTCAATTGAGCCCTCACACTGCTCCATTCTTTTATCACACTGCTCCATTTTGTCCTCACACTGCTAATTGTGTCATCACACTGCTCCATTGAGCCATCCCACTGCTCCATTGTGTCATCACACTTCTCCATTCTGTCATCACAAGGCTCCATTGTGCCCTCACACTGGTTCATTGTGTCATCACACTGCTACACTGTGCCCTAACACTGCTCCATTGTGTCATCAAGTTGCTCTATTGTGCCATCACAGTGCTCTATTGTGCCCTAACACTGCTCCATTGTGTCATCACAGAGCTCCATTGTGCCCTGTCCCTGCTTCATTGTGCCAACACAGGGTCCATTATGCCCTCACCCTGGTCCATTGTACCATCACACTGCTCCATTTTGTCTTCACACTAATCCATTGTGTTATCACACTGTTCCAGTGTGTCCTCACACTCTGCCATTGTGCACTCACGCTGCTCACTTTTGTCCTTACACTGCTCCATTGTGTTCTCACTGCTAAATTGTGTCCTCAAACTGCTCCATTGTGCCATCACCCTGCTCCATTTTGTCCAAACACTGGTCCCATGTTCCCTCACACTGCCACCATACTGCTCCATTGTGCACTCACACTGCTGCATTGTGCCAACACACTGCTCAACTCTGCCATTACACTGCTCCATTGTGCCCTCACACTACTCCATTATGACCTCACTCTGCTCCAGTTTGACCTCACACTGCTCCATTTTGGTATCACAATGCTCCATTGTGTCATCACACTGCTCTATTGTCATCAAAATTATCCATTGTGCCATCACACTGCTCCATTTCGTCCTCACACTGTTACATTTTGTCATCTCACTGCTCCATTGTGCGCTCAGATGCCTCAATTGTGCCCTCACACTGCTCAGTTTTATCCACATTGCTCCATTGTGCTATCACACTCCTAAATTGTGTCATCACACTGCTCTATTGTGCACTCAAAGTAATCCATTTTGCTGACACTGCACCATTGTGCCATCACACTCCTCCATTGTGTCATCACACTGCTCTATTGTGCACTCAACGTAATCCATTTTGCTGACACTGCTCCATTGTGCCACCACACTGCTCCATTGTGCACTCACACTGCTGCCTTGTTTCATCACACTGCTACTTTGCGTCAACATGCTGCTATATTTTGCCATCACTCTTCTGCATTTTGCCATCCTACAGTGCCATTGTGTTAACACCCTGCTAAATTGTGCCAACACAATACTCCATTGTGCTATCACACTGCTCCATTTTGCCAATACACTGCTCCATTTTGCCATCACACTGCTCCATTGTGTCCTCACAGTGCTCCATTGTTCCCTGACCCTGCTCCATTTTGCCATCACTCTGCTCCATTGTGCCATCACACTGCTCCATTGTGTCAACTCACTGCTCTCTGGTTTCATCACAAAGTTCCATGTGACATTTCATTGTTCCATTTTGTCATCATACTGCTCCATTGTGCCAAGACACTGCTCCGTTGTGCCATTACACTGCTTCACTCTGTCATCACACTGCTCCATTCTGCCCTGATTCTGCTCCATTGTGCCATTAGTTTGCTCCATTGTATCATCATACAGCACCCTTGTGCTATCACACTGCTCCATTGTGTCATCATACTGCTCTATTTTGCCATCACACTGCTCCATTGTGCCATCACACTGCTCCATTCTGTCATCACACTGCTGCATTTTGTCATCACAATGCTCCATTATGCCATCACATTGCTCCATTGGGGCATCAGACTACTCCATTGTCATCAAAATTATCCATTGTGCCATCACTCTGCTCCATTGTGCCCAAACAGTGCTCCAATGTGTCATCACAATGTTACATTGTGCCCTCAAACTGCTCCATTGTGTCATCACACTCCTTCATTGTGTCATCACACTGCTCTATTGTGCACTCAACGTAATCCATTTTGCTGACACTGCTCCATTGTGCCATCACACTGCTCCATTTTGCACTCACACTGCTGCATTGTTTCATCATACTGCACCTTTGTGTCACCACCCTGCTATATTTTGCCACCACTCTTCTCCATTTTGTCATCCAACAGTTCCATTGTGTCAACACACTGCTAAATTGTGCCAACATAATCCTCCATTGTGCCATCACACTGCTCAATTGTTCATCACACTGCTCCATTTTGCCGATACACTGCTCCATTTTGCCATCACACTGCTCAATTGTTCATCACACTGCTCCATTGTTCCCTAACCCTGCTCCATTTTGCCATCACTCTGCTCCATCGTGCCATCACACTGCTCCATTGTGTCATCTCACTGCTCTATAGTTTCATCACAATGTTCCATGTGCAATTTCACTGCTCCATTGTACCATCACACTGCTCCACTCTGTCATCACACTGCTCCATTCTGCCCTGATTCTGCTACATTGTGCCATTACATTGCTCCATTTTATCATCATACAGCACGCTTGTGCCATCACACTGCTCAATTGTGTCATCATACTGCTCTATTTTGCCATCACACTGCTTCATTGTGCCATCACACTGCTCCATTGTGTTATCACACTGCTCCATTTTGTCATCACAATGTTCCATTATGCCATCACATTGCTCCATTGTGTCATCACACTGCTCCATTGCCATCAAAATTATCCATTGTGCCATGACACTGCTCCATTGTGCCCAAATACTGCTCCAATGTGTCATCACAATGTTCCATTGTGCCCTCACACTGGTCCATTGTGCCCTCAAACTGCTCCATTGTGTCATCACACTGCTCCATTGTGCCATCACACTGCTCCGTCCTGTCATCTCACTACTTTATTGTTTCATCACAATGTTCCATGTGCCATTTCACTGCTCCATTTTGTCATAATACTGCTCCATTGTGCCAAGACACTGCTCCACTGTGCCATCACACTGCTCCACTCTGTCATCACACTGCTCCATTCTGCCCTGATTCTGCTCCATTGTGCCATTACATTGCTCCATTGTATCATTGTACAGCACCATTGTGCCATCACACTGCTCCATTGTGTCATCAGACTGCTCCATTTTGTCATCACAATGCTCCATTATGCCATCACATTGCTCCATTGTGTCATCACACTGCTCCATTGTCATCAAAATTATCCATTGTGCCATCACACTTCTCCATTGTGCCCAAACACTGCTCCAATGTGTCATCACAATGTTCCATTGTGCCCTCACACTGCTCCATTGTGTCATCACACTGCTTCATTGTGTCATCACTCTGCTGTTTTGTGCACTCAACGTAATCCTTTTTGTTGACACTGCTCCATTTTGCCATCACACTGCTCCATTTTGCACTTACACTGCTGCATTGTTTCATCACACTGCTCCTTTGTGTCATCACTCTGCTATATTTTGCCCCTCTCTTCTTCATTTTGCCATCCAACAGTTCCATTGTGTCAACACACTGAAAAATTCTGCCAACACAATACTCCATTGTGCCATCACTCTGCTCCATTTTGCCATCGCACTGCTCCATTGCGTCACCTCACTGCTCTATTGTTTCATCACAATGTTCCATGTGACATTTCACTGCTCCTTTTTGTCATCATACTGCTCCATTGTGCCAAGACACTGCTCCATTGTGCCATCACACTGCTCCACTCTGTCTTCACACTGCTCCATTCTGCCCTGATTCTGCTCCATTGTGCCATTACATTGCTCCATTGTATCATTATACAGCACACTTGTGCCATCACACTGCTCCATGCGTCTTCATACTGCTCTATTTTGCCATCACACTGCTCCCTTGTGTCATCACACTGCTGTATTTCGTCATCACAATGCTCCATTATGCCACCACATTGCTCCATTGTGTCATCACACTGCTCCATTGTCATCAAAATTATCCATTGTAAAATCACACTGCTCCATTGTGCCCAAACACTGCTCCAATGTGTCATCACAATGTTCCATTGTGCCCTCACACCGCTCCATTGTGTCATCACACTGCTCCATTTTGTCATCTTCCTGCTCTATTGTTTCATCACAATGTTCCATATGCCATTTCACTGCTCCATTTTGTCTTCGTACTGCTCTATTGTGCCAAGACACTGCTCCATTGTGCCATCACAGTGCTCCACTCTGTCATCACACTGCTCCATTGTGCCATCACACTGCTCCATTGTGTCATTACACTGCTCCATTTTGTCATCACAATGCTCCATTATGTCATCACATTGCTCCATTGTACCATCACACTGCTCCATTGTGCCCAAACACTGCTCCAATGTGTCATCACTATGTTCCACTCTGCACTCCATTTTGCACTCACACTGCTGCATTGTGTCATTACACTGATACATTTGACCATCACGTTGTTCCACTGTGCCATCACACTGCTCCCTTGTGCCATAATTCTGCTCCATTGTGTCACCTCACTGCTCTATTGTTTCATCACAATGTTCCATATTCCATTTCACTGCTCCATTTTGTCATCATACTGCTCCATTGTGCCAAGACATTGCTCCATTGTGCCATCACACTGCTCCACTCTGTCATCACACTGCTCCATTGTGTCATTACACTGCTCCATTGTGCCATCACACTGCTCCATTGTGTCATCACACTGCTCCATTTTGCCACTACACTGCTCCATTTTGCCATCACACTGCTCCATTGTGTCATCACAGGGCTCCATTGTTCCCTCACCCTGCTCCATTTTGCCAACACTCTGCTACATTGTGCCATCACACTGCTCCATTGTGTCATCTCACTGCTTTTTTGTTTCATCACAATTTTCCATGTGCCATTTCACTGCTCCATTTTGTCATCATACTGCTCCATTGTGCCAAGACACTGCTCCATTGTGCCATCAAACTGCTCCGCTCTGTCATCACACTGCTCCATTCTGCCCTGATTCTGTTCCATTGTGCCATCACATTGCTCCATTGTATCATCATACAGCACCCTTGTGCCATCAAACCTCGCCCTTGTGTCATCATACTGCTCTGTTTTGCCATCACACTGCTCCATTGTGTAATCACACTGCTCCATTGTGTCATCACACTGCTCCATTTTGTCATGGCAATGCTCCATTATGCCATCACATTGCTCCATTGTGTCATCACACTGCTCCATTGTCATAAAAATTATCCATTGTGCCATCACACTTCTCCATTGTGCCCAAACACTGCTCCAATGTGTCATCACAATGTTCCATTGTGCCCTCACACTGCTCCATTGTGTCATCACACTGCTCCATATTTCCCTCATTGTGACATGCCACTGCTCCATTTTGCCATTAACACTGCTCCATTGTGCCCTGACACTGCTCCATTGTGTCATCACACTGCACCATTTTGCCCTCACACGGCTCCATTGTGACATCACATTGCTCCCTGGTGCTCTCGCACTGCTCCATTGTGCCAGCACACTGCTCCATTGTGTCATCACAATGCTCTATTTTGTCATCACAATGCTCATTTGTGCTATCACACTGCTCCATTGTGCCAACGCAAAGCTCCATTGTGCCATCACAATGCTCCATTTTGCCACAACATTGTTCCATTGTGTCATCACAATGCACCATTGTCCTATCACACTTCTCCATTGTGCCATCACATTGCTCCATTGTGTCATCACACTGTTACTTTGTCAGCAAAATTATCCATTGTAACATCACACTACTCCATTGTGCTGTCACACTGCTCCATTTTGTCTTCACAATGCTCCATTTTGCCAGCACACACCTCCATTGTCTCATCACACTGCTCCATTGTGAAATCACACTGCTCCATTGTGCCCACACACTGCTCCATTGTGTCATCACAAGGTTCCATTGTGCCCTCACACTGCATCATTGTGACATGACACTGCTCCCTTTTGCACTTACCACTGCTCCACTGTGCCATCACACTGCTTCATTGTGTCATCATACTGCTCCATTGTGTCCTAACACTGCTCCATTGTGTAATCACATTGCTCCTTTGTGCCCTCGCACTGCTCCATTGTGCCAGCACACTGCTCCATTGTGTCATCACAATGCTCATTTGTGCCATCACACTGATCCATTGTCCCAACAAAAAGCTCCATTGTTGCCAACACAATGTTCCATTGTGCCATAACACTGGTCCATTGTGTCATCACATTGCACCCTTGTCCTATCACACTGCACCATTGTGCAATCACAGTTCTCCATTGTGCCATCACACTGCTCCATTGTGCCCACACACGGCTCCATTGTGTCATTACCATGCTCCATTGTGCCGTCACACTGCCTCATTGTGTCAACACTCTTCTCCATTGTGCCATCACACTGCCTCATTGTGTAATCACACTTCTCCATTATGTCATCACACTGCCCCCCTGTTCCAACACACTGCTCCATTGTTCCATCACACTGCTCCATTGTGCCAGTACACTGCTCCATTGTGTCAACACTGGTTCATTGTGCTAACACTCTGCTCCATTGTGTCATCTCAATGCTCCAATGCATAATCACAAAGCTCCATTTTGCCATCACACTGCTACATTGTGACATCACACTGCTCCACTGTGCCCTCACACTGCTCAATTGTGCCCTTACACTGCTCCATTGTGCCAACACACTGCTCCATTGTGCCATCACACTGCTCCATTGTGCCTTCCCATTGCTATATTTTGCCCTCACACTGCTCCATTGTGTCATCACAATGCTGCATTGTCCTTTCAAACTGGTCCATTGTGCCATCACACCGCTCCATTGTGTCATCACATTGCTCCATTGTGACAGCACACTGCTCCATTGTGTCAACATTGGTCCATTGTGCCATCACTCTGCTCCATTGTGTCACCTCAATGCTCCAATGTTTAATCACAGAGCTCCATTATGCCATCACACTGCTACATTGTGTCATCACACTGCTCCACTGTGCCGTCACACTGCTCCCTTGTATCATCACACTGCTGCATTGAGCCAACCCACTGCTCCATTGTGCCCTCACCCTGCTTCATTGTGTCATCACACTGCTCAAATATGCCCTCACACTCCTAGATTGTTCCCTCACCCTGCTCCATTTTGTCCTCACATTGCTCCATTGTGTCATCACATGGCTCCATTGTGCCATCACACTATATTGTGCCCTCACAGTGCTAAATTGTGTCATCACATTGCTCCATTGTATAATCACACTGCTCCATTCTGTCATCTCACTGCTCTATTGTGCCCTCACTTTGCACCATTTGTGCCCCCACACTGTTCCCTTTTGTCAACACAATTGTCAATGGTGTCCTCACCCTGCTCCTTTGTGACCTCACACTGCCCACTTTTGCCCTCACACTGTTCCATTGTGTCATCATACTGCTCCATTTTGCCCTCACATTGATACATTGTGCACTCACACATCTCCATTGTGCCATAACACTGTTTCATTGTGTCATAACCCTGCTCCATTTTGCCCTCACCCTGGTCCACTGTGTCATCACACTGCTCCATTTTGCCCTCACACTGCTCCATTGTGCACTCACACTGCTCCATTGTGCCAAAACACCATTCCATTGTGTCATAACACCACTCCATTTTGCCCTCACACTGCTCCATTGTGCACTCACACTGGTCTATTGTGCCATAACACTGTTGCAGTGTATCATCACACTGCTCCATTCTGTCATCACACTTCTCCATTGTGTTATCATAGGGCTCGATTGTGCCCTCCCATTGTTTCATTTTGTCAACACACTGCTCCACTGTGCCCTAAGCCTGCACCATTTTGTCATCAAACAGCGCTATTGTGCCATCACTCTGCTCCATTGTGCCATAACATTGATCTATTGTGTCATCACAGAGCTCCATTGTGCCTTGTCCCTGCTCCACTCTGCCGTCACACTGCTCCATTTTGTTATTACCATGCTCAACTGTACCTTCACACTGCATCATTGTGTCATCACTCTTCTCCATTGTGCCATCACACTACCTCATTCTGTAATCACACTTCTCCATTATGTCATCACAATGCCTCACTGTTCCAACACACTTCTCCATTGTTCCATCACACTGCTCCATTGTATCATCACATTACTCAATTTTGATAGTACACTGCTCCATTGTGTCATCACACTTCTCCATTGTGTCATCAGTCTGCTCCATTGTGTTATCTCAAAGCTCCACTGTTTAATCACAAAGCTCCATTGTGCCATCATACTGCTACAGTGTGTCATCACACTGCTCCACTGTGCCCTCAACCCTGCTCAATTTTGCCCTCACGCTGCTCCATTGTGTCATCACACTGCTCCATTGAGCAATCACCCTGCTCCATTGTTTCCTCACCCTGCTTCATTGTGTCATCACACTGCTCAATTGTACCCTCACACTTCTAGACTGTTCCCTCACCCTGCTCAATTTGTCCTCAAACTTCTCCATTGTGTCATCACACTGCTCCATTGTGCCGTCACACTACTCTATTGTGCCCTCACAGTGCTTAATTGTTTCATCACACTACACCATTGTGTAATTCCACTGCTCCATTCTGTCATCACACTGCTCCATTGTGCCCTCACACTGCACCTTTTGTGCCCTCACACTGTTCCATTTTGTTGACACAATGGTCCTTTGTGCACTCACAGTGCTCCATTGCGATATCATACTGCTCCATTTTGCCCTCACACTGCTCCATTGTGCTCTCACATTCCTCCATTGTGCCGACAATTTACTCCATTTTGCTATCCAACTTTTATACTATGTCAACACAAGGGTCCATTGTGCCAACACACTGCTCCATTTTGCCATCACACTGCTCCATTGTGTCATCACAGTGCTCCATTGTGCCCTGGCCCTTCTCCATTTTGCCATCACACTGCTCCATTGTGCCATCACACTGATCCATTGTGCTCTCACATTCCTCCATTGTGCCCTAACGCTGCCACATTTTGTCCTCACACTGCTCCCTTGTGCCATCACACTGCTTCATTGTGCTCTCACACTAATCCATTGTGTTATCACACAGCTCATTTGCACACTCACACTCTGCCATTGTGCCCTCATGCTGCTCAATTTTCTCCTCACACTGCTATTTTGTGCTCTCACATTCCTCCATTGTGCCCTAACGCTGCTACATTTTGTCCTCACACTGCTACGTTTTGCCCTCACACTGCTCCATTGTGTCATCACACTGCTCCATTTTGCCCTCACACTCCTCAATTGTGCACTCACACTGGTCCATTGTGCCATAACACTGTTCCATTGTATCATCACACTGTTCCATTGTGTCATCACACTTCTCAATTGTGCAATAACAGGGCTCGATTGTGCCCTCACACTGTTTCATTTTGTCAACACACTGCTCCACTGTGCCCTAACACTGCTCTGTTTTGTCATCAACCTGCTCTATTGTGCCATCACACTGCTCCATTGTGCCCTAACTCTGCTCCCATGTGTCATCACAGACCTCCATTGTACCCTGTCCCTGCTTCATTTTGCCATCACACTGCTCCATTATGTCATCACACTGCTCCATTTTTCCCTCACACTGATCCATTGTGCACTCACACTGCTCCATTGTGCCATAACCTTGTTCCATTTTGTCATCACACTGCTCCATTGTGTCATCACACTTCTTCATTGTGTCATCGCAGGGCTCCATTGTGCCAGCACACAGGTTGATTGTGTCATCACACGGCTGCACTGTGCCCTAATACTGCTCCATTGTGTCATCACACTGCTCTATTTTGCCATCACACTGTTCCACTCTGACAACACACTGCTCCATTGTTCCATCACACTGCTCCATTGTGTCATCACGCTGCTCCATTGTGTCCTAAAACTGTTACATTGTGCCCTCACACTGCTCTATTGTGTAATCACACATCTCCATTGTGCACTCATGCTCTTCCATTTTGTCCTCACACTGCTCCATTGTGTCATCACACTGCCCCATTGTGTGCTCAGATTCCTCCATTGTGCCCTCACGCTGCTCAGTTTTATCCACATTGCTCCATTGTGTCATCACACTCCTCAATTGTGTCATCACACTGCTCCATTGTGCACTCAGACTAATCCATTTTACCCTTATGCTGCTCCATTGTGCCATCATGGTGCTCCATTTTGCTCTCACACTGCTGTATTCTGTCATCACACCGCTAACTTTTGGCATCACGCTGCTCCATGGTTCCATCACACTGCACCATTATGTCATCACGCTACTCCATTGTGTCACCACACTGTTCCATTGTGCCCTCACACTGACCCATTTTGCATTCACACTGCTCCATTGTGCCATAACACAGCTCTATTTTGTAATCACACCTCTCTATTGTGCCCTCACAATACTGCTCAATTTGTCCTCACACTGCTACATTGTATCATCACACTGCCACATTGTGCACTCAGACGCCTCCATTGTGCCCTCATGCTGCTCAATTTTATACACATTGCTCCTTTGTGCCATCGCACTCCTCAATTGTGTCATCACACTGCTCCATTGTGCACTCAGACTAATCCATTGTCCCCTGATGCTGCTCCATTGTGCCATCACGCTGCTCCATTTTGCTCTCAGACTGCTGCATTCTGTCATCACACTGCTACATTTTGCCCTCACGCTGCTCCATTGTGCCATCACACTACTCCATTGTGCCATCACACTGCTCCTTTGTGTCATCATGCTGTTCCTTTGTGCACTCACTGCTCCATTGCACCATCACAATGCTCCATTTTGCCAATACACTGCTGCATTGTGTCTTTATGCTACTCGATTGTGTCATCACACTGCTCAATTTTGTCCTCACACTCTCCATTTTTCCCACACAGTGCTCCAATGTGCCATCACTCTGCTCCATTCTGTCCTCACGCTGCTAGATTTTGTCATCACGCTGCTATTTGTGTCATCCTGCTGCTATATTTTGCCACCAATCTTCTCCATTTTGCTATCCTAGAGTTCCATTGTATCAACACACTGTTCCATTGTGCCAACACACTACTCCATTGTGCCATCACACTGCTCCATTGTGTCATCACACTGTTCCATTGTGTCATCACTCTACTCCATTGAGCCATCACACTGCTCCATTGTGTCATCACACTGCTCCATTGTGCCATCGCACTGCTCCATTGTGCTCTCACATTCCTCCATTGTGCAGTAACGCTGTTCCATTTTGTGTGCACACTGCTCCCTTGTGCCATAACACTGCTCCATTGTGCCTTCACACTAATCCATTGTGTTTTCACACTGCTACATTGTGCACTCTCACTCTGCCACTGTGCCCTCATGTTGCTCAATTTGTCCTCACACTGCTCCATGTGTCCACACTGCTAAATTTTGCCCTCACACTGCTTCATTGTGCGATCACACTGTTCCCTCTTGTCCACACATCCGTCCCTTGTTCCCTCACACTGCTCCTTTGTGCCTTTACACTGCTCCAATATGCCAAAACACTGGTCCATTGTGCCACCTCACTGCTCCATTGTGCCCTCACGCTGCTATTTTTTCCCTCACACTGCTCCATTGTGTCATCATGCTGCTCCTTTGAGTCATCACACTACTCCATTGAGCCCTCATACTGTTCAATTGTGCTCTCACAGTGCTCCATTGTGTCATCACACTTCTCTGTTTTGTAATGATACCTCTCCACTGTGCCCTCACACTGCTCAATTGTGTCATCATACTGCCCCTTTGTGTCACCACGCTGCTCCATTGTGTCCTCACCCAGCTCCATTGTTCCTTCACACTGCTCCATTGTGCCCTCATAGTGCTCCATTGTGTCATCACAGTGCTCTATTTTGTAATCACACCTCTCCATTGTGCCCTCACGCTTCTCCATTTTGTCCTCACAGGACACCATTGTGTCATCACACTCCTCCATTATGCGCTCAGATGCCTCCATTGTGCCCTCACGCTGCCCAATTTTATCCGAATTGCTCCATTGTGCCATCACACTCCACCATTGTGTAATCACACTGCTCCATTTTGCACTCAAAGTAATCCAGTTTTCACTGATACTGCTCCATTTTGTCATCATTCTGATCCGTTTTGCACTCACAATGCTGCATTGTATCATCACACTGCTCCTTCGTGTCATCACGCTGCTGTATTTTGCCAACACTTTTCTACATTTTGCCATCCCACAGTTCCATTGTGTCAACACACTGCTCCATTATGCCAACACAATACTCCCTTGTGCCACACTGCTCCACTGTGTAATCACACTACTAAATTGTGCCAACACACTGCTCCATTTTGCCATCGTGTCATCACAGGGCTCCATTGTTCTCTGACCCTGCTCCATTTTGCCATCACTCTGCTCCATTGTGCCATCACACAGCTACATTGTGCCATCAAACTCCACCACTGTGCCCTCGCACTGCTCAATTGTGCCCTTACACTGCTCCATTGTGCCAACACTCTGCTCCATTGTGCCACGAAACTGCTCCATTGTGCCCTCACACTGCTCCACTGGGTCATCATACTGCTCTTTTCTGTTATCACACTACTCCATTTTGCCCTCACACTGCTCCATTGTGCCCTCACAGTGCTCCATTGTGTCATCACACTGCTCTATTGTGTAATCACACCTCTCCATTGTGCTCTCACGCTGCTCCATTATGTCCTCACACTGCTCCATTGTGACATCTCACTGCTGCATTGTGCGCTCAGATGCCTCCATTGTGCCCTCACACTGCTCAGTTTTATCCACATTGCTCCATTGTGCCATCACACTCCTTCATTGGGTCATCACACTGCTCCATTGTGCCATCACTCTGCTCCATTGTGTCATCTCAATGCTCCACTGTTTAATCACATAGCTGTATTGTGCCATCACACTGGTACATTGTGTCAACAAACTGCTCCACTGTGCACTTACACTGCTTAATTGTGCCCTTTCACTGCTCCATTGTGCCAAGACACTGCTTCATTGTGTCATCACATTGCTCCATTGTGCCCTCACACTGCTATATTTTGCCCTGACACTGCTCCATTGGGTCATTATACTCCTCTTTTGTGTCATCACACTACTCCTTTGTGCTCTCACACTGCTACATTGTGCCCTCACAGTTCTCCATTTTGTCATCACACTACTCTACTGTGTAATCACACCTCTCCATTGTGCCCTCACGCTGCTCCATTTAGTCCTCACACTGGTCCATTGTGTCATCTCACTACTCCATTGTGCACTCAGACACCTCAATTATGCCCTCACACTGCTCAGTTTTATCCAAATTGCTCCATTGTGCCATCACACTCCTCCATTGTGTCATCACACTGCTCCATTATTCACTCAAAGTAGTCCATTTTGCCCTGACACTTCTCCACTGTGCCATCACACTGCTCCATTTTGCACTCACACTGCTGCATTTTGTCAACACACTGCTCCTTTGTGTCATCACGCTGCTATATTTTGCCACCCCTCTTCTGCGTTTTGCCATCCCTCAGTTCCATCGTGTCAACGAACTGCTCCATTGGGCCAACAAAATACTCCATTGTGCCATCACACTGCTCCATTGTGCCAACACATTGCTCCATTTTGCCATGACACTGCTTCATTTTGTCATCACAGTGCTCCATTGTTCACTGACCCTGCTCCATTTTGCCATCACTCTTCTCCATTGTGCCATCACTCTGCTCCATTGTGTCATCCCACTGCTCTATTGTTTCATCAAAATATTCAATATTCCATCTCACTGCTCCATTTTGTCATCATACTGCTCCATTGTGCCAAGACACTGCTCCATTGTGCCATCACACTGCTCCACTGTGTCATTACACTGCTCCACTCTGCCCTGATTCTGCTCCATTGTGCCATCACGTTGCTCCATGTATCATCACACTGCTCCATTGTGTCATCATACTGCTCCATTGTGTCATCATACTGCTCAGTTTTGCCATCACACTGCTCCATTGTGCCATCACACTGCTCCATTGTGTCATCATACTGCTCCATTTGTCATCACAATGCTCCATTGTGCCATCACATTGCTCCATTGTGTCATCACACTGATCCATTGTCATCAAAATTATCCATTGTGCCATGACACTGCTCCATTGTGCCCAAACACTGCTCCAATGTGTCATCACAATGTTCCATTGTGCCCTCACACTGCCTCATTGTGCCCTTACACTGCTCCATTGTGTCATCACACTGCTCCACTGTGTCATCACAATGCTCAATTGTGCCATCACACTGCTCCATTTTGCCAACACAAAGCTCCATTGTGCCATCACATTGCTCCATTGTCCTATCACACTGCTCAATTGTCCCATCACACTGCTCCATTGTGCCATCACACTGCTCCATTGTTCCCTTATACTGCTCCATTGTGTCATTACCATGCTCCATTTTGCCATCGCACTGCCTCATTGTGTCATCACTCTTCTCCATTGTGCCATCACACTGCCTCATTTTGTAATCACACTTCTCCATTATGTCATCACACTGCCCCACTGTTCCAACACACTGCTCCATTGTTCCATCACACTGCTCCATTGTGTCATCACACTGCTTCATTGTGCCAGTACACTGCTCCATTGTGTAAACACTGGTCCGTTGTGCCATCACTCTGCTCCATTGTGTCATCTCAATGCTCCAATATTTAATCACAGAGCTGCGTTGTGCCATCACACTGCTGCATTGTGTCATCACACTGCTCCACTGTGCCCTCACACTGCTCAATTGTGCCATCACACTAGTCCATTGTATCATCACACTGCTCTATTGAGCCATCACACTTCTCCATTGTGTTACCACCCTGCTCCATTGTGCCATCACTCTGATCCATTGTGCCCTCACCCTGCTTCATTGTGTCAGCACATTGCTCAAGTGTTCCCGCACATTCTTAGATTGTGTCCTCATCCTGCTCCATTTTGTCCTCACACTGCTCCCTTGTGTCATCACAGGGCTACATTGTGCCATCACACTAGTCTATTGTGCCCTCACAGTGCTAAATTGTGCCATCACGCTGCTCCATTGTATAATCACACTGCTCCATTCTGTCATCACACTGCTATATTGTGCCCTCACACTGCACCATTTGTGCCCCCACACTTCCATTTTGTCGACACAAATATCCCTTGTGTCCTCACACTGCTCCTTTGTGACCTCACACTGCTCCATTCTGCGCACACACTGCTCCATTGTTTCATCACACTGCTCCATTTTGCAATCACACTGCTCCATTGTGTCCTCACACTGCTTCATTGTGTCATTAAAATGCTCAATTGTGCCATCACAATTCTCCATTGTGCCAAAACAAAGCTCCATTGTGCCATCACATTGCTCCATTGTGCCACAACACTGCTCCATTGTGTCATCACAATGCTCTAATGTCCTATCACACTGGTCCATTGTGCCATCACACTGCTCCATTGTACCATCACACTGCTCCATTGTGTCATCACACTGCTCCACTGTCATCAAAATTATCTGTTGTGCCATCACACTGCTATATTTTGCCCACACACTGCTCCAATGTGTCATCACAAGGTTCCATTGTGCCCTCACACTGCGTTATTTTGACAGGACACTGCTCCATTGTGCCGTTAACACTGCTCCCTTGTGCCCTCACACTGCTTCATTGTGTCATCACATTGCTCCCTTGTGCCATCACAGTGCTCCATTGTGCCAGCACACTGCTCCATTATGTCATCACACTGCTACATTGTGTCATAACAATGCACAATTGTGCCAACACAAAGCTCCATTGTGCCAACACAATGCTCCATTGTGCCACAACACTACTCCATTGTGTCATCACAATGCTCCGTTGTCCTATCACACTGCTCAAGTGTCCCATCACACTGCTGCATTGTGCCATCACACTGCTCCATTGTGCTCTTACACTGCTCCATTGTGTCATTACCATGCTCCATTGTGCCGTCACACTGCCTCATTGTGTCATCACTCTTCTCTTTTGTGCCATCACACTGCCTCATTTTGTAATCAAACTTCTCCATTATGTCAACACAATGCTCTAATGTCCTATCGCACTGATCCATTGTGCCATCACAATGCTCAATTTTACCATCACACTGTTCCATTGTGTACTCAGTGCTCCATTGTCCCCTGGCACTACTCCATTTTCCCATCACACTGCTCCATTGTGCCATCACACTGCTCCATTGTGCTCTGACATTCCTCCATTGTGCTCTAATGCTGATAACTTTTGTCCTCACTCTGCTCTCTTGTGCCATCACACTGCTCCATTGTGCCCTCACACTAATCCACTGTGTTATCACACTGCTCCATTGTGCACACACATTCTGCCATTGTGCCCTCATGCTACTCAATTTTGACCTCACACTGCTCCATTGTGTTCACACTGCTAAATTTTGCCCTCACACTGCTCCATTGTGTGATCACACTGCTCCCTTGTGTCATCAAACTGGTTCCTTGTTCCCTCACACTGCTCTTTTGTGCCCTTACACTGCTCCATTGAGCCAATACACTGCTCAATTGTACCATCACACTGCTCCATTGTGCATTCACACTTCTATATATTGCCCTCACACTGTTCCATTGTGTCATCACACTGCTCCATTTTGCCCTCACGCTGCTCCATTGTGCCATCACACTACTCTGTTGTGCCATCACACTGCTCCTCTGTGTCATCATGCTGCTCCATTGTCAACTCACTGCTCCATTGCACCATCACAATGCTCCATTGTGCCATTACACTGCTGCATTGTGTCTTCCTGCTACACCATTCTGTCATCACACTACTCAATTTTGTCATCACACTCTCCATTTTTCCCTCACAGTGCTCCAATGTGCCATCACTCTGCTCCATTCTGTCCTCACGCTGCTACATTGTGTTATCATGCTGCTCCTTTCTGTCAACACGCTCCTATATTGTGCCGCCACTGTTCTCCATTTTTCCATCCCACAGTTCCATTGTGTCAACACATTGCTCCATTGTGCCAACACACTACACCATTGTGCCATCACACTGCTCCATTGTGTCATCACACTGCTCCATTGTGCCTACACACTGCTCAATTTTGCCATCACTCTGCTACATTGTTTCATCTCAGTGCTCCATTGTACCCTGGCCCTGCTCCATTTTGCCATCACACTGCTCCATTGTGCTCTGACATTCCTCCATTGTGCCCTAACACTGCAAAATTTTGTCCTCACACTGCTCCCTTGTGCATCACACTGCTCCAATTTGCCTTCATACTAATCCATTGTGTTATCACACTGCTCCATTGTGCACTCACACTCTGCCATTGTGCCCTCATGCTACTCAATTTTGTCCTCACACTGCTCCATTGTGTTCACGCTGCTAAATTTTGCCCTTACACTGCTCCGTAGTGCGATCACACTGCTCCGTTATGTCCACACACTGGTCCTTGTTCCCTCACACTGCTCCTTTGTGCCCCTACACTGCTCCATTGTGCCATCACACTGCTCCATTGTGCCCTCACACTGCTATATTTTGCCCTCACACTGCTCCATTGTGTCAACACACTGCTCAACTGTGCCCTCACCCTACTCTATTGTGCCCTCACAGTGCCAAATTGTGTCATCAAATGGATCCATTTTTTAATCACACCACTCAATTCTGTCATTACACTGCTCCATCGTGCCCTCACACTGCACAATTTGTGCCCTCACACTGCTCCATTTTGCCCTCACACTGCTCCATTGTGCACTCACACTGGTCCATTGTGCCATAACACTGTTCCATTTTATCATCACACTGCTCCATTGTGTCATCATACTTCCCAATTGTGTCATCACAGGGCTCGATTGTGCCCTCACACTGTTTCATTTTGTCAAGACACTGTTCCACTGTCCCCTAACGCTGCTCCGTTTTTTTTATCAAACTGCTCTATTGTAAAATCACACTGCTCCATTGTGCCCTGACCCTGCTCCATTTCGCCATCACACTGCTCCATTGTGCCATCTCACTGCTCCATTGTGCCATCTCACTGCTCCATTGTGCTCTCACATTCCTCCATTGTGCAGTAACGCTGCTCCATTTTGTCCGCAAACTGCTCCCTTGTGCCATAACACTGCTCCATTGTGCACTCACACTAATCCATTGTGTTTTCACACTGCTCCGTGGTGCACTCTGACTCTGCCATTGTGCCCTCATGCTGCTAAATTTTGTCCTCACACTGCTCCATGTGTTCACACTGCTAAATTTTGCCCTCACACTGCTTCATTGTGTGATCACACTGCTCCTTCCTGTCCACACATTCGTCCTTTATTCCCTCACACTGCTCCTTTGTGCCCTTACACTGTTCCAATGTGCCAAAACACTGGTACATTGTGCCATCTCACTGCTCCATTGTGCTTTCACACTGCTATATTTTGCCCTCACACTGCTCCATTGTGTCATCGTTCTGCTCCTTTGTGTCATCACACTACTCCATTGTGCTCTCATCCTGTTCCATTGTGCTCTCACAGTGCTCCATTGTGTCATCACACTTCTCTATTTTGTAATCACACCTCTCCACTGTGCCCTCACACTGCTCCATTGTGTCATCGTACTGCTCATTTGTGTCATCACGCTGCTCCATTGTGTCCTAACCCTTCTCCATTGTGCCCTCACAGTGCTCCATTGTGTCATCACACTGCTCTATTTTGTAATCACACCTCTCCTTTGTGCCCTCATGCTTCTCCATTTTGTCCTCACACAGCAACATTGTGTCATCACACTGCTCCATTATGTGCTCAGACGCCTCCATTGTGCCCTCATTCTGCTCAATTATATCCACATTGCTCCATTGTGCCATCACACTCCATCATTGTGTCATCACACTGCTCCATTGTGCCCACAAAGTAATCCATTTTCCCTGATACTGCTCCATTGTGCCATCACTCTGATCCATTTTTCACTCACACTGCTGCACTGTGTCATCACACTGCTCCTTTGTGTCATCACGCTGCTGTATTTTGCTGCCAATTTTCTCTGTTTTGCCATCCCACAGTTGCATTGTGTCAACACACTGCTACATTGGGCCAACACAATACTCCATTGTGCAATCACACTGCTCCACTCTGTCATCATAGTGCTAAACTGTGCCAACACACTGCTCCATTTTGCCATCACACTGCTCCATTGTGTCATCACAGGGCTCCATTGTTCTCTAACCCTGCTCCATTTTGCCATCACTCTGCTGCATTGTGCCATCCCACTGCTCCATTGTGTCGTCTCTCTGCTCTCTTGTTTAATCACAATGGTCCATGTGCCATCTCACTGCTCCATTTTGTCATCATACTGCTCCATTTTGCCAAGACACTGCTCAATTTTGCCATCAATCTGTTCCAATGTGTCATCACACTGCTCCATTCTGCCCTGATTCTGTTCCATTGTGCCATCACGTTCCTCCATTGTGTCATCACTCAGCACCGTTGTGCCATCACACTGCTCCATTGTCTCATCATACTGCTCTATTTTGCCATCAAACTGCTAAATTTTGCCATCACACTGCTCCATTGTATCATCACAGTGCTCCATTGTGTCATCAAACTGCTCCATTTTGTCATCACAATGCTCCATTGTCATCAAAATTATCCATGTAATATCACACTTCTCCATTGTTCCATCACACTGCTCCATTGTGTCTTCGCAATGCTCCATTGTGGAGCACACAGCTCCATTGTGACATCACATTGCTCCATTGTGTCATCACACTGCTCCATTGTGCCCACTCACTGCTCCATTGTGTCATCACAATGTTCCATTGTGCCCTCACACTGCCTCATTGGGACATGACACTGCTCCCTTGTGCCCTTAACACTGCTCCGTTGTGCCCTCACACTGCTCCATTTTGTCCGCAAACTGCTCCCTTGTGCCCTAACTCTGCTCTGTTGTGCCCTCACACTAATCCATTGTGTTTTCACACTGCTCCGTTGTGCACTCTGACTCTGCCATTGTGCCCTCATGCTACTCAATTTTGTCCTCACACTGCTCCATGTGTTCACACTGCCTAATTTTGCCCTCACACTTCTTCATTGTGCGATTACACTGCTCCCTCGTGTCCACATATTCGTCCCTTGTTCCCTCACACTGCTCCTTTGTGCCCTTACACTGCTCCAATATGCCAAAACACTGGTCCATTGTGCCAACTCACTGCTCCATTGTGTGTTCACACTGCTATATTTTGCCCTCACACTGCTCCATTGTGTCATCGTTCTGCTCCTTTGTGTCATCACACTACTCCATTGTGCCCTCATACTGTTCCATTGTGCTCTCACAGTGCTCCATTGTGTCTTCGCAGTGCTCCATTGTGGAGCACACAGCTCCATTGTGACATCACACTGCTCCATTGTGTCATCACACTGCTCCATTGTGCCCACACACTGCTCCATTGTGTCATCACAATGCTCCATTTTGCCCTCACACTGCCTCATTGTGACATGACACTGCTCCCTTGTGCCCTTAACACTGCTCCGTTGTGCCCTCACATTGCTCCATTGTGTCATCACATTGCTCCCTTGTGCCCTCACACTGCTCCATTTTGCCCTCTCACTGATCAATTGTGCCATCACATTGCTCCATTGTGTCCTCACCCTGTCGCTTGTTCCCTCACATTACTCCATTTTGTCCTCACAGTGCTAAATTGTGTCATCACACTCCTCAATTGTGTTGTCACACTGCTCCATTGTGTCATCACACTGCTCCATTGTGCCCTCACTCTGCTCCAATGTACACTCAAACTGCTCCATTGTGTCTTCACACTGCTCCATTGTGCCCTCACTTTGCTCCATTGTGCCAACAGAGCTCCTCCATTGTGTCATCACACTGCTTCATTGAGTCATCATACTGCTCCTTTGTTTCCTCACACTGCTCAATTTTGTGCTCACAGTGCTAAATTGTGTCATCACACTGCTCCATTGTGTCATAACACTGCATCATTATGCCATCGCACTGCTCCATTGTGTCATCACACTGCCCCACTGTGTTCTCACACTGGTCCATTTTTCTCTCACACTGCTCCTTTGTGCCCTCACACTGCTCCATTGTGAACACACACTGCTACATTGTGCCCTCATTCTGCTCAATTGTGATATCACACTCCTGAAGTGTGTTATAACACTGCTCCATTGTGTCATCACACTGTTCTATTGTGCCCTCACCCTGCTTCAGTGTGTCATCAAACTGCTAAATTGTGCCTTCACACGCCTCCATTGTGCTCTCACCCTGCTCCCTTTTATCCTCACACTGCTCCATTGTGTCATCACACTGCTCAACTGTGCCTTCACACTACTCTATTGTGCCTTCACAGTGCTCAATTGTTTCATCAATTGGCTCCATTTTGTAAACACACCGCTCCATTCTGTCATTACACTGCTCCATTGTGCCCTCACACTGCACAACTTGTGCCCTCATACTGCTCCATTTTGCCCTCACACTGCTCCATTGTGTACTCAGAGTGGTCCATTGTGCCATAACCCTGTTCCATTGTATCATCACACTGCTCCATTGCGTCATCACACTTCTCAATTTTGTCATCACATGGCTCAATTGTGCCCTCACATTTTTCATTTTGTCATCACACTGCTCCACTGTGCCCTAACACTGCTCCGTTTTTTCATCAAACTGCTCGATTGTGCCATCACCCTGCTCCATTGTGCCATAATACTGCTCCATTGTGTCATCACGGAGCTCCATTGTGCCCTGTCCCTGCTCTATTGTGCCATCACGCTGCTCCATTATGCCATCACACAGCTCCATTGTGCCAACACAGTACTCCATTGTTCCATCACGATTCTTCATTTTTACAACACACTGCTACACTGTATCTGCACACTGCTCCATTGTGTCATCACAATGCTCAATTGTGCCATCACACTGCTCCATTGTGCCAACACAATGCTCCACTGTGCCATCACCATGCTCTCTTGTACCATAACACTGCTCAATTTTGTCATCACAATTCTCCATTGTGCCATCATACTGCTCCATTGTGCCATCACACTGCTCCATTGTGACCACACACTGTTCCATTGTGCCCTGACACTGCTGCATTGTGTCATTACCATGTTCCATTTTGCCATCACACTACCTCATTTAGTCATCACTCTTCTCCATTTTGCCATTACACTCTCTCATTCTGTAATCACATTTCTACATTATGCCATCACACTACCCCCTTCTAACACACTGCTCCATTGTGCCATCACACTGCTCCATTGTGCCCTTATACTGCTCGATTGTGTCATTACCATGCTCCATTGTGCTGTCACACTGCCTCATTGTGCCATCTCTCTTCTCCATTGTGCTATCACACTATCTTATTGTGTAATCACACTTCTCCATTATGTCATCGCACTGCCCCACTGTTCCAACACACTGCTCCATTGATCCATCACACTGCTCCATTGTGTCATCACACTGCTCCATTGTGCCAGTACACTGCTTCATTGAGTCAACACTGGTCCACTGTACCATCACTGTGCTCTATTGTGTCATTTCAATGCTCCAAAGTTTAATTACAGAGCTCCATTGTGCCATCATACTGCTACATTGTGTCATCACACTGCTCCACTGTGCCCTCACACTGCTCAATTGTGCCGTCACACTACTCCATTGTATCATCACACTGCTCCATTGAGCCATCACACTTCTCCATTGTGTTATCACCCTGCTCCATAGTGCCATCACACTTCTCCACTGTGCCCTCACCCTGCTTCATTGTGTCATCACATTGCTCAATTGTGCCCTCATACTCTTAGATTGTACCCTCACCCTGCTCCACTTTGTCCTCACACTGCTCCCTTGTGTCATCACATGGCTACATTGTGCCATCACACTAGTCTATTGTGCCCTCAAAGTGCTAAATTGTGTCATCACACTGCTCCATTGTATAATCACACTGCTCCATTCTGTCATCACACTGCTCTATTGTGCCCTAACATTGCACGATTTGTGCCCCCACACTGTTCCATTTTTCGACACAATGTAACTTCTGCCCTCGCACTGCTCCTTTGTGACCTCGCACTACTCCATTTTGCCCACACACTGCTCCATTGTTTCATCACACTGCTCCATTTTGCCCTCACACTGATACATTTTGCACTCACACTGCTCCATTGTTTCATCACACTGCTCCAATTTGCCCTCAGACTGCTCCATTGTGTCATCACCCTGCTCCATTTTGCCCTCACACTGATACATTGTGCACTCACACTGCTCCATTGTGCCATAACACTGTTCTATTTTGTCATCACACTGCTCCATTTTGCCCTCACACTGCTCCATTGTGCACTCACACTGGTCTATTGTGCCATAACACTGTTGCATTGTATCATCACACTGCTCCTTGTGTCATCACACTTCTCCATTGTGTTATCACAGGGCTCGATTGTGTCCTCACACTGGTTCATTTTGCCATCACACTGCTCCACTGTGCCCTAACACTGATCCATTTTGTCATCAAACTGCTCTATTGTGCCATCGCTCTGCTCCATTATGCCCAAACACTGATCCATTGTGTCATCACAGAGCTCCATCGTGCCTTGTCCCTGCTCCATTGTGCCGTCACTCTGCCTCATTGTGTCATCACTCTTCTCCAATGTGCCATCACAATACCTCATTCTGTATTCACACTTCTCCATTATGTCATCACACTGCCTCACTGTTCCATCACAATGCTCCATTGTTCCATCACACTGCTCCATTGTATCATTACACTGCTCCATTTTGACAGTATACTGCTCCATTGTGTCATCACACTTATTCATTGTACCATCACTCTGCTCCATTGTGTCATCTCAATTCTCCATTGTTGCCATCATACTGCTACATTGTGTAATCACACTGCTAGACTGTGCCCTCACACTGCTCAATTGTGCCCTCACACTGCTCCATTGTGTCATCACACTGCTCCATTGTGCCATCACACAGCTCCGTTGCACCATCATAATGCTCCATTGTGCCATAACACTGATCCATTTTGTCATCACAGTGCTCCATTTTGCCATGACACTGCTCCATTGTGCCATCACACTGCTCCATTGTGACCACACACTGCTCCATTGTGCCCTCACACTGCTGCATTGTGTCATTACCATGTTCCATTGTGTCATCACACTACCTCATTTTGTCATCACTCTTCTCCATTGTGCCATCACACTGCCTCATTCTGTAATCACACTTCTCCATTATGTCATCACACTACCCCACTGTTCCAACACACTGCTCCATTGTTCCATCACACAGCTCCATTTGTCATCACACTGCTCCATTGTGCCAGTACACTGTTTCATTGTGCCCTTAACACTGCTCCATTGTGCCATCACTGTGCTCCATTGTGTCAACTCAATGTTCCACTGTTTAATCACACAGCTCCATTGTGCCATCACACTACCCCACTGTTCCAAAAAACTGCTCCCTTGTTCCATCACACAGCTCCATTTGTCATCGCACTGCTCCATTTTGCCAGCACTCTGCTCCATTTTGCCCTTAACACTGCTCCATTGTACCATAACTGTGCTCCACTGTGTCAACTCAATGTTCCACTGTTTAATCACAGAGCTCCATTGTGCCATCACACTGCTACATTGTGCCTTCACACTGCTCCACTGTGCCCTCACACTGCTCAATTGTGCCCTTATACTGCTCCATTGTGCCAACACACTGCTCCATTGTGCCATCACGTGCTCCATTGTTCCCTCACACTGCTATATTTTGTCCTCACACTGCTCCATGGTGTTATCGCAATGCTCCATTGTCCTATCACACTGCGCCATTGTGCCATCACACTGCTCCATTGTGCCATTACACTGTTCCATTGTGCCCTTATACTGCTCCATTGTGCCATTACCATGCTCCATTGTGCCGTCACACTGCCTCATTGTGTCATCACTCTTCTCCAATGTGCCATCACACTGCCTCATTGTGTCATCACACTTCTCCATTATGTCATCACACTGCCTCACTGTTGCAACACACTGCTTCATTGTTCCATCACACTGCTCCATTGTGTCCTCACACTGCTCCATTGTGCCAGTACACTGCTCCATTTTGTCAACACTGATCCTTTGTGCCATCACTCTGCTACAATGTGTCATCTCAATGCTCCAATGTTTAATCACAGAGCTCCATTGTGCCATCACACTGCTATATTGTGTCATCACACTGCTCTACTGTGCCATCACACTGCTCAATTGTGCCATCACACTTCTCCATTGTATCATCACACTGCTCCATTGAGCCATCACAGTTCTCCACTGTGTTACCACTCTGCTCCATTGTTCCATCACACTGTTCCATTGTGCCCTCACCCTGCTTCATTGTGTCAGCACATTGCTCAAGTGTTCCCGCATACTCTTAGATTGTGCCCTCATCCTGCTCCATTTTGTCCTCACACTGCTCCCTTGTGTCATCACAGGGTTACATTGTGCCATAACACTAGTCTATTGTGCCCTCACAGTGCTAAATTGTGTCATCACACTGCTCCATTTTATAATCACACTGCTCCATTCTGTCATCACACTGCTCTATTGTGCCCTCACTCTGCAGCATTTGTGCCCCCACACTGTTCCATTTTGTCTATGCAAATGTCCCTTGTGCCCTCACTCTGCAGCATTTGTGCCCCCACACTGTTCCATTTTGTCTATACAAATGTCCCTTGTGCCCTCACACTGCTACTTTGTTACCTCACACTGCTCCATTTTGCCCACACACTGCTCCATTGTGTCATCATCCTGCTCCATTTTGCCCTCACACTGATACATTGTGCACTCACACTGCTCCATTGTACCATAACACTGTTCCATTGTAATATCACACTGCTCCAATTTGCCCCCACACTGCTCCATTGTGTCATCACACTTATACATTGTGCACTCACACTGCTCCATTGTGCCATAACTCTGTTCTATTGTGTCATCACACTGCTCCATTTTGCCCTCAGGCTGCTCCATTGTGCACTCACACTGGTCTATTGTGCCATAACACTGTTGCATTGTATCATCACACTGCTCCATTGTGTCATCACACTTCTCCATTGTGTTATCATAGGGCTCGATTGTGCCCTCACACTGGTTCATTTTTTTCATCACACTGCTCCACTGTTCCCTAACACTGCTCCATTTTGTCATCAAACTGCTCTATTCTGCCATCACTCTGCTCCATTGTGCCCTAACACTGATCCATTGTGTCCTCACAGAGCTCCATTGGGCCTTGTCCCTGCTCCATTGTGCCGTCACACTGCTCTATTGTGTCATTAGCATGCTCCATTGTGCTGTCACACTGCCTCATTTTGTCATCACTCTTCTCCATTGTGCCATCACACTACCTCATTCTGTAATCACACTTCTCCATTATGCCATCACACTGCCCCACTGTTCCAACACATTGCTCCATTGTTACATCACACTGCTCCATTGTGTCATCACACTTCGCCATTTTGCCATCACTCTGCTCCATTGTGTCTTCTCAATGCTCCACTGTTTAATCACAGAGCTCCATTGTGCCATCATACTGCTACATTGTGTCATCACACTGCTACACTGTGCCCTCACAATGCTCAATTGTGCCCTCACACTGCTCCACTGTGTCATCACACTGCTCCTTTGTGCCCTCACCCTGCTCCATTTTGTCCTCAAACTGCTCCATTGTGTCATCAAACTGCTCCATTGTGCCATCATTCTACTCTATTGTGCCCACACAGTGCTAAATTGTTTCATCACACTGCGCCATTGTGTAGACAAATTGCTCCATTCTGTCATCACACTGCTCCATTGTGCCCTCACAGTGCTCCATTGTGACCTCACACTGCTCCATTTTGCCCTCACACTGCTCCGTTGTGCTCTCACATTCCTCCATTGTGCCAAAATGTTACTCCATTTTGCCATCCAACTGTTATACTATGTCAACACTCGCCTCCTTTGTGCCAACACACTGCTCCATTGTGCCATCACACTGCTCCATTGTGTCATCACACTGCTCCATCGTGCCAACACACTGCTACATTTTGCCATCACACAGCTCCATTGTGTCATCACAGTGCTCCCTTGTCCCCTGACCCTACTCCATTTTGCCAGCACAATGCTCCATTGTGCCACCACACTGCTCCATTGTGCTCTCATATTCCTCCATTGTGTTCTAACGCTGATACATTTTGTCCTCAGACTGCTCCCTTGTGCCATCACACTGCTCTATTGTGTCCTCACACTAATCCATTGTGTTATCACACAGCTCTATTGTGCACTCACAATCTGTCATTGTGCCCTCATGCTGCTCAATTTTGTCTTCACACTTCTCCATTGTGTTCACACTGCTAAATTTTGCCCTCACACTGCTCCATTGTGTCATCGTACTGCTCCTTTGTGTCATCTCACTACTCCATTGTGCCCTAACACTGCTCCATTGTGTTCTCACTGTGCCCCATTGTGTCATCATACTGCTCTACTGTGTAATCCCAACTCTCCATTGTGCCCTCTTGCTGCTCCATTTTGTCCTCACACTGCTCCACTGAGTCATCACGCTGCTCCATTGTGCCCTCATACTGATCCATTGTGTTGTAACAGTGCTCCATTTTGCACTCACACTCTGACATTGTTCCCTCATGCTGTTCAGTTTTGTCATCACACTGCTCCATTGTGTTCACACTGCTACATTTTGCCCTCACACTGCTCCTTTGGGCTCTCACATTCTTCCATTGTGCCGACACTTTACTCCATTTTGCCATCCAACTGTTATACTATGTCAACACACAGCTCCCTTGTGTGAACACACTGCTCTATTGTGCCATCACACTGCTCTGTTGTGTCATCACACTGCTCCATTGTGCGAACACACTGCTCCATTTTGCCATCACACTGCTCCATTGTGTCATCAAACTGCTCCATTGTCCCCTGACCCTGCTCCATTTTGCCAGCACACTGTTCCATTGTGCCAACACTCTTCCCCATTGTGCCCTCATGCTTCTCCATTTTGTCCTCACCATGCTCCATTGTGGCATCACACTGCTCCATTTTGTCAAGAAACTGCTCCGCTGTGTCATCACATTGCTCCACTGTGTCCTCAAGCTGCTCCATTGTGTCATCGCATGTTCCATTGTATCATCACACTACACCACTGTGTCATCATGGTGCTCTTTTGTTTTATCACACTGCTCCATTGTGTCATCCCATTGCTCCATTGTGCCATCACACTGCTCCATTGTGCCCTGACCCTGCTCCATTTTTCCCTCACACTGCTACATTGTGCCAACCCACTGCTCCATTTTGCCATCACGCTGCTCCATTTTGTCATCATAGTCCTCCATTTTGCCCTGACCCTGCTCCATTTTGCCATCACACTGATCCATTGTGCCATCACAATGCTCCATTGTGCTCTCACATTCCTCCATTGTGCCCTAACGCTGCTCCATTTAGTCCTTCCACTGCTCCTTTGTGTCACAGCACTCCTCCATGGTGCCCTCACACTAAGCCATTGTGCTATCACACTGCGACATTGTGCACTCACACTCTGCCATTGTGCCCTCATGCAGCTCAATTTTTTCCTCACACTGTTCCATTGTGTTCACAGTGCTAAATTTTGCCCTCACACTGCTCCACTGTGCAATCACACTGAACCCTTGAGTCCACACCTTGCTCCATTGTGTCATCATACTGCTCTTTGTGTTATCACACTGCTCCATTCTGCCCTCACACTGCTCCAGTTTTCACTCACACTCTCCATTTTGATATCACAATGCTCCAATGTGTCATCACACTGTTCCATTGTGTCTTCACACTGCTCCATTGTGCCCTAACATCTTTCCATGTATCATCACACTGCTCAATTGTGTCATCACACTTCTCCATTGTGTCATCACAGGGCTCCATTATGCCTCACACTGGTTCCTTTTGTCATCACACTGCTCCACTGTGCCCTCACACTGTTCATTTTTGCCCTCTCCCAGTTCCATTCTGTTATCACACTGCTCCTTTGTGTCCACACAGTGCTCCATTATGTCATCACACTGCTCCATTGAGCCATCACACTGCTCCATTTAGGCTTCACACTGTTCCATTGTGCCATCACCCTGCTCCATTGTGCCCTCACCTTGCTTCATTGTGTCATCACCCTGCTAAATTGTGCCTTCACACTACTCCATTGTGCCATCACCCTGCTCCATTTTATCCTCACACTGCTTCATTGTGTCATCACACTGCTCCACTGTGCCCTCACAATACTCTATTGTGACCTCACAGTGCTAAATTGTGTCACCAAATGGCACCATTGTGTAATCACACTGCGCCATTCTGTCATTACTCTGCTAAATTGTGTCCTCACATTGCTCCATTGTGTCCACACAGTTGTCCTTTGTGCCAACACACTGCTCCATTGTGCCCACACACTCCTCCATTTTGCCCTCACATTGCTCCATTGTGTCATCACACTGGTCCATTTTGCCCTCACACTGCTCCATTGTGCACTCACACTGGTCCATTGTACCATAACTCTGTTCCATTGTATCATCACACTGCTCCATTGTGTCATCACATTTCTCCATTGTGTCATCACATGGCAAGATTATGCCCTCACACTTGTTCGTTTTGTCATCACACTGCTCCACAGTGCCCTAACCCTACTCCATTTTGTCATCAAACTGCTCTATTTTGCCATCACACTGCTCCATTGTGCCCTAACACTGCTCCATTTTGTCATCAGAGAGCTCCATTGTGCCCTGTCCATGCTCACTTGTGCCATCACACTGCTCCATTATGTCATCACACAGCTCCGTGGTACCAACACTGTCCTCCATTGTTCCATCACAATGATCTTTTGTGCCATCACACTGCCCCATTGTGTCATCACAATGCTCAATTGTGCCATCACACTGCTTCATTATGCCAACACACTGGTCCATTGTGCCATCACACTGCAACATTGCTTTATTGTGGCCTCACACTTCTATATTTTGCCTTCATTCTGCTCCATCGTGTCATCATACTGCTCCTTTGTGTCATCACACTGCTCCATTGTGGCCTCACACAGCTCCATAGTCCCCTCACACTACTCCATTGTGACATCACACTGCTCCTGTTTGCACTCACACTGCTCCATTTTGATATCACAAAGCTCTAGTGTGTCACCACACTGTTCCATTGTGTCATCACACTGCATCATTGAGCCCTAACATCTTTCCATTGTGTCATCACACTGCTCCATTGTGTCATCACACTTCTCCATTGTGTCATCACAGGGCTACATTGTGCCTCACACTGGTTCATTGTGTCATCACACTGATCCACTGTGCCTTCACCCTGTCATCACAGTGCTCCATTGTGCCATCACACTGTTCCATTGTGCCCTCACACTGCTCCCTGTGTCATTACCATGCTCCATTGTGATGTCACTCTGCCTCATTGTGTCATCACTCTTCTCCATTGTGCCATCCCACTGGCTCATTCGGTAATCACACTTCTCAATTATGTCATCACACTGCTACACTGTTCCAACACACTGCTCCATTTTGTCATCACACTGCTCCATTGTGCCATCATTCTGCTTCATTGTGTCATCTCAATGCTCCCCAGTTTAATCAAAGAGCTCCATTGTGCCATCACACTGCTACATTGTGTCATGACTCTGCTCCACTGTGCCCTCACACAGTTCATTTTTGCCCTCACACTGCTCCATTGTGTCATAAAACTTCTCAATTCAGCCATCACACTGCTCCACTGTGTCATCACACTGCTCCATTGTGTCATCACACTACTCCATTGTGCCATCACACTGCTCCATTGTGCCCACAAACTCCTAGATTGTGCCCTCACCCTGCTCCATTTTTTCATCACACTCCTCTACTGTGTTATCACTCTGCTCCATTTTGCCCTTACACTGCTCCATTGTGCACTCACACTGGTCCATTGTGCCATAACACTGTTCCATTGTACCAACACACTGCTCCATTCTGTCATCACACTTCTTCATTTTGTCATCACACTGCTCCATTGTGCCCTCACACTGGCTCATTTTATCATCACACTGCAACACTGTGCCCTAACACTACTCCATTTTGTCATCAAACTGCTCTATTCTGTCAACACACTGCTCCATTGTACCCTAACACTGCTCCATTGTGTCATCACAGAGCTTCATTATGCCCTGTCCCTGCTCCATTGTGCCATCACACTGCTCCATTGTGTCATCACACAGCTCCATTGTGCCAACACAGTGCTCCATTGTTCCTTCACAATGCTCCATTTTTCCATCACACTGCTCCATTGTGCCAGCACACTGCTCCATTGTGTCATCACAATGCTCAATTGTGCCATCACACTGCTCCATTGTGCCAACACTATGCTCAATTGTGCCATCACAATGCTCCATTGTGCCATAACACTGCTCCACTGTGTCATCACAATGCTCCATTTTCCTATCACACTGCTACAGTGTGCCATCACAGTGCTCCATTATGCCTTCACACTGTTCCATTGTGCTGTCACACTGCCGCATTGTAATTACCATGCCCCATTGTGCCGTCACACTGCCTCATTGTGTCATCACTATTCTCCATTGTGCCATCCCACTGCCTCATACTGTAATCACATTTCTCCCTTATGTCATCACACTCCTACACTGTTCCAACACACTGCTCCATTTTTCCATCATACTGTTCCATTTTGTCATCACACTGCTCCATTGTGTCATCACACTGCTCCACTGTGCCATCATTCTGCTCCATTGTGTCAGCTCAATGCTCCAATGTTTAATCCCAGAGCTTCATTTTGCCATCACACTGCTACATTGTGTAGTCTCATTGCTCTACTGTGCTCTCACACTGCTCAATTGTGCCATCACACTGCTCCAATGTGTCATCACACTGCTCCATTGAGCCATCACACTCCTGCATTGTGTTATCACACTGCTCCATTGTGCCATTACGAGGCTCCATTTTGCCCTCACCCTGCTTCATTGTGCCATCACACTGCTCAATTGTGCCCTCACCTTGCTCCATTTTGTCCTCACACTGCTGCATTGTGTCATCATCCTGCTCCATTTTGCCATCACACTACTCTATTGTGCCCCCACATTGCTAAATTGTGTCATCACACTGTTCCATTGTGAAATCACACTGCTCCATTGTGCCATCACACTGTTCCATTGTGCCCTGACACTGCTCCCAGTGTCATTACCATGCTCCATTGTGCTGTCTCCCTGCCTCATTGTTTCATCACTCTTCTATATTGTGCCATCCCACTGCCTAATTCTGTAATCACACTTCTTCATTATGTCATCAAATTGCTACACTGTTCCAACACACTGCTCCATTTTTCCATCATACTGTTCCTTTGTGTCATCACACTGCTCCATTTTGTCGTCACACTGCTCCACTGTACCATCATTCTGCTCCATTTTGTCATCTCAATGCTCCACAGTTTAATCACAGAGCTCCATTGTGCCATCAAACTGCTACATTGTGTCATCACACTGCTCCACTGTGCCCTCACACTGCTCCACTGTGTAATAACACTGCTCTATTGAGCCATCACACTGCTCCATTTTGTCATCACACTGCTCATTTTTTGCCCTCACCTGCTTCATTTTGCCATCACACTGCTCAATTGTGCCCTCACACTCCTAGACTGTGCCCTCACCCTGCGCCATTTTATCCTCACACTTCTCCATTGTGTCATCATCCTGGTTCATTTTGCCGTCACACTACTCTATTGTGCCCTCACAGTGCTAAATTGTGTCATCACATTGTTCCATTGTGAAATCACACTGCTCCATTGTGCCATCACACTGTTCCATTGTGCCCTGATACTGCTCCCAGTGTCATTACCATGCTCCATTGTGCTGTCTCCATGACTCATATTGTCATCACTATTCTCCATTGTGCCATCCCACTGCCTATTTCTGTAATCACACTTATCCATTATGTCATCACATTGCTACACTGTTCCAACACACTGCTCCATTTTTCCATCATACTGTTCCATCGTGTCATCACACTGCTCCATTTTGTCGTCACACTGCTCCATTGTGCCATCATTCTGCTCCATTGTGTCATCTCAATGCTCCACAGTTTAATCACAGAGCTCCATTGTGCCATCACACTGCTACATTGTGTCATTACACTGCTCCACTGTGCCCTCACACTGCTCCATTGTGTAATAATACTGTTCCATTTAGCCATCACACTGCTCCTTTGTGTCATCACACTGCTTCATTGTGCCCTCACACTCCTAGACTGTGCCCTCACCCTGTGCCATTTGGTCCTCACACTGCTCCATTGTATCATCACCATGCTCCATTTTGCCATCACACTACTCTATTGTCCCCTCACAGTGCTAAATTGTGTCATCACACAGTTCCTTTGTGAAATCTCACTGCTCCATTGTGCCATCACTCTGTTCCCCTGTGCCCTGACACTGCTCACAGTGTCATTACCATGATACATTGTGCTGTCACTCTTCTCCACTGTGCCATCAAACTGCATCATTCTGTAGTCACACTTCTCCATTATGTCATCACTCTGCTACACTGTTCCAACACACTGCTTCATTTTTCCATCATACTGTTCCTTTGTGTCATCACACTGCTCCATTTTGTTGTCACACTGCTCCATTGTGCCATCATTGTGCTCCATTTTTTCATCTCAGTGCTCCACAGTTTAATCACCGAGATCCATTGTGCCATCACACTGCTACATTGTGTCATCACACTGCTCCACTGAGTCCTCACACTGCTCCATTGTGTAATAACACTGCTCAATTGAGCAATCACACTGCTCCATTTTGTCATCACACTGCTTCATTGTACCATCACACTGCTCCATTGTGCCTTCCCCCTGCTTCATTTTGCCATCACACTGCTCAATTGTGCCCTCACACTCCTAGACTGTGCACTCAACCTGCACCATTTTGTCATCACACTGCTCCATTGTGTTATCACACTGCTCCATTTTGCCCTCACACTGCTCCATTGTGCACTCACATTGGTCCATTGTGCCATAACACTGTTCCATTGTATCAGCACACTGCTCCATTGTGTCATCATACTTCTCCATTGTGTCATCACACTGTTCCATTGTGCCGTCACACTGATTCATTTTATCATCACACTGCTCCACTGTGCCCTAACACTACTCCATAATGTCATCAAACTGCTCTATTCTGTCAACACACTGCTCCATTTTACCCTAACACTGTTCCATTTTGTCATCACAGAGCTCCATTGTGCCCTGTCCCTGCTCCATTGTGCCTTCACACTGCTCCATTGTGTCATCACACAACTCCATTGTGCCAACACAGTGCTCCATTGTTCCTTCACAATGCTCCATTTTCCCTCACACTACTCCATTGTGCTATCACACTGCCTCATTGTGTCATCACTCTTCTCCAATGTGCCATCCCACTGCTTCATTCTGAAATAACACTTCTCCATTATGTCATCCTATTGCTACACTGTTCCAACACACTGCTCCATTTTTCCATCATACTGTTCCTTTGTTTCATCACACTGCTCCATTTTGACGTCACACTGCTCCATTTTGCCATCATTCTGCTCCATTTTGTCATCTCAATGCTCCACAGTTTAATCACAGAGCTCCATTGTGCCATCACATTGCTACATTGTGTCATCACACTGCTCCACTGTGCCCTCACACTGCTCCATTGTGTAATAACACTGCTCCATTGAGCCATCACACTGCTCCATTGTGTCATCACACTGCTCCATTGTGCCCTCACCCTGCTTCATTTTGCCATCACTCTGCTCAATTGTGCCCTCACACTCCTAGACTGTGCCCTCACCCTGCGCCATTTTGTCCTCACACTGCTCCATTGTGTCATCACCCTGCTCCATTTTGCCGTCACACTACTCTATTGTCCCCTCACCATGCTAAATTGTGTCATCACACTGTTCCATTGTGAAATCACACTGCTCCATTGTGCCATCACTCTGATCCACTGTGCCCTGACACTGCTCATAGTGTCATTATCATGATCCATTGTGCTGTCACTCTTCTCCACTGTGCCATCCCACTGCTTCATTCTGTAATCACACTTCTCCATTATGTCATCACACTGCTACACTGTTCCAACACACTGCTTCATTTTTCCATCATACTGTTCCATCGTGTCATCACACTGCTCCATTTTGTCATCACACTGCTCCATTGTGCCATCATTCTGCTCCATTGTGTCACCTCAATGCTCCACAGTTTAATCACAGAGCTCCATTGTGCCATCACACTGCTACATTGTGTCATCACACTGCTCCACTGTGCCCTCACACTGCTCCATTGTGTAATAACACTGCTCCATTGAGCCATCACACTGCTCAATTGTGTCATCACACTACTCCATTGTGCTATCACACTGCTCCATTGTGCCCTCCCCCTGCTTCATTTTGCCATCACACTGCTCAATTGTGCCCTCACACTCCTAGACTGTGCCCTCAAACTGTACCATTTTGTCATCACACTGCTCCACTGTGTTATCACACTGCTCCATTTTGCCCTCACACTGCTCCATTGTGCACTCACATTGGTCCATTGTGCCATAACACTGTTCTATTGTATCAGTACACTGCTCCATTGTGTCATCATACTTCTCCATTGTGTCATCACACTGCTCCACTGTGCCATCACACTGGTTCATTTTATCATCACACTGCTCCACTGTGCCCTAACACTACTCCATAATGTCATCAAACTTCTCTATTCTGTCAACACACTGCTCCATTGTACCCTAACACTGCTCCATTGTGTCATCACAGAGCTCAATTGTGCCCTGTCCCTGCTCCATTGTGTCATCACACAACTCCATTGTGCCAACACAGTGCACCATTGTTCCTTCACAATGCTGCATTTTTCCATCACACTGCTCCATTGTGCCATCACACTGCCTCATTGTGTCATCACTCTTCTCCATTGTGCCATCCCACTGCTTAATTCTATAACCACACTTCTCCATATGTCATCACATTGATACACTGTTCCAACACACTGCTCCATCTTTCCATCATACTGTTCCTTTGTGTCATCACACTGCTCCATTTTGTCGTCACACTGCTCCATTTTGCCATCATTCTGCTCCATTTTGTCATCTCAATGCTCCACAGTTTAATCACAGAGCTCCATTTTGCCATCACATTGCTGCATTGTGTCATCACACTGCTCCACTGTGCCCTCACACTGCTCCATTGTGTAATAACACTGCTCCATTGAGCCATCACACTGCTCCATTGTGTCATAACACTGTTCCATTGTGCCCTCACCCTGCTTCATTTTGCCATCACACTGCTCAATTGTGCCCTCACACTCCTAGACTGTACCCTCACCCTGCGCCATTTGGTCCTCACACTGCTCCATTGTGTCATCACTCCGCTCCATTTTGTCATCACACTAATGTATGGTCCCCTCACAGTGCTAAATTGTGTCATCACACTGTTCCATTGTGAAACCACACTGCTCCATTGTGAATTCACACTGCTCCATTGTGCCATCACTCTGTTCCACTGTGCCCTGACACTGCTCCCAGTGTCATTACCATGATCCATTGTGCTGTCACTCTTCTCCACTGTGCCATCCAACTGCTTCATTCTGTAATCACACTTCTCCATTATGTCATCACATTGCTACACTGTTTCAACACACTGTTTCATTTTTCCATCATACTATTCCATTGTGTCATCACACTGCTCCATTTTTTTCGTCACACTGCTCCATTGTGCCATCATTCTGCTCCATTTTGTCATCTCAATGCTCCACAGTTTAATCACAGAGCTCCATTGTTCTCTCACACTGCTCCATTGTGTAATAACACTGCTCCATTGAGCCATCACACTGCTCCATTGTGTCATCACACTACTCCATTGTGCCATCACACAGCTCCATTGTGCCCTCCCCCTGCTTCATTTTGCCATCACACTGCTCAATTGTGCCCTCACACTCCTGGACTGTGCCCTCAACCTGCACCAATTTGTCATTACACTGCTCCATTGTGTTATCACACTGCTCCATTTTGCCCTCACACTGCTCCATTGTGCACTCACATTGGTCCATTTTGCCATAACACTGTTCCATTGTATCAGCACAAAGCTCCATTGTGTCTTCATACTTCTCCATTGTGTCATCACACTGTTCCATTGTGCCGTCACACTGATTCATTTTATCATCACACTGCTCCACTGTGCCCTAACACTACTCCATAATGTCATCAAACTGCTCTAATCTGTCAACACACTGCTCCATTGTATCCTAACACTGCTCCATTGTGTCATCACAGAGCTCCATTGTGCCCTGTCCCTGCTCCATTGTGCCATCACACTGCTCCATTGTGTCATCACACAACTCCATTGTGCCAACACAGTGCACCATTGTTCCTTCACAATGCTGCATTTTTCCATCACACTGCTCCTTTTTGCCATCACACTGCCTCATTGTGTCATCACTCTTCTCCATTGTGCCATCCCACTGCCTCATTCTGTAATCACACTTCTCCATTATGTCATCACATTGCTACACTGTTCCAACACACTGCTCTATTTTTCCATCATACTGTTCCTTTGTGTCATCACACTGCTCCATTTTGTCGTCACACTGCTCCATTTTGCCATCATTCTGCTCCATTTTGTCATCTCAATGCTCCACAGTTTAATCACAGAGCTCCATTTTGCCATCACATTGCTACATTGTGTCATCACACTGCTCCACTGTGCCCTCACACTGCTCCATTGTGTAATAACACTGCTCCATTGAGCCATCACACTGCTCCATTGTGTCATCACACTGCTCCATTGTGCCCTCACCCTGCTTCATTTTGCCATCACACTGCTCAATTGTGCCCTCACACTCCTAGACTGTGCCCTCACCCTGCGCCATTTTGTCCTCACACTGCTCCATTGTGTCATCACCCTGCTCCATTTTGCCATCACACCACTCTATTGTCCCCTCTAAGTGCTAAATTGTGTCATCACACTGTTCCATTGTGAAATCACACTGCTCCATTGTGCCATCACACTGTTCCACTGTGCCCTGACACTGCTCCCAGTGTCAATACCATGATTCATTGTGCTGTCACTCTTCTCCACTGTGCCATCCCACTGCTTCATTCTGTAATTACACTTCTCCATTATGTCATCACACTGCTACACTGTTCCAACACACTCTCCATTTTTCCATCATACTGTTCCATTTTGTCATCACACTGCTCCATTGTGTCATCACACTGCTCCATTGTGCCATCATTCTGCTCCATTGTGTCATCTCAATGCTCCACTGTTTAATCCCAGAGCTCCATTTTGCCATCACACTGCTACATTGTGTTGTCTCATTTCTCTACTGTGCTCTCACACTGCTCAATTGTGCCATCACACTGCTCCAATGTGTCATCACACTGCTCCATTGAGCCATCACACACCTGCGTTGTGTTATCACACTGCTCCACTGTGCCCTCACACTGCTCCATTGTGTAATAACACTGCTCCATTGAGCCATCACACTGCTCCATTGTGTCATCACACTGCTCCTTTGTGCCCTCCCCCTGCTTCATTTTGCCATCATACTGCTCAATTGTGCCCTCACACTCCTAGACTGGGCCCTCAACCTGCACCATTTTGTCATCACACTGCTCCATTGTGTTATCACACTGCTCCATTTTGCCCTCACACTGCTCCATTGTGCACTCACATTGGTCCATTGTGCCATAACACTGTTCCATTGTATCAGCACACTGCTCCATTGTGTCATCATACTTCTCCATTGTGTCATCACACTGTTCCATTGTGCCGTCACACTGATTCATTTTATCATCACACTGCTCCACTGTGCCCTAACACTACTCCATAATGTCATCAAACTGCTCTATTCTGTCAACACACTGCTCCATTTTACCCTAACACTGCTCCATTTTGTCATCACAGAGCTCCATTGTGCCCTGTCCCTGCTCCATTGTGCCTTCACACTGCTCCATTGTGTCATCACACAACTCCATTGTGCCAACACAGTGCTCCATTGTTCCTTCACAATGCTCCATTTTCCCTCACACTACTCCATTGTGCCATCACACTGCCTCATTGTGTCATCACTCTTCTCCAATGTGCCATCCCACTGCTTCATTCTGAAATAACACTTCTCCATTATGTCATCCTATTGCTACACTGTTCCAACACACTGCTCCATTTTTCCATCATACTGTTCCTTTGTTTCATCACACTGCTCCATTTTGTCGTCACCCTTCTCCATTTTGCCATCATTCTGCTCCATTTTGTCATCTCAATGCTCCACAGTTTAATCACAGAGCTCCATTGTGCCATCACATTGCTACATTGTGTCATCACACTGCTCCACTGTGCACTCACACTGCTCCATTGTGTAATAACACTGCTCCATTGAGCCATCACACTGCTCCATTGTGTCATCACACTGCTCCATTGTGCCCTCACCCTGCTTCATTTTGCCATCACACTGCTCAATTGTGCCCTCACACTCCTAGACTGTGCCCTCACCCTGCGCCATTTTGTCCTCACACTGCTCCATTGTGTCATCACCCTGCTCCATTTTGCCATCACACCACTCTATTGTCCCCTCTCAGTGCTAAATTGTGTCATCACACTGTTCCATTGTGAAATCACACTGCTCCATTGTGCCATCACACTGTTCCACTGTGCCCTGACACTGCTCCCAGTGTCAATACCATGATCCATTGTGCTGTCACTCTTCTCCACTGTGCCATCCCACTGCTTCATTCTGTAATTACACTTCTCCATTATGTCATCACACTGCTACACTGTTCCAACACACTCTCCATTTTTCCATCATACTGTTCCATTTTGTCATCACACTGCTCCATTGTGTCATCACACTGCTCCATTGTGCCATCATTCTGCTCCATTGTGTCATCTCAATGCTCCAATATTTAATCCCAGAGCTCCATTTTGCCATCACACTGCTACATTGTGTTGTCTCATTTCTCTACTGTGCTCTCACACTGCTCAATTGTGCCATCACACTGCTCCAATGTGTCATCACACTGCTCCATTGAGCCATCACACACCTGCGTTGTGTTATCACACTGCTCCATTGTGCCATCACACTGCTCCATTTTGCCCTCACCCTGCTTCATTGTGCCATCACACTGCTCATTATGCCCTCACACTCTTAGATTGTGCCCTCACCCTGCTCCATTTTCTCCTCACACTGCTCCATTGTGTCATCATCCTGCTCCATTTTGCCGTCACACTACTCTATTGTGCCCTCACAGTTCTAAATTGTGTCATCACACTGTTCCATTGTGAAATAACACTGCTCCATTGTGCCATCGCACTGTTCCATTGTGCCCTGACACTGCTCCCAGTGTCATTACCATGCTCCATTGTGCTGTCTCCCTGCCTCATTGTGTCATCACTCTTCTCCATTGTGCTATCCCACTGCTTCATTCTGTAATCACACTTCTCTATTATGTCATCGCACTGCTAAACTGTTCCAACATACTGCTTCATTTTTCCATCATACTATTCCATTGTGTCAACACACTCCTCCATTTTGTCGTCACACTGCTCCATTGTGCCATCATTCTGCTCCATTGTGTCATCTCAATGCTCCACAGTTTAATCACAGAGCTCCATTTTGCCATCACACTGCTACATTGTGTCATCACACTGCTCCACTGTGCCCTCACACTGCTCCATTGTGTAATAACACTACTCCATTGATCCATCACACTGCTCCATTGTGTCATCACACTGCTCCATTGTGCCATCTCACTGCTCCATTGTGCCCTCCCCCTGCTTCATTTTGCCATCACACTGCTCAATTGTACCCTCACACTCCTAGACTGTGCCCTCAACCTGCACCATTTTGTCATCACACTGCTCCATTGTGTTATCACACTGCTCCATTTTGCCCTCACACTGTTCCATTGTGCACTCACATTGGTCAATTGTACCATAACACTGTTCCATTGTATCAGCACACTGCTTTATTGTGTCATCATACTTCTCCATTGTGTCATCACACTGTTCCATTGTGCCGTCACACTGATTCATTTTATCATCACAGTGCTCCACTGTGCCCGAACACTACTCCATAATGTCATTAAACTGCTCTATTCTGTCAACACACTGCTCCATTGTACGCTAACACTGCTCCATTGTGTCACCACAGAGCTCCATTGTGCCCTGTCCCTGCTCCATTGTGCCTTCACACTGCTCCATTGTGTCATCACACAACTCCATTGTGCCAACACAGTGCTCCATTGTTTCTTCACAATGCTCCATTTTTCCCTCACACTACTCCATTGTGCCATCACACTGCCTCATTGTGTCATCACTCTTCTCCAATGTGCCATCCCACTGCTTCATTCTGTAATCACACTTCTCCATTATGTCATCACACTGCTACACTGTTCCAACACACTGCTCCATTTTTCCCTCATACTGTTCAATTTTTCATCACACTGCTCCATTGTGTCATCACACTGCTCCATTGTGCCATCATTCTGCTCCATTGTGTCATCTCAATGCTCCAATGTTTAATCCCAGAGCTCCATTTTGCCATCACACTGCTACATTGTGCTATCTCATTTCTCTACTGTGCTCTCACACTGCTCAATTGTGCCATCACACTGCTCCAATGTTTCATCACACTGCTCCATTGAGCCATCACACACCTGCGTTGTGTTATCACACTGCTCCATTGTGCCATCACACTGCTCCATTTTGCCCTCACCCTGCTTCATTGTGCCATCACTCTGCTCAATTATGCCCTCACACTCTTAGATTGTGCCCTCACCCTGCTCCATTTAGTCCTCACACTGCTCCATTGTGTCATCATCCTGCTCCATTTTGCCATCACACTACTCTATTGTCCCCTCACAGTGCTAAATTGTGTCATCACACTGTTCCATTGTGAAATCACACTACTCCATTGTGCCATCACATTGTTCCATTGTGCCCTGACACTGCTTCCAGTTTCATTACCATGCTCCATTGTGCTGTCTCCCTGCCTCATTGTGTCATCACTCTTCTCCATTGTGCCATCCCCCTGCTTCATTCTGTAATCACACTTCTCCATTATGTCATCACATTGATACACTGTTCCAACACACTGCTCCAGTTTTCCATCATACTGTTCCTTTGTGTCATCACACTGCTCCATTTTGTCGTCACACTGCTCCATTGTGCCATCATTATGCTCCATTGTGTCATCTCAATGCTCGACAGTTTAATCACAGATCTCCATTGTGCTATCACACTGCTACAATGTGTCATCACTCTGCTCCACTGTGCCCTCACACTGCTCCATTGTGTAATAACACTGCTCCATTGAGCCATCACACTGCTCCATTGTGTCATCACACTGCTCCATTGTGCCCTCCCCCTGCTTCATTTGGCCATCACACTGGTCAATTGTGCCCTCACACTCCTAGACTGTGCCCTCACCCTGTGCCATTTTGTCCTCACACTGCTCCATTGTGTTATCACACTGCTCCATTTTGCACTCACATTGGTCCATTGTGCCATAACACTGTTCCAACACACTGCTCCAGTTTTCCATCATACTGTTCCTTTGTGTCATCACCCTGCTCCATTTTGCCGTCACACTACTCTATTGTCCCATCACAGTGCTAAATTGTGTCATCACACTGTTCCATTGTGAAATCACACTGCTCAATTGTGCCATCACAATGTTCCACTGTGCCCTGACACTGCTCCCAGTGTCATTACCATGATCCATTGTGCTGTCACTTTTCTCCACTGTGCCATCCCACTGCTTCATTCTGTAATCACACTTCTCCATTATTTCGTCACACTGCTGCACTGTACCAACACACTGCTTCAATTTTCCATCATACTGTTCCATTGTGTCATCACACTGCTCCATTTTGTCCTCACACTGCTCCATTGTGCCATCATTCTGCTCCATTGTTTCATCTCAATGCTCCACAGTTTAATCACAGAGCTTCATTGTGCCATCACACTGCTACATTGTGTCATCACACTGCTCCATTGTGTCATCACACTGCTCCATTGTGCCATCACACTGCTCCATTGTGCCCCCCCCTGCTTCATTTTGCCATCACACTGCTAAATTGTGCCCTCACACTCCTAGACTGTGCCCTCAACCTGCACCATTTTGTCATGACACTGCTCCATTGTGTTATCACACTGCTCCATTTTGCACTCACATTGGTCCATTGTGCCATAACACTGTTCCATTGTATCAGCACACTGCTCCATTGTGTCATCATACTTCTCCATTGTGTCATCACACTGTTCCATTGTGCTGTCACACTGATTCATTTTATCATCACATTGCTCCACTGTGCCCTAACACTACTCCATAATGTCATCAAACTGCTCTATTCTGTAAACACACCGCTCCATTTTACCCTAACACTGCTCCATTGTGTCATCACAGAGCACCATTGTGCCCTGTCCCTGCTCCATTGTGCCATCACACTGCTCCATTGTGTCATCACACAACTCCATTGTGCCAACACAGTGCTCCATTGTTCCTTCACAATGCTCCATTTTTCTATCACACTGCTCCATTGTGCCATTACACTGCCTCATTGTGTCATCACTCTTCTCCATTGTGCCATCCCACTGCCTCATTCTGTAATCACACTTCTCCCTTATGTCATCACATTGTTACACTGTTCCAACACACTGCTCCATTTTTCCATCATACTGTTCCTTTGTGTCATCACACTGCTCCATTTTGTCTTCACACTGTTCCATTTTGCCATCATTCTGCTCCATTTTGTCATCTCAATGCTCCACAGTTTAATCACAGAGCTCCATTGTGCCATCACATTGCTACATTGTGTCATCACACTGCTCCACTGTGCCCTCACACTGCTCCATTTTGTAATAACACTGCTCCATTGAGCCATCACACTGCTCCATTGTGTCATCACACTGCTCCATTGTGCCCTCACCCTGCTTCATTTTGCCATCACACTGCTCAATTGTGCCCTCACACTCCTAGACTGTGCCCTCACCCTGCGCCATTTTGTCCTCACAGTGCTCCATTTTGTCATCACCCTGCTCCATTTTGCCATCGCACTACTCTATTGTCCCCTCTAAGTGCTAAATTGTGTCATCACACTGTTCCATTGTGAAATCACACTGCTCCATTGTGCCATCACACTGTTCCACTGTGCCCTGACACTGCTCCCAGTGTCAATACCATGATCCATTGTGCTGTCACTCTTCTCCACTGTGCCATCCCACTGCTTCATTCTGTAATTACACTTCTCCATTATGTCATCACACTGCTACACTGTTCCAACACACTCTCCATTTTTCCATCATACTGTTCCATTTTGTCATCACACTGCTCCATTGTGTCATCACACTGCTCCATTGTGCCATCATTCTGCTCCATTGTGTCATCTCAATGCTCCACTGTTTAATCCCAGAGCTCCATTTTGCCATCACACTGCTACATTGTGTTGTCTCATTTCTCTACTGTGCTCTCACACTGCTCAATTGTGCCATCACACTGCTCCAATGTGTCATCACACTGCTCCATTGAGCCATCACACACCTGCGTTGTGTTATCACACTGCTCCACTGTGCCCTCACACTGCTCCATTGTGTAATAACACTGCTCCATTGAGCCATCACACTGCTCCATTGTGTCATCACACTGCTCCATTGTGCCATCACACTGCTCCATTGTGCCCTCCCCCTGCTTCATTTTGCCATCACACTGCTCAATTGTGCCCTCACACTCCTAGACTGTGCCCTCAACCTGCACCATTTTGTCATCACACTGCTCCATTGTGTTATCACACTGCTCCATTTTGCCCTCACACTGCTCCATTGTGCACTCACATTGGTCCAAAAAACTGTTCCATTGTATCAACACACTGCTCCATTGTGTCATCATAATTCTCCATTGTCTCATCACACTGCTCCATTGTGCCCTCACACTGGTTCATTTTATCATCACACTGCTCCACTGTGCACTAATACTACTCCATATTGTCATCAAACTGCTCTATTCTGTCAACACACTGCTCCATTGTACCCTAACACTGCTCCATTGTGTCATAACAGAGTTCCATTGTGCCCTGTCCCTCCTCCATTGTGCCATCACACTGCTCCATTGTGTCATCACACAGCTCCATTTTGCCAACACAGTGCTCAATTATTCCATCACAAAGCTCCATTTTTCCATCACACTGCTCCATTGTGCCAGCACACTGCTCCATTGTGTCATCCCACTGCTCAATTTTGTCATCACAGTGCTCCATTTTGCCATCATGGTGCTCCATTGTGCCAAACAATGCTCCATTGTCCCATCGCAATGCTCCATTGTGCCATTACACTGCTCCATTGTGTCATCACAATGCTCCATTTTCCTATTACACTGCTACAGTGTGCCATCACAGTGTTCCATTGTGCCTTCACACTGTTCTATTGTGCCTCACTCTGCCCCCTTGTCATTACCATGGTCCATTGTGCCATCACACTGCCTCATTGTGTCATCACTCTTCTCCATTTTGCCATCCCCCTGCCTGATTCTGTAATCACACTTCTCCATATGTCATCACACTGCTACACTGTTCCAACACACTACTCCATTTTTCCATCTTACTCGTCCATTGTGTCATCACACTGCTCCATTTTGTCATCACACTGCTCCATTGTGCCATCATTCTGCTCCATTTTGTCATCTCAATATTCCACTGTTTAATCCCAGAGCTCCATTTTGCCATGACACGGCTACATTTTGTCATCTCACTGTTCCACTGTGCTCTCACAATGCTCAATTGTGCCATCACACTGCTCCAATGTGTCATCACACTGCTCGATTGAGCCATCACACTCCTGCATTGTGTTAACACACTGCTCCATTGTGCAATCACACTGCTCCATTTTGCCCTCACCCTGCTTCATTGTGCCATCACACTGCTCAATTGTGCCCTCACACTCCTAGATTGTGTTCTCTCCCTGCTCCATTTTGTCCTCACACTGCTCCATTTTGTCATCACACTGATCCATTTTGCCATCACACTACTCTATTGTGCCCTCACAGTGCTAAATTGTTTCATCCCACTGTTCCAATGTGAAATCACACTGCTCCATTTTGTCATCACACTGCTCCATTGTGCCCTCACAGTGCTAAATTGTGTCATCACACTGTTCCATTGTGCAATCATACTGCACCATTTGTCCCTTCACACTGTTCCATTTTGTCGACACAATGGTCCTTTGTGCCCTCACACTGTTCCATTTTGTCGACACAATGGTCCTTTGTGCCCTCACACTGTTCCATTTTGTCGACACGGTGGTCATTTTTGCCCTCACACTGCTCCCTTGTGTCATCACACTGCTCCATTTTGCCCTCACACTGATCCAATGTGCACACACACTGCTCCATTTTGCCATAACACTGTTAAATTGTGTAATAACACTGCTCCATTGTGTCATCACACTTATCAATTGTGTCATCACAGGGCTCCATTGTGCCCTGACCATGCTCCATTTTGCCATCACACTGCTCCATTTTGCTCTCACTTTCTTCCACTCTGCCCTAACGCTGCTCAATTTTGTCCTCACACTGCTCCCTTGTGCCATCACACTGCTCCGTTGTGCCTTCATACTAATCCTTTGTGTTATCACACTGCTCCATTGTGCTCTCACACTCTGCCATTGTGAACTCATGCTGCTCCATTGTGTCATGACACTGCTCCATTGTTCCCTCACACTACTCTATTGTGCCCTTACAGTGCTAAATAGTGTCATCCAACGGCTCCATTGTGTAATCACGCTGCTCTGTTCTGTCATTAAACTGCTCAATTGTGCCCTCAGTCTGTTCCATTGTGTTATCACACTGCTCCATTGTGCCTCACACTACTCCATTGTGCCCTCAGAGTGCTCCTTTGTGTCATCACTCTGCTCCATTGTGTCATCACTCTCCCCCATTGTGCCCTCACGCTTCTCCATTTGTCCTCACCATGCTCCATTGTGGCATCACACTGCTCCATTTTGTCATCAAACTGCTCCACTGTGTCATCACACTGCTCCACTGTGTCCTCAAGCTGCTCCATTGTGTCATCGCATGTTCCATTGTGTCATCACACTACACCACTGTCATCATGGTGCTCTTTTGTTTTATCACACTGCTCCATTGTGTCATCCCATTGCTCCATTGTGCCAACACAGCTCCATTGTGCCCTGACCCTGTTCCATTTTTCCCTCACACTGCTCCATTGTGCCAACACACTGCTCCATTTTGTCCACATACTGGTCCATTGTGCCCTCACACTGCTCCATTGTGCCCACACACTGCTCCATTGTATCATCACACTGCTCCATTTTGCCCCACATTGCTAAATTTTGTCATCACACTGCCCCACTGTATCCTCACACTGGTGCATTCTGCTCTCACACTGCTCCATTTTGAGGTGACACTGCTCCATCGTGATATCACACTGCTGCGTTGTGTCCTAATGCTGCTCTATTGTGTCATCAAACTGCTACTTTGTGGCCTCACACTGCTCCATTGTGGCCTTACCGTGCTCCATTGTGTCTTGACACTGCTCTATTGTGTAATGACACATCTCCATTGTGTCCTCACGTTGCTCCATTTTGTCCTTACACTGTTCCATTGCGTCATTATACTGCTCCATTGTGCATACAGTCTCCTCCATTGTGCCCTTTCCCTGCTCTATTTTATCCATGTTGTTCCATTGTGCCATCACACTCCTCCACTGTGTCATCACACTGTTCCATTGTGCACGCAGACTAATCCATTGTGCCCTGATGCTGATCCATTGTGTCAGCACAGTGCTCCATTTTGTACTCACACTGCTGCATTGTGTCATCAGATTGCTACAATTTGCCCTCACGCTGCTCCATTGTGTCATCAAACTGCTCCATTGTGCCCTCACACTTCTCCATTGTGCCCTCTGAGTGCTCCATTGTGTCATCACACTGCTCTATTGTGTAATGACACCTCTCCATTGTGCCCTCACGCTGCTCCATTTTTTCATCACCCTGCAGCATTGTGTCATCATACTGCACTATTGTACGCTCAGACTCTTCCATTGTGCCCGCACCCTGCTCTATTTGATCCACGTTGCTCCATTGTGCCATCACACTCCTCCATTGTGTCATCACACTGTTCCATTGTGCACTCAGACCAATCCATTGTGCTCTGAGGCTGCTCCATTGTGCCAGCACAGTGCTCCATTTTCCACACACTCTGCTGCATTGTGTCATCAGATTGCTATATTTTGCCCTCACACTGCTCCATTGTTCCATCACACTGCTCCTTTTTGCCATCACATTTCTCCACTGTGTCATCACGCTGCTCCAATGTCCACTCACTGCTCCATTGCACCATCACAATGCTCCATTTTGCCTTTACACTGCTGCATTGTGTCTTCATGCTACTCCATTGTGTGATCACACTGCTCAGGTTTGTCATCACACTCTCCATTTTTCCCTCACACTGCTCCAATGTGCGATCATGCTGCTGAATTCTGTCCTCACGCTGCTATAATGTGTCATCATGCTGCTATGTTTTGCCACCACTCGTCTCCATTTTGCCATCCCACTGTTCCATTGAGTCAACTGCTCCACTGTGCCAACACACTGCTCCATTTTGCCATAACACTGCTCCATTGTGTCATCACACTGCTCCATTGTGCCCTGACCTTGCTCCATTTTGCCATCACACTGCTCCATTGTCTCACGACAGTGCACCACTGTGCCATCACATTGCTCAATTGTATCATCACACTGCTCGATTGTGCCATCACACTGCTCCATTTTGTCATATCACTGCTCCATTGTTTCAACACAATGTTTCATTGTGCCATCACAGTCCTACATTGTGTCTTCCCCCTGCTCCACTGTGCCAACAGACTTCTCCATTGTGCTCCACTGTGTCATCACACTGCTCCATTGTGCCCTGACTCTGCTCCATTGTGCCATCATGCTGCACCATTGTGTCATCACACTGCACACTTGTGCCATCACACTGCTCCATTGTGACATAATGGAGCATAGTGAGGACACAATACAGCAGAATAAGGCCACAATGGAGCAGTGTGAGGTCACAATGGAGCAGTGTGAGGGCACAATGGAGCAATGTGATGACACAGTGGAGCAGTGTGATGACACTATGGAGCAGTGTGATGGCACAATGGAGCAGCGTGAGGGCACAATGTAGCAGTGTGATGACACAATGGAGCAGCGTGAAGACCCAGTGGAGCAGTGGGATGGCAAAAATCGAACAGTCTGAGGCCACAATGGACCAGGGTGAGTGCACAATGGAGCACTGTGAGGGTGCAATGTAGCAATGTGAGGACAAAATGAAGCTGTGTGACTGCAAAATGAAGCAGTCTGAGGCCACATTGGAGCAGTATGATGATACAATGGAGTTGTGTGATGACACAACTTAGCACTCTGTGGGCACAATAGAGCATTGTGAGGGAACAATGGAGCTTGATGACACAATGGAGCAGTGTTATGGCACAATGTAGCATTGTAATGGCACCATGGAGCAGTGTGAGTTAACAATGGAGCAGCCTTATGACACAATGGAGGAGGGTGATGGCACAATGGAGCAGTTTGATGACACAATGGAGCAGCATGAGGGCACAATGGAGCTGTGTGATGACACAAGGAGCAGCATGAAGACAAAGTGGAGCAGTGTGATGGCACAATGGATCAGTGTAATGGCACAATGGAGCAGCCTGAAGACACAGTGGAGGAGTGTGATGGCGCCATGGGGCAGTGTGAGTGCACAATGGAGCAGCGTGATGACAAAAGGGAGGTGGGTGATGGCACAATGGAGCACTTTGATTGCACAATGGAGCAGCGTGAGGGCACAATGGAACAGCGTGTTGACACAATGGAGCAACGTGAAGACACAGTGGAGCAGTATGTTGGGACAATGTAGCAATGTGATGGCACAATGAAGCAGCATGTGGGCACAATGGTTCAGTGTGAGGACACAAATGAGCAGCGTGAAGACAGAGTGGAGCAGTGTGATGGCACAACGGAGCAGGATGAGAACACAATGGACCAGGTTGAGGGCACAATGGAGCACTGTAAGGGCACAATGTAGCAGTGTGAGGACAAAATGGAGCTGTGTGAGGGCCCAATGGAGCAGTGTGAGGCCACAAAGGAGCAGTATGATGACACAATGGAGAAGTGTGATAACACAATGGAGCAGTGTGATGACACAACTTAGCACTGTGAGAACACAATGGAGCAATATGACGGAATAATGGAGCAGCTAGATGACACAATGGAGAAGCGTGATGACACAATGGAGCAGTGTGATGGCACAATGGAGCAGTGTGAGAGCACAATGGAGCAGTGTGAGGGCACAATGGAGCAGTGTGATGACACAATGAGGCAGTGGGAGGGCACAATGGAGCATGGCCATGACACAATGGAGCAGGGTGAAGGCACAATGGAGCAGTGTGATTGCACAATGTAGCAATGTGATGGCACATTTGAGCATCGTGGTGACGAAATGGAACAGTGTGATGGAACAACGGAGCAGTGTGTTGGCACAATGGAGCAGAGTGATGACATAATAGAGCAGTGTGATGGAACAATGGAGCAGGTACTGGGCACAATGGAGGACTGGGATGACACAATTGAGCAGTGCTGGGCAAAATATAGCAGGGTGACGGCACAATAGAGCAGTGTGATGACACAATGGAGCAGTGCTAGGGCACAATGGAGCCCTGTGATGACACAATGGATAAGTGTGATGACCAAATGGAGCAATGTGATGACACAATGGAGCAGTGTGATGACACAATGGAACCGTGTTATGGCACAATGGAGCATTGTGAGAGCACAATGGAGCAGTGTGAGGGCAAAATGTACCAGTGTGATGAAACAATGGAGCAGGGTGAGGGCAAAATGGACCAGTGCAAGGGCACAATGAAGCCATGTGAAGGTACAAGTGACCACTGTGTGGACAAAATGGAGCAGTGTGAGGGCAGAAATGTTGCTGATTGAGGGCACAATGGAGCAGTGTGATGAGAGAATTGTGCAGTGTGATTAAACAATGGAGCAGTGTAATGACACAATTTATCAGGGTGAAGGCAAAATATCATAGAGTGACGGCACAATGGAGATGTGTGATGACACATAGGAGCAGAGTGAGGACAAAATGGAGCAGGGTGAGGGCAAAATGGAGGAGTGTGAGGCCACAAAGGAGTAGTATGATGACACAATGGAGAAGTGTGATAACACAATGGAGCAGTGTGATGACACAACTTAGCACTGTGAGAACACAATGTAGCAATATGACAGAATAATGGAGCAGCTAGATGACACAATGGAGAAGCGTGATGACACAATGGAGCAGTGTGATGGCACAATGGAGCAGTGTGAGGGCACAATGGAGCAGTGTGAGGGCACAATGGAGCAGTGTGAAGGCACAATGGAGCAGTGTGATTACACAATGAGGCAGTGGGAGGGCACAATGGAGCATGGCCATGACACAATGGAGCAGGGTGAAGGCACAATGGAGCAGTGTGATGGCACAATGGAGCAGTGTGATTGCACAATGGAGCAATGTGATGGCACAATGGAGCAGTGTGATGGCACAACTGAGCATCGTGGTGACAAAATGGAACAGTGTGATGGAACAATGGAGCAGTGTGTTGGCACAATGGAGCAGAGTGATGACATAATAGAGCATTGTGATGGAACAATGGAGCAGGTACTGGGCACAATGGAGGACTGTGATGACACAATTGAGCAGTGCTGGGCACAATATAGCAGGGTGATGGCACAATAGAGCAGTGTGATGACACAATGGAGCAGTGCTAGGGCACAATGGAGCCCTGTGATGACACAGTGGATAAGTGTGATGACCAAATGGAGCAGTGTGATGACACAATGGAGCAGTGTGATGACACAATGGAACCGTGTTATGGCACAATGGAGCATTGTGAGAGCACAATGGGACAGTGTGAGGGCAAAATGTACCAGTGTGATGAAACAATGGAGCAGTATGAGGGCAAAATGGACCAGTGCGAGGCACAATGAAGCCATGTGAAGGCACAAATGACCACTGTGTGGACAAAATGGAGCAGTGTGAGGGCAGAAATGTTGCCGATTGAGGGCACAATGGAGCAGTGTGATGAGAGAATTGCGCAGTGTGATTAAACAATGGAGCAGTATGATGACACAATTTAGCAGTGTGAAGGCAAAATAGCATAGAGTGATGGCACATTGGAGCTGTGTGATGACACATAAGAGCAGAGGAAGGACAAAATGGAGTAGGGTGAGGGCACAATGGAGGAGTGTGAGGGCAAAATTGAGCAGTGTGATGACACAATGAAACAGGGTGAGGGCACAATCGAGCAGTGTGATAACAAAACAGAGCAGTGTGAGGGCCCAAATGGAGCAGAATGATGACACAATGGAGCAGAGTGAGGGCAGAATTGAGGAGTGTGATGACACAATGGAACACTATGAGGGCAGAAATGGCACAGTGTGAGGGCACAATGGAGAAGTATGATGACACAATGGAGCAGCGTGAGGGCACAAAGGAGCAGGGTGATGACACAATGGAGCAGCGTGAAGACCCAGTGGAACAGTGTGATGGCACAATGGGGCAGTCTGAGGCCACAATGCTCCATTGTTCCATCACACTGCTCCATTGTGTCATCACACTTCTCCATTGTGTGCTCACACTCCTCCATTGTGTCATCACACTTCTGCATTGTGCCATCATACTGCTCCATTGTGCCATCGCACTGCTCTATTGTGTCATCACAGTACTCCATTGTGTCATCACATTACTCCATTGTATCATCACACTGCTCCATTGCCAACAAAATTGTCCACTGTGCCATCACACTGCTCCATTGTGCCATCACAGTGCTCCATTGTGTCTTCACAATGCTCCATTGTGGCATCACACAGATCGATTGTGTCATCACTCTGCTCCATTGTGCCATCACACTGCTCCATTTTGCGCCTGCACTGCTACATTGTGTCATTAAAATGCTCCATTGTGCCCTCACACTGCCTCATTGTGTCATGACATTGCTCAATTGTGCCCTTAACACTGCTCCATTGTGCCCTAACACTGCTCCATTGTGCACTCGCACTGCCCCATTGTCTCATCCCACTGCTCCATGTGTAATCACACTGCTCCATTGTGCCCTCACACTGCTCAAATATGCTATCACACTGCTCCATTGTGTCCTCAGACTAATCCATTTTTCCCTGACTCTGCTCCATTGTACCAGCACACTGCTCCATTTTGCACTCATACTGCTGCATTGTGCTCTCTACTGCTCCATTGTGACCATACACGGCTACATTGTGCCCTCACTTTGCTTCATTTTGATATCACACTGTTGCACTGTGTCATAACGCTGCTCCATTGTGTCATCACATTGTCCATTGTGCCTCATACTCCTCCATTGTACCCTCACAGTGCTCCATTGTGTCATCACACAGCTCCATTGTGTCATCACTCTCCTCCATTTTGCCCTCACACTTCTCCATTTTGTCTTCACCCTGTTCCATTGTGCCAACACACTGCTCCATTTTGTCATCACACTGCTCCACTGTGTCATCACGCTGCTGCATGGTGTCATCACATGCTCCAAAGTGTCATCACACTCCTCCACTGTGACATCATGCTGCTCTTTTTTGTTATCACGCTGCAACATTGTGTCATCACACTGCTCCATTGTTTCATTCCACTGTTCCATTGTGCCATCACACTGCTCCATTGTGCCCTGACCCTGGTACATTGTTCCCTCACACTGCTCCAATATGCCATGACGCTGCTCCATTGTGTCCTCACGCTGCTACTTTGTGTCATCAACCTGCTCCATTGTGCCATCACACTGCTCCGTTGTGTCATCACACTGCTCCAATGTGTCATTACGCTGCTCTTTTGTGTTATCACGCTGCTCCATTTTGTCCTTCCACTGATCCATTGTGCCCTCACTCTGCTCCATTGTGCCTTCAAACTGCTAAGTTGTGCCATCACACTGCTCCATTTTGTCATCACCCGGCTCCATTGTTCCCTCACTTGCTCCATTGTGCCCTCACAGTGCTAAATTTTGTCATCACACTCTTCCATTTTCTTGTCAGACTCCACCATTGTGTCATCACACTGCTCCATTGTGCCCTCACTCTGCTCCATTGTACCCTCATACAGCTCAGTTGTGTCTTCACACTGTTCCATTGTCCCCTCACACTGCTCCACTGTGCCAACAGAGCTCCTCCATTGTGTCATCATACTGCTCCATTGTGTCATCATACTGCTCATTTGTTTCCTCACAATGCTCCATTTTGACCTCACCATGCCAAATGGTGTCATTACACTGCTCCATTGTGTCATCACTCTCCTCCATTGTGCCCTCTCACTTCTCCATTTTGTCCACACCCTGCTCCATTGTGCCATCACACTGCTCCATTTTGTCATCACACTGCTCCATTGTGTCTTCACACTGCTCCACTGTGTCATCACGCTGCTCCATTGTGTCATCACATGCTCCATTGTGTCTTTACACTGCCCCACTGTGTCATGTCGCTGCTCTTTTGTGTTATCATGCTGCTACATTGTGTCATCCCACTGCTCAATTGTGCCATGACACTGGTCGATTGTGTCATCACACTGCTCCATTCTGTCCTCATGCTGCTACATTGCTTGCGTCATGTCGCTGNCCTCTTTGTGACATGACAATGCTCCATTGTCCATTTAACGCTGCTCCATTGTGCCCTGACCCTTTCCATTGTTCCCTCACACTGCTCCAATATGCAATGACGCTGATCCATTGTGTCCTCACGCTGCTACTTTGTGTCCTCACGCTGCTACTTTGTGTCATCAACCTGCTCCTATGTGTCATCACACTGCTCAAATGTATAATCACACCTCTCCATTGTGCCCTCAGACTGCTCCTTTGTGCCATCACACTGCTCCGTTGTGTCATCACACTGCTCCAATATGTCATCACACTGCTCCACTGTGTCATCACACTGCACCATTGTGTCATCACATGCTCCATTGTGTCATCACACTGCTCCACTGTGTCATCATGCTGCTCTTTTTGTTATCATGCTTCTCCATTATGTCCTCCCACTGCTCCATTGTGCCATCACACTGCTCCATTGTGCCCTGACACTGCTCCATTGTGCCCTCACACTGCTCCAATGTGCCATCACACTGCTCTATTGTGTCCTCACTCTGCTACATTGTGTCATCACGCTGCTCTTATGTGTCTTCTTGCTGTTATATTTTGCCGAAACTCTGCTTCATTTTGCCATCACACTGTTCCATTGTGTCATGTCTCTGCCCCACTGTGTTCTCATACTGGTCCATTGTTTACTCACACTGCTCCATTGTGCCCTCACACAGCTTCATTGTGACCACACACTGCCACACTGTGCCCTCACAATGCTCCTTGTGATATTACCCTGCTGCACTGTGTCATAACGCTGCTCCACTGTGTCATCACACTGCTCCATTGTGTCATCACATGCTCCATTTTGTCATCACATTGCTCCTCTGTATCATCACTCTGCTCTTTTATGTTATCAGGCTGCTCCACTGTGTCATCCCACTCCTCCATTGTGCCATTGCACTGCTCCACTGTGCCCTGATCCTGCTCCATTAGTCCCTCACATTGCTCCAATGTGACAGCACGCTGCTCCATTGTCTCCTCACGCTGCTACATTGTGTCATCATGCTGCTGCTATGTGTCATCATGCTGCTACATTGTGCCGACACTCTGTTCCATTTTTCCATCACACTGCTCCATTGTGCTAACACACTGCTCCATTGTGCCATCACACTGTTCCATTCTGTCATCACACTGCACTTTCGTGCCTACACACTGCTCCATTGTCCCATCTCACGGCTGCCTATTGCCCTCACACTGCTCCATTTTGTCATCACGTGGCACCATTGTTCTCTCACTGCTCCACTGCACCATCACTATGCTCCATTGTGTCATCACAATGCTCCATTGTGCCCTCACACTGCCTCTTTCTGACATGACACTGCTGCATTGTCCATTTAGCACTGCTCCATTGTGCACTGACCCAGTTCCATTGTTTCTTCACACTGCTCCAATATGCCATGATGCTGATCCATTGTGTCCTCATGCTGCTACTTTGTGTCATCAACCTGCTCCTATGTGTCATCACACTGCTCAAATGTATAATCATACCTTTCCATTGTGCCCTCACACTGCTCCATTGTGCCATCACACTGCTCCTTTTCGTCATCACACTGCTCCAAAGTGTCATCACACTGCTCCACTGTGTCATTACGCTGCTCCATTGTGTCATCACATGCTACATTGTGTCATCACACTGCTCCACTGTGTTATCACGCTGCTCTTTTGTGTTATCATGCTGCTCCATTTTGTCCTTCCATTGATCCATTATGCCATCACACTGCTCCATTGTGCCCTGACCCTGCTCCTTTGTTACCTCACACTGCTGCAATGTGCCATCACGCTGCTCTATTGTTTCCTCACTCTGCTACATTGTGTCATCATGCTGGTCCATTGTGCCCTGACCCTGTTCCATTGTTCCCTCACACTGCTCCTATATGCCATGACGCTGCTCCATTGTGTCCTCATGCTGCTACTTTGTTTCATCAACCTGCTCCTATGTGCCATCACAGTGCTCTAATGTATAAACACACCTCTCCATTGTGCCCTCACACTGCTCCATTGTGCCATCACACTGCTCCGTTGTGTCATCACACTGCTCCAATGTGTCATCACACTGCTTCACTGTGTCATTACGCTGCTCCATTTTGTCATCACATGCTCCATTGTGTCATCACACTGCTCCACTATGTCATCACGCTGCTGCATGGTGTCATCACATGCTCCAAAGTGTCATCACACTCCTCCACTGTGACATCATGCTGCTCTTTTTTGTTATCACGCTGCTTCATTGTGTCATCACACTGCTCCATTGTTTCATTCCTCTGTTCCACTGTGCCATCACACTGCTCCATAGTGCCCTGACCCTGGTACATTGTTCCCTCACGCTGCTCTATTGTGTCCTCACTCTGCTACATTGTGTCATCATGCTGCTTCTATGTGTCTTCACGCTGTTATATTGTACCGAAACTCTGCTCCATTTTGCCATCAAACTGCTCCATTATGTCATCTCCCTGCCCCACTGTGTTCTCACACTGGTCCATTGTTTACTCACACTGCTCCATTGTGCCCTCACCCAGATTCATTGTGACCACACACTGCCACATTGTGCCCTCACGCTGCTCCATTGTGATATCACCCTGCTGCACTGTCATAACACTGCTCCATTGTGTCATCACATTGCTCCATTGTGCCTCATAATGCTTTGTTCTGCCCTCACAGTGCTCCCTTGTGTCATCACACTGCTCCCTTGTGTCATCACACTGCTCCACTGTGCCATCACACTGCTCTATTGTGCCAACACACTGCTCCATTTTGTCCACAGTGGTCCATTGTGTGCTCCCTCTACTCCATGTGCCCTCACACTGCTCCATTGTGCCATCACCCTGCTCCATTTTGCACTCACACCTCTTCATTATAGCAGCACACTCCTCCATTTTGCCTTCATAGTGCTAAATTTTGTATTCACACTGCTCCATTTTGTCCTCACACTGCTCCATTGTTCCCTCACACAGTTCCATTTTGTCATCACACTGCTCCATTGTGCACTCACGCTGCTCCATTGTGCCTTCAAACTGCTAAGTTGTGCCATCACACTGCTCCATTTTGTCATCACCCAGCTCCATTGTTCCCTCACTTGCTCAATTGTGCCCTCACAGTGCTAAATTTTGTCATCACACTCTTCCATTTTCTTGTCAGACTCCACCATTGTGTCATCACACTGCTCCATTGTGCCCTCACTCTGCTCCATTGTACCCTCATACAGCTCAGTTGTGTCTTCACACTGTTCCATTGTCCCCTCACACTGCTCCACTGTGCCAACAGAGCTCCTCCATTGTGTCATCACACTGCTCCATTGTGTCATCATACTGCTCATTTGTTTCCTCACAATGCTCCATTTTGTCCTCACCATGCCAAATGGTGTCATTACACTGCTCCATTATGTCATCACTCTCCTCCATTGTGCCCTCTCACTTCTCCATTTTGTCCACACCCTGCTCCATTGTGCCATCACACTGCTCCATTTTGTCATCTCACTGCTCCCCTGTGTCATCATACTGCTCCACTGTGTCATCACACTGCTCCATTGTGTCATCACATGCTCCATTTTGTCATCACATTGCTCCTCTCTATCATCACTCTGCGCTTTTATGTTATCAGGCTGCTCCATTGTGTCATCCCACTCCTCCATTGTGCCATCACATTGCTCCATTGTGCCCTGACCCTGCTCCATTATTCCCTCACACTGCTCCAATGTGACAGCACGCTGCTCCATTGTGTCTTCACGCTGATACATTGTGTCATCATGCTGCTGTTATGTGTCATCATGCTGCTACACTGTGCCGACACTGTTCCATTTTTCCATCACACTGTTCCATTCTGTCATCACACTGCACCTTCGCGCCTACACACTGCTCCATTGTGCCATCACACGGCTCCCTATTGCCCTCACACTGCTCCATTTTGTCATCACGCAGCTCCATTGTTCTCTCACTGCTCCACTGCACCATCACTATGCTCCATTGTGTCATCACAATGCTCCATTGTGCCCACACACTGCCTCTTTGTGACATGACAATGCTCCATTGTCCATTTAACACTGCTCCATTGTGCTCTGACCCTTTCCATTGTTCCCTCACACTGCTCCAATATGCAATGACGCTGATCCATTGTGTCCTCACGCTGCTACTTTGTGTCCTCACGCTACTACTTTGTGTCATCAACCTGCTCCTATGTGTCATCACACTGCTCAAATGTATAATCACACCTCTCCATTGTGCCCTCAGACTGCTCCTTTGTGCCATCACACTGCTCCGTTGTGTCATCACACTGCTCCAATATGTCATCACACTGCTCCACTGTGTCATCACACTGCACCATTGTGTCATCACATGCTCCATTGTGTCATCACACTGCTCCACTGTGTCATCATGCTGCTCTTTTTGTTATCATGCTTCTCCATTATGTCCTCCCACTGCTCCATTGTGCCATCACACTGCTCCATTGTGCCCTGACACTGCTCCATTGTGCCCTCACACTGCTCCAATGTGCCATCACACTGCTCTATTGTGTCCTCACTCTGCTACATTGTGTCATCACGCTGCTCTTATGTGTCTTCTTGCTGTTATATTTTGCCGAAACTCTGCTTCATTTTGCCATCACACTGTACCATTGTGTCATGTCTCTGCCCCACTGTGTTCTCATACTGGTCCATTGTTTACTCACACTGCTCCATTGTGCCCTCACACAGCTTCATTGTGACCACACACTGCCACACTGTGCCCTCACGATGCTCCTTGTGATATTACCCTGCTGCACTGTGTCATAACGCTGCTCCACTGTGTCATCACACTGCTCCTCTGTGTCATCCCATCACACTGCTCCATTTTTTCTTCACAATAATCCATTGTGACAACACACTGATCCACATTGCCCCCACACTGCTCCATTGTCTCATCACAGTGATCTATTGTGCCCTCACTCTGCCTCTTTGTGTCATGACACTGCTCCATTTTGCCCTCACACTCCTCCATTGTACCCTCATACAGCTCCATTGTGTCTTCACATTGCTCCATTGTGCCATCACACTGCTCCATTGTGTCAACAGAGCTCCTCCACTGTGTCATCATGCTGCTCCATTCTGTCATCATACTGCTCATTTGTTTCCTCACAATGCTCCATTTTGACCTCACAGTGCTAAATTGTGTCATCACACTGCTCCATTGTGTCATCACACTGCTTCATTGTGCCATCACACTGCTCCATTGTGTCATCACACTGCCGCATTGTGTTCTCACACTGGTCCATTTTTCTCTCACACTGCTCCATTGTGCCCTCACACTGCTCCATTGTGACCACACACTGCTACATTGTGCCCTCACTCTGCTCCATTGTGATATCACACTGCTGCACTGTGTCATAATGCTGCACCATTATGTCATCACACTGCTCCATTGTGCCTCACACTGCTCCACTGTGCCCTCACAGTGCTCCATTGGGCCATCACACTGCTCCCTTTTGCAATCACCCTGATCCATTCTGTCATCACGCTGCTCCATTGTCCACTCACTGCTACATTGTGCCGTCACAATGCTCCATTGTGTCATCAAAATGCTCCATTGTACCGTCACACTGCCTCATTGTGACATGTCACTGCTCCATTTTCGCCTTAACACTGCTCTATTGTGCCCTCAAACTGCTCCATTTTGTCACCACCCTGTTCCATTGTGCCCTCACACTGCTCCATTGTGTCATCACATTGCTCCCTTGTGCCCACACAAAGCTCCATTGTGCCTTCACACTGCTCAATTGTGCCATCACACTGCTCCATTGTGTCTTCACCCTGCTCCATTGTTCCCTCACATTGCTCCATTGTGTCCTCACGGTGCTAAATTGTGTCATCACACTCCTCCATTGGGTTGTCACACTGCTCCATTGTGTCATCACACTGCTCCATTGTGCCATCACTCTGCTCCAATGTACCCTCATACTGCTCCATTGTGTCTTCACACTGCTCCATTGTGCCAACAGAGCTCCTCCTTTGTGTCATCAAGCTGCTCCATTGTGTCATCATACTGCTCATTTGTTTCCTCACAATGTTCCATTTTGACCTCACCATGCCAAATGGTGTCATTACACTGCTCCATTGTGTCATCACTCTCCTCCATTGTGCCCTCTCACTTCTCCATTTTGTCCACACTCTGCTCCATTGTGCCATCACACTGCTCCATTGTGTCATCACATGCTCCATTGTGTGATCACACTGTTCTGCTATGTAATCACGCTGCTCTTTTGTGTTACCATGCTGCTCCATTGTGTCATCCCACTCTTCCATTGTGCCATGACACTACTCAATTTTGCCCTGACCCTGCTCCATTATTCCCTCACATTGCTCCAATGTGCCAGCATGCTGCTCCATTTTGTCCTCACGCTGCTACTTTGGGTCATCACACTGCTCCTATGTGTCATCACGCTGCTACACTGTACCGACACTCAGCTCCATTTTGCTGTCACACTGCTCCATTTTGTCAAGAAACTGTTCCATTTTGCCAACACACTGCTCCATTATGCCATCACACTGTTCCATTCTATTATCATACTGCTCCGTTGTGCCTACACTCTGCTCCATTGTGCCAACACACTCCTGCATTTTGTCCACATACTGGTCCAATGTGCCCTCACACTGCTCCATTGGGCGCTCACCCTGCTCCATTGTGCCATCACACTGGTCCATTTTGCACACACACTGCTCCATTGTATCATCACACTGCTCCATTTTGCCCTCACAGTCCTAAATTGTGTCATCAAACTGCTCCCTTGTGTACTCACACTGCTCCACTGTGCCAACACCCTGCTCCATTGTGCTAAAACACTGCTCCATTTTGTCCATGGTGGTCCATTGTGCACTCCCTCTACTCCATGTGCCCTCACACTGCTCCATTGTGTCATCACCCTGCACCATTTTGCAATCACACATCTTCATTGTAGCAGCACACTGCTCCATTTTGCCCTCACAGTGCTAAATTTTGTCTTCACACTGCTCCATTTTGTCATCACACTGTTCCATTATGCCCTCACACTGCTCCATTGTGTCATCACCCTGCTCCATTTTGCCCTCACTCTGCTCCATTGTGCCTTCAAACTGCTAAGTTGTGCCATCACACTGCTCCATTTTGTCATCACCTGGCTCCATTGTTCCCTCACTTGCTCCATATTGCCCTCACAGTGCTAAATTTTGTCAACACACTCCTATATTTTGTTGTCAGACTCCTCCATTGTGTCATCACACTGCTCCATTGTGCCCTCACTCTGCTCCATTGTACCCTCATACAGCTCAGTTGTGTCTTCCCACTGTTCCATTGTCCCCTCACACTGCTCCATTGTGCCAACAGTGCTCCTCCATTGTGTCATCACGCTGCTCCATTGTGTCATCATACTGCTCATTTGTTTCCTCACAATGCTCCATTTTGCCCTCACCATGCTAAATAGGGTGTCATCACACTGCTCCATTGTGTCATCACTCTCCTCCATTGTGCCCTCTCACTTCTCCATTTTATCCACACCATGCTCCATTTTGCCATCACACTGCTCCATTTTGTCATCCCACTGCTCCACTGTGTCATCACACTGCTCCACTGTGTCATCACACTGCTCCATTGTGTCATCACATGCTCCATTTTGTCATCACATTTCTCCTCTGTATCATCACTCTGCTCTTTTGCGTTATCACGCTGCTCCATTGTGTCATCCAATCACACTGCTCCATTTTGTCTTTGCAATACTCCATTGTGACATCACACTGATCCACATTGCCCCCACACTGCTCCATTGTCTCATCACAATGTTCTATTGTGCCCTCACTCTGCCTCTTTGTGTCCTGACACTGCTCAATTTTGCCCTCACACTGCTCCACTGTATTGACATACTGCTCCATTTTGTCCTCAAACTGACCCATTGTGTTGTCACACTGGTACATTGTGATGACAGAATGGAGCACTGTGATTGCACAATGAAGTATTTTGTTGACACAATGGCATAGTATTATGGCACAATGGAATAATTTGAGGGCATATTGGAGCAGTGTTATGACACAATACAGCAGTGTGATATCACAATGGAGCAGTGTTAGGGCACAATGGAACAGTGTGTGGTCACAATGGAGCAGTGTGAGGTCACAATGGAGAAGAGTGAGGTCACAATGGATCAGTGTGAGGGCACAATGGACCAGTGTGAGGACACAGACGGACAGTGTGATGACAAAATGAAGCAGTGTGATGTCACAATGGAGCAACATGAGTGCAAAATGGAGCAGTGTGAGGGCACAATGAAGCAGTGCATGGTCACAATGGATCATCTGAGGGCACAATGGAGGAGTGTGATGTCACAATGGAGCACTCTGAGGGCACAATGTAGCAGCAAGATGACACAGTAGACCAGAGTGATGACACAATGGAGCAGGGTGAGGACACAATGGAGCAGTGTGATGGAACAACGGAGCAGTGTGAGGACAAATTTGAGCAGCGAGAGGGCACAAAGGAGGAGTCTGAGTGCACAATGGAGCAGTGTGATGACACAGTGGAGCAGTGTGATGACAAAGTGGAGCAGTGGGAGGACACAGTGGAGCAGAGTGATGATACAATGGAGCAGTGTGAGGGCTAAATTGAGCAGTGTGATGGCACAATGGAGCAGTGTGAGGGCACAAAGTACCACTGTGTTGACCAAATGGAGCAGTGTGTGGCCATAAATGGTGCAGTATGAAGGCAAAATTGAGCAGTGTGATGACAGAGTGGAGCAGTGTGATGACACAATGGAACAGAGTGATGACAAAATTTATCACTGTGAATGCAAATAGAGCAGTGTGAGGGCATAATGGATTAATGTGAGGACACAATGGAGCAGGGTGTGTGCACAATTGGGCAGTGTGATGGCACAATAGAGCAGTGTGATGACACAATGGAGTAGTGGGATGGCTCAATGCAGCAGTATGATGACACAATGTAGCAGTGTAAGGGCACAATGGAATAGTGTGATGACACAAAGGAGCAGTGTGAGGGCGCAATTAAGCAGTGTGAGTGCACAGTTGAGCAGTGTGATGACACAATGCTCCATTGTGACATCACACTGTTCCATTGTGTCATCCAACTGCTCCACTGTATTATCACACTGCTCCACTGTGCTGTCATGCTGCTCCATTGCGTCATCACATTTTTCCATTGTGTCATCACACTGCTAAACTGTGTCCTCACACTGCTAACTTGTGTCAGCTCAATGCTCCATTGTGCCCTCATGGTTCTCCATTGTACCATCACAATGATGTATTGTGTCATCACACTGCTCCACTGTGCCCTCACAGTGCTCCGTTGTGTCATCACACTGCTCCACTGTTTCCTCACACTGCCAACTTGTGTCAGCACAATGCTCCATTGTGCCCTCATGGTTCTCCATTGAGCCATCACAATTCTCTATTGTGTCATCACACTGCTCCATTGTGTCATCACAATCCTCCATTGTGCCCTCAGGCTTCTAGATTTTGTCATCACCTTGTTCCCTTGTGTCATCATACCGCTCCATTTTGTCATCACACTGCTCCACTGTGTCATCACACTGCTCCACTGTGGCATCACCTTGCTCCATTGTGTCATCACACTTCTCCATTCTGCAATCACACTGCACCATTGTGCCCTAACACTGCTCGTTTGTGCAATCACACTGCGCCATTTTGAGCTCATGGTGCTCCATTGTGCGATCACACTGCTCTTTTGTGTAATTACACTGCTCAATTGTGCCATCACACAGCGCCATTGTGTCATAACAGAGGTTCAATTTGCCATCACACTGCTCCATTGTTTCATCACACTGCTCCATTCTGCCATCACACTGTTCTATTTCTCACTCACAATTCTAAATTGTGTCGTCACACTGCTACACTCTGTCCTAACACTGTTCCATATTGCCATAAAAGTATTTTATTGTGCCATCACACTGCTCCATTGTGTCATCACAGAGCTCCATTGTGCCCTCTCCCTGCTCCATTGTGCCATCACACTGCTCCATTGTGCCCTCACCCTGCTCCTTTGTGCCATCACACTGCTCCATTGTGCCCTCACACTATTCCATTGTGTTATCACACTGCTCCATTGTGTCCTCACATTGCTCGATTTTGTCATCACACTGCTCCATTGTGTCATCACACTCCTCCATTGTGCCCTCACACTTCTCCAATTAGTCCTCACCCTGATCCATTTTGCCATCGCACTGCACACATGTACCCTCACACTGCTACATTGTGTCATCATACTGCTCCTTTATGTCATCACACTGCTCCATTGTGCCCTCACACTGCACCATTTGTGCCCTCACACTGCAACATTGGTGCCCTTACACTGTTCCATTTTGTCAACACTATGGTCACTTGTGCCCTCACACTGCTCCATTGTGACCTCACACTGCTCCATTTTGCCCTCACACTCATCCATTGTGCACTCACACTGCTCCATTGTGCCATAACAGTGTTCTACTGTGTCATCACAATGATCCATTTTGTCATAACACTTCTCCATTGTGTCATCACAGGGCTCCATTCTGCCCTCACACTGGTTAATTGTGTCATCACACGGCTCCACTGTGCCCTAATACTGCTCCATTGTGTCATCACTCTGCTCTATTATGCCAACACACTGCTCCACTGTGCCAGCACACTGCTCCATTGTTCAATCACACTGCTCCACTGTGTCATCATGCTGCTCCATTGTCATCACACTGCTCCATTGTGCCCTGACACTGCAAGATTGTGCCCAGACAATGCTCCATTTATGTCATCACACTTCTCTATTGTGTAATCACACCTCTCCATTGTGCCCTCTCGCTGCTCCCTTTTGTCCTCCCACTGCTCCTTTTTGTCATTACACTGCGCCTTTGTGTGCGCAGACGCCTCCATTGTGCCCTCACCCTGCTCAATTTTATCCACATTGCTCCATTTTGCCATCACACTCCGCCATTGTGTCATCACACTGCTCCATTGTTCATTGAAACTAACCAATTGAGCCCTGAAGCTGCTCCATTGTGCCATCACACTGCTCCATTTTGCACTCACACTGCTGCATTGTGTCATTACACTGCTCCATTTTATCTGCACGCTGCTCCATTTTTCCATCACACTGCTCTGTTGTGGATAACAATGCTCCATTGTGTCATCACGCTGCTCCATTGTCCACTCACTGCTCCATTTCGCAATTACAATGCTCGTTTGTGCCATTTCACTGCTGCATTTTGTCTTCTCTCAACTCCCTTGTGTCATCACACTGCTCAATTTTGTCATCATACTCTCCATTTTTCCCTCACAGTGCTCCATTGTGCATTCACTCTGCTCCATTCTGTCCTCACACTGCTAGATTGTGTCATCACGCTCCTTCTTTGTGTCATCCTGCTGCTCTATTTTGCCACCACTCTTCTCCATTTTGCCATCCCACAGTCCCATTGTGTCAACACACTGCTCCATTGTGCCAACACACTACTCCATTGTGCCATCACACTGCTCCATTTTGTCATCACAGTGCTCCATTGTGCCCTGACCCTACTCCGTTTTGCCATCACACTGCTCCATTGTTCCCTCACACTGTTCTATTGTGCTCTCACACTGCTCCATTGTGCACTCACACTGCTCCATTCTGCTAAAACTCTGCTCCATTTTGCCATCACACTGATCAATTGTGCCCTCACATTGCTATATTTTGCACTCACACTGCTCCATTGTGTCATCACACTGCTCCTTTGTGTCATCACAACGCTCCATTGTGCCCTCACACTGCTCCATTGTGCCCTCCCACTACACCATTGTGACCTCACTCTGCTCGAGTTTGCCCTCACACTGCTCCATTGTGATATCACAATGCTCCATTGTGTCATCGTACTGTTCCATTGTGTCATCACATTGCTCCATTTTGCCCTAACATCTTTCCATTGTGTCATCACACTGCTCCATTGTGTCATCACATTGCTCCGTTGTGCCCTCACACTAGTTAATCGTATCATGACACTGCACCACTCTGCCCTCAAACTGCTCAATTTTGTCCTCACACTGCTCCATTCTGTTATCACACTGCTCCATTTTGTCCTCACACTGCTCCATTGTGTCATCACACCGCTCCATTGAGCCATCACACTGCTCCATGTGGCATCACACTGCTCCATTGAGCCATCACACTGCTCAATTGTGCCCTCACCTTGCTTCAGTGTCTTATCACACTGCTAAATTGTGTCTTCACATGCCTTAATTGCGCCCTCACCCTGCTCCATTTTGTCATCACACTGCTCCATTTTGTCATCACACTCCTCCACACTGCCCTCACACTACTCTATTGTGCCCACACAGTGCTAAATTGTGTCATCACACTGATCCACGGTGCCCTCACACTACTCTATTGTGCCCACACAGTGCTAAATTGTGTCATCACACTGCTCCATTGTGTAATCACACCACTCCATTCTATAATTACACTGCTCCATTATGCCCTATCACTGCTCCATTTTTTCCACACAGTTGTCCTTTGTGCCCACACACTGCTCCATTTCGCCCTCACACTGCTCCATTTGGCCCTCACATTGCTCCATTGTGCATTCCACACTGGTCTATTGTGCCATAACACTGCTGCATTGTATCTTCACACTGCTCCATTGTGTCATCACACTTCTCCATTGTGTTAACACAGGGATCGATTTTGCCCTCACACTGGTTCATTTTGTCATCACACTGCTCCACTATGCTGTAACCGTGCTCCATTTTGTCATCAAACTACTCTATTGTGGCATCACTCTGCTCCATTGTGCCCTAACACCGCTCCCTTGTGTCATCACAGAGCTCCATTGTGCCCTGTCCCTGCTCCATTGTATCGTCACACTGCCTCATTTTGTCATCATTCTTTTTCATTGTGCCATCACATTGCCTCATTCTGCAATCACACTTCTCCATTATGTCATCACACTGCCCCACTGTTCCAACACACTGCTCCATTGTTCCATCACACTGCTCCATTTTGTCATCAAACTGCTCCATTTTGACAGTACACTACTCCATTGTGTCATCAAACTTCTCCCTTGTGCCATCACTATGCTCCATTGTGTCATCTCAATGCTCACTGTTTAATCACAGAGCTCCATTGTGCCATCACACTGCTCCATTGTGTCATCACACTGCTCCACTGTGCCCTAACATATTTCCATTGTGTCATAAAACTGCTTCATTGTGTCATCACACTTCTCCATTTTGCCATCACAGTGCTCCGTTGTGCCCTAACACTGGTTCACGGTGTCATCACACTGCAACACTGTGCCCTAATACTGCTCAATTTTCCCTCACAATGCTCCATTCTGTTATCACACTGCTAGATTTTTTTCCTCGCACTGCTCCATTGTGTCATCACACTGCTCCATTGAGCCACCACACGGCTCCATTTAGACATCAGACTGCTCCATTGTGTCATCATACTGCTCCATTGTGCCATCATACTGCCCCATTGTGCCCTGCCCCTGCTTCAGTGTGTCATCACACTGCTAAATTGTGCCTTCACATGCCTCCATTGTGCCCTCATCCTGCTCAATTTTGTCCTCACACTCCTACATCGTGTCATCCCAGTGCTCCACGGTGCCCTCACACTACTCTCTTGTGCCCTCACAGTGCTAAATTGCGTCATCAAACGGCTCCATTGTGTAATCACACCGCTCCATTCTGTCACTTCACTGCTCCATTGTGCCCTCGCAGTGCTCCATTTTTGCCCTCACACTGCTCCATTTTTTCCACACAGTTGCCCTTTGTGCCCATACACTGCTCCATTGTGCCCACACAGTGCTCCATTTGGCCCTCACACTGCTCCATTCTGCCCTCATACTTGTATATTTTGCCATAACACTGTTGCATTGTATCATCACACTGCTCCATTGTGAATTCACACAGCTATCATCACACTGCTAAATTGTGCCCTCACAAGCCTAGATTGTGCCCTCATCCTGCTCCGTTTTGTCCTCACACTGCTCCATGTGCCATCTCACTGTTCCATTGTGCCGTCACACTACTCTATTGTGCCCTCACAGTGCTAAATTGTGTCATCACACTACTCCACTGTATAATCACACTGCTCCTTTCTGTCAACACACTGCTCAATTATGCCCTCACACTGCACCATTTGTGAGCCCACAATGTTCCATTTTGTCGACACAATGGTCCTTTGTGCCCTCACACTGCTCCATTGAGCCATCACACTGCTTCATTGTGTGCTCCCCCTGCTTCAGTGTGTCATCACACTGCTAAATTGTGCCTTCATAATCTTCCATTATGCCCTCACCCTACTCCATTTTGTCCTCACACTGCTCCATTGTGTCAAAACACTGCTCCATGGTGCCCTCACACTAATCTATTGTGCCCTCACAGTTCTAAATTTTGTCATCAAATGGCTCCATTGTGTAAACACACCACTCCATTCTGTCATTACACTGCTCCATTGTGCCCTCACAGTGCACCATTTGTGACATCACACTGCTCAATTTTGCCCTCACACTGTTCAATTGTGTCATCACACTGCTCAATTTTACCCTCACACTGCTTCTTTCTGTTATCACACTGCTCCATTTTGTCCTCACACTGCTCCATTGTGTCATCACACTGCTCCATTGAGCCATGACACTGCTCCATTTAGGCATCACATGCTCCATTGTGCCATCAGACATCTCCATTGTGCTTCAGTGTGTCATCACACTGCTAAATTGTGCCTTCATACACCTCCATCGTGCCCTCACCCTGTTCCATTTTGTTCTCACACTGCTACATTGTGTCATCACACTGCTCAACGGTGCCCTCACACTACTCTATTGTGACCTCACAGTGCTAAATTGTATCATCAAAATGCTCCATTGTGTAATCACACCGCTCCATTCTGTCATAACACTGCTCCATTGTGCCCTCACAGAGCACCATTTGTGCCCTCAGATGGCTCTATTTTTCTCACAGTTGTCCTTTGTGCCCACACACTGCTCCATTGTGCCAACACAGTGCTCCATTTGGCCCTCACACTGCTCCATTTTTCACTCACACAGCTCAATTTTGCCCTCACACTGCTCCATTATGCCCTCATGCTGCTCAATTTTATCCACATTGCTCCATTTTGCCATCACATTCTTCCATTGTGTCATCACACTGTTCCTTCATGCACTCAAACTAATCCATTGTGCCCTGAGGCTGCTCCATTGTGCCATCACACTACTCAGTTGTGCCATCACACTGCTGCATTGTGTCAACATGCTGCTTCATTGTCCACTCACTGCTCCATTGCACCATCACAATGCTCCATTGTGCCAATATACTGCTGCATTGTGTCTTCATGCTACTCCATTGTGTCTTCACACTGCTCACCAGCACACTCTCCATTTTTCCTCACAGTATTCCATTGTACCATCACTCTGCTCCCTTCTCTCCTCATGCTGCTTCATTGTGTCATCACGCTGCTCCTTTGTGTCATCCCACTGCTATATTGTGCTGCCACTCTTCTCCATTTTGCCAGCCCACAGTTCCATTGTGTCAACACACTGCTCCATTGTGCCAACACACTATTCTATTGTGCCATCACACTGCTCCATTGTGTCATCACACTGCTACATTTTGTCATCACACTGCTCCATTGAGCCATCACACTGCTCCGTTGTGTCATCACAGTGCTCCATTGAGCCCTGACCCTGCACCATTTTGCCATCACACTGCTCTATTGTGCCATCACATTGCTCCATTGTGCTCTTACATTCCTCCATTGTGCCCTAATGCTGCTCCATTTTGTCCTCACACTGCTCCACTGTGCCATCACACTGCTCCATTGTGCCCTCACACTAATCCATTGTGTTATCCCACTGCTCCACTGTGCAATCTCACTCTGCCACTGTGCCCTCATGCTGCGCAATTTTGTCCTCACACTGCTCCATTCTGTTCACACTGCTAAATTTTGACCTCACACTGCTTCATTGTGCAAACATACTGCTCCCTCATGTCCACACACTGGTCCATTGTTAACTCACACTGCTCCTTGTGCCCTTACCCTGCTCCAAAGTGCCAACACACTGCTCCATTGTGCCATCACACTGCTCCATTGTGCCCTCACTCTGCTATATTTTGCCCTCACATTGCTCCATTGTGTCATCATACTGATCCTTTGTGTCATCACAGTACTCCATTGTGCCCTCACACTGCTCCTTTGTGCTCTCACAGTGCTCCATTGTGTCATCACACTGCTCTATTGTGTAATCACACCTCTCCATTGTGCCCTCACACTGCTCCATTTTGTCCTCACACTTCTCCATTGTGTCCTCACACTGCTCCATTGTGTGCTAGGACCACTCAATTGTGCCCTCACGCTGCTCAATTATATCCACAATGCTCCATTGTGCCATCACACTCCTCCATTGTGTCATCACTCTGCTCCATTGTGCACTCAAAGTAATCCATTTTTCCCTGACACTGATACATTGTGCCATCACACTGATCCATTTTGCACTCACACTGCTGCATTGTGTCAACACACTGCTCCTTTGAGTCATCACGTTGCTATATTTTGCTGCCACTCTTCTCCATTTTGCCATCCCACAGTTCTATTGTGTCAACATACTGCTCCATTGTGCCAACACAATACTCCATTGTGCCAATCCACTGTTGAATTGTGTCATCACACTGCTTCATTGTGCCCTCACAGTGCGACATTTGTGCCCTCACATTGCTCCATTTTTTTCCACACAGTTGTCCTTTGTGCTCACACACTGCTCAATTGTGCCAACTCAGTGCTCCATTTGGCCCTCACACTGCTCCCTTGTGCACTCACACAGCTCAATTTTGCCCTCACACTGCTCCATTGTCCACTCACATTGGTATATTTTGCCATAACACTGTTGCATTTTATCTTCACACTGCTCCATTGTGCACTCACACATCTCCATTGTGCCCTAACACTGCTCCATTGTGCCCCCACACGGCTACATTGTGTCATCACACTGCTCTATTGTGTAATCACACTTCTCCATTGTGTCCTCACACTGCTCCATGGTGTCATCACACTGCTCCATTGTGCACTCAGATGCCTCCATTGTGTCCTCACGCTGCTCAATTTTATCCACATTGCTCCATTGTGCCATCACACTCCTCCATTGTGTCATCACACTGCTCCATTGTGCCAGTACACTGCACCATTGTGTCATCACAATTCTCCATTGTGCCATCACTCTGCTCCATCGTGTCATCTCAATGCTCCACTGCTTAATCACAGAGCTCCATTGTGCCATCACACTGTTTCATTGTGCCCTCACCCTGCTTCATTGTGTCATCACACTGCTCAATTGTGCCCTCACAATCCTAGGTTGTGCTCTCATCCTGTTCCATTTTTTTTCCTCACACTGCTCTATTGTGTCATCCCACTGCTCTATTGTGTCAACCCACTGCTCCATTGTGCTATCACAATGCTCTGTTGTGCCTTCACAATGCTAAATTGTGTCATCACACTGCTCCATTCTGTCATCACACTGCTCCACTGTGCCCTCACAATGCACAATTTGTGCCCCCACAATATTCCATTTTGTCGACACAATTGTCCTTTGTGCCGTCACACTGCTCCATTGTGACCTCAAACTGCTCCATTTTGCCTTCACACTGTTCCATTGTGTCATCACACTGCTCCATTTTGCCCTCTCACTGATCCACTGGGCACTCACACTGCTCCATTGTGCCATAACACTGTTCCGTTATGTCATCACACTGCTCCAATTTGTCTTCACAGTTCTCATTTGTGTCATCACAGGGCTCCATTGTGCCCTCACACAGGTTAATTGTGTCATCACACGGATCTACTGTGCCCTAACACTGCTCCATTGTGCCTTCACACTACTCAATTGTGACCGCACTCTGCGCCAGTTTGCACTCACACTGCTCCATTGTGATATCACAATGTGCCATTGTGTAAACACAGTGTTCCATTGTGTCATCACACTGCTAAACTGTGCCCTAACATCTTTCCATTGTGGCATAACACTGCTTAATTGTGTCATCACACTTCTCCATTGTGTCATCACAGTGCTCCGTTGTGCCCTCACTCTGGTTCATTGTGTCATAACACTGAACCCCTCTGCCCTCGCACTGCTCAATTTTACCCTCACACTGCTCCATTCTGTTATCGCATTGCTCCATTTTGTCCTCACACTGCTCCATTGTGTCATCACACTGCTCCATTGAGCCATCACACTGCTCCATTTAGGCATCACAATGCTCCATTGTGCCATCACACTGCTCCATTGTGCCCTACCCCTGCTTCAGTGTGTCATCACACTGCTAAAAAAATTGTGCCTTCATAAGCCTCAATTCTGCCCTCACCCTGCTCCAGTTTGTCCTCACACTGCTACATTGTGTCATCACACTGCTCCACGTTGCCCTCACACAACTCAACTGTGCCCTCACAGTGCTAAATTGTGTCAACAAATGGCTGCATTGTGTAATAACACCGCTCCATTCTGTCATTACTCTGCTCTATTGTGCCCTCACAGTGCACCATTTTTGCCCTCACACTGCTCCATTTTTTCCACACAGTTGTCCTTTGTGCCCAAACACTGCTCCATTTTGCCCACACAGTGCCTCATTTTGCCCTCACACTGCTCCATTGTGTCATCACACAGCTCAATTTTGCCCTCACAATGCTCCATACTGCACTCACTCTGGTCTATTGTGCCATAACACTGTTGTATTGTATCATCACAATGCTCCATTGTGCACGCACACAGCTCCATTTTGCCCTCACACTGCTCATTTTTGCCGTCACACTGCTCCATTTTCTAATCACACTGCTCTATTGTGTAATCTCACTTCTCTATTGAGCCCTCACGCTGCTCGATTTTGTACTCACAATGCTCCATTGTGTTCACACTGCTAAATTTTGCCCTCACACTGCTCCTTTGTGCGATCACTCTGCTCACTTTTGTCATCACACAGGCCCCTTGTTAACTCACACTACTCCTTTGTGCCCTTACACTGCTCCATTGTTCCAATACACTGCTCCATTGTGCCATCACACTGCTCCATTGTTCAGTCACCCTGCTACATATTGCCCTCACACTGATCCATTGTGTCATCATACTGCTCCTTTGTGTCATCACACTACTCCATTGTGCCCTCACAGTGCTCCATTGTGCCCTTGTAGTGCTCCCCTGTGTCATCACACTGCTCTATTGTGTAATCACACCTCTCCATTGTGCCCTCACGCTGCTCCATTTTATCCGCACTGCTCCATTGTGCACTCACACTGTTCCATTGTGCGCTGGGACCCCTCAATTGTGCCCTCACGCTACTCAATTGTATCCACATTGCTTCATTGTGCCATCACACTCCTCCATTGTGTCATCACACTGCTCCATTGTGCACTCAAATTAATCCATTTTGCCCTGACACTGATCAATTGTGCCATCACACTGATCCATTTTGCACTCACACTGCTGCATTGTGTCAACACACTGCTCCCTTGTGTCATCACGCTGCTATATTTTGCCGCCACTCCTCCATTTTGCCATCCCACAGTTCCATTTTGTCAACACTCTGCTCCATCGTGCCAACACAATACTCCATTGTGCCATCACACTGTTCCATTGTGTCATCACACTGCTTCCTTGTGCAATCAAAGTGCAACATTTGTGCCCTCACATGGCTCCATTTTTTCCACACAGTTGTCTATGTGCCCACACATTGCTCCATTGTGTCAAGGCAGTGCTCCATTTGGCCCTCAAACTGCTCCATTGTGCACTCACACAGCTCAATTTTGCCCTCACACTAATCCATTGTGCATTCACACTGGTATATTTTGCCATAACAGTGTTGCATTGTGTCATCACACTGCTCCATTGTGCACTCACACATCTCCATTGTGCCCTGATACTGCTCCATTGTGCCCACACACTGCTCCATTGTGTCATCACACTGCTCTATTGTCTAATAACACTTCTCCATTGTGTCCTCACACTGCTCCTTGGTGTCATAACACTGCTCCATCGTGAGCTCAGATGCCTCCATTGTGTCCTCACGCTGCTGTTTTTATCCACCTTGTTCCATTGTGCCATCACACTCCTCCATTGTGTCATCACACTGCTCCATTGTGCCAGTAAACTGCTCCATTGTGTCATCACAATTCTCCATTGTGCCATCACTCTGCTCCATTGTGTTATCTCAATGCCCAACTGTTTAATCACAGGGCTCCATTGTGCCATCACACTGCTCCATTGTGTCATCACACAGCTCCATTGAGCCATCACACTGCTCCATTGTGTTATCACACTGCTTCATTGTGCCACCACACTGCTCCATTGTGCCCCCACCCTGTTCATTGTGTCATCCCACTGTTTAATTGTGCACTCACAATCCTAGATTTTGTCCTCATCGTGCTCCATTTTGCCCTCACACTGCTCCATTGTGTCATCCCACTGCTCCATTGTGCCGTCACACTACTCTGTTCTGCCCTCACAGTGATAAATTTTGTCATCACACTTCTCCATGGTATAATCACACTGCTCCATTCTGTCATCACACTCCTCCATTGTGCCCTCACAATGCACCATTTGTGCTCCCACAATGTTCCATTTTGTCTACACAATGGTTCTTTGTGCCCTAACACTGCTCCAATGTGACATCACACTGCTCCATCTGGCCCTCAAACTGTTCCAATTGTGTCATCCACTGCTCCATTTTGCCTTACACTGATCCTTGGGCACTCACACTGCTCCATTGTGCCGTCAAACTTTGCCATTGTGTCATCACCGCTTCCAGTGTGTCTTCACACTTCTCATTTGTGTCATCAGAGGACTCCATTGTGCCTTCAACACAGGTTAACTGTGTCATCACACTGCTCCATTGTGCCTTCCATCACTACTCAATTGTGACCTCACGACTGCTTCGAGTTTGCCTCACACAGCCCATTGTGAGCCTCAAATGCCTCCATTGTGTCATCACACGTTCCATTGTGTGACTCACACTGTGCCATTGTGCCTAACATCTTTCATTGTGTCATAAAACTGTTCCTGTGTCACAAACTTCCTCCATTTTGTCCCTCACAGGTGCTCGGTTTGGCCCTAACACTGTCATTGTGGTCATCACACTGCACCACTCTACCCTAACACTGCGTCAAATTTGGCCCTCACACGTGCTCCAGTCTTACTCACTCCACATGCTGCCTCATGTGCTCCGCTCCTTGTGTACATACGATTGTGTCAAACTCGCTTCATTGGTGCCACCACACTGTCTCCACTGTGGCCCTCACCCGGTTCATTGTCATCCCACTGTTTAATTGTGCACTCACAATCCTAGATTTTGTTTCGCATCGTGGCTCCATTTTGGCCCTCACACTGCTCCATGTGTCATCCCACTGCTCCATTGTGCGTCACCCTACTCTGGTCTGCCCTCACATTGATAAATTTGTCAAATCACACTTCGCCATTGTAATAATCCACTGCTCCATGTGTCATCCACACTCCTCCAGTGTGCACCCACAATGCACCATTGTGCTCCCACAATGTTCCATTTTTGTTCTACACAATGTTCTTTGTGCCCACACACGCCCCATTTGTTGCCAAGCCAGTGTCCTCAATGTCTCGCCCTACACTACTGCCATTGTGTCATCACACTGCTCCATTTTTGCTCTCACCTGTTCCATTTGTGCACTCAACTGTCAATTGTGCCATAACACTGTTCCATTGTGTCATAAACGCTCCGTTGTGTCTTCACACTTCTCATTTGTGTCATCAGAGGACTCCATTGTGCCTCACACATGGTTAACTGTGTCATCACACGGCTCCATTGTGCCTTCACTACATCAATTGTGACCTCACTCGGCTCCAGTTTGCCCTCACACAGCTCCTTGTGATATGCACAATGCGGCCATTGTGTCATCACCGTTCCTTGTGCATCACACTGTGCCAGTGTGCCCTAACATTCCTTTCCATTGTCAAATACTGCTTCCTGTGTCACACACTCGCTCCTTTTGTTCATCACAAGTGCTTTTTGTGGCCCTAACACGGTTTCATTGGTCTCACACTGCACCACTTGCACTCACACGGCTCAATTTTCCCTCACAATGCCTCCATTCCGTTATCACACTGCTCCCATTGAGCCATCCCACTGCTCATTGGAGCCTCACACGCGCCATTTGTGTCATCACAGTGCCCAATGTGCATCACACTGCTCCATGTGGCCCTCCCCCTGCTGTCAATGTGTCATCACACTGTAAATTGTGCCTTCATACGCTGGCTTTGTGCCACTCACCCTGCCCAATTTTTCCTCACACTGCTTACACTGTGTCATCACACTGCTCAACAGGCCCTCACAACTCTATTGTTGCCCCACAGTGGCTCAAGTGTGTAACACAACTGCTCCTTTTCGAGACTCACATTTGCTCCATTACTCACTTTGGTTTTACTATAATGCTATCACTGCATCCATTATGGCCATCACACTGCTCGCATTTTTTCAAACAGTTGTTTCCTTTGTGCCCACACACTGCTCCGTTTTGCCCACACAGTGGCTGCATTTCGTGCCTCACACTGCTCCATTGGTGTCCATCACACAGCTCCATTTTGCCCTCACACGCTGCCATTCTGCCATCACATGGCTTTTCCTCGAATGGCTTGCCAAAATGTTGTATTGTATTGCCCTCAAATGCATTGTCTCCATTTTTTGTTTACGTCACCATTGTGCCTTCACCGCTCTTTGTGCCCTCACACTGCTCCATTGGTGTCATCAACACTGCTCTATTGTGTAATAACACTTCTCTATTGATCCCTCACGCTGCGTCCATTTTGTACTCACAATGCTCCATGTGTGTTCACACGATGAAATTTTGGCCGCAAACGCTCCATTGTAACGATCACACTGCTCACTTTTGTCATCACACTGGTCCCTTGTTCAATTCACACTGTCTCCTTTGTGCCCTTACACTGCTCCATGTGCCAAACACGCTCCATTGTACATCACACTGTTCATTGTCCCGTCACCCTGCTATATATTGCCCTCACACTGATCCATTGTTGTCATCACATTGCTCCTCTGTGTTTCATGGTCCATTGCTCACTCCATTGTGCCCTCACAGCCCCATTGTGCACTCATCGTGCTACATTGTGTCATCACCCTGGTCTATTGGTAATCACACCTCTCATTGTGCCTCACCCTGCTCCATTTGGTCCTCACCCTGGCCATGGTGTCATCACACTGTTCCATTGTGTGCTCAGACACCTCCATTGTGTCCTCATGCTGCTCAATTTTTCCACATTGATCCCATTGTGTCCATCACACTCCTCCATTGTGTCTCACACTTCTCCATTGGCCAGTCTACTGCTCCATTGTGTCACCACATTTCCTCCTTGCCAGATCTTTTCCATTGTGTCATCCAATGGCCTCCACTGTTTAATCACAGATGCTCCATTGTGCCATCACACTGCTACATTGTGTTATCACGCTCTATTTTTTCAATTCTCTTTGTCCCTCACCATGCCTCTTGAGCCTCCACATTCTCCGTTTGCCTCACATTGTATTTGCCTTCACACTGCTCACATTGTGCCATCACTCTGCTCCATTGTGGCCGCTACCCTGTTGTCTATTGTCATCACATTGCTCCAATGGGCCCTCACAATCCTAGATGTTGTGCCCTCATCCTGCTCCAGTTTTGGTCCTCATACGCTCCATTGTGTCATGCTACATGCTCCATTGTGCGTTGCACCTACGTGTATTGTGCCCTCACAGTGCTAAATTGTGATATCACAATACGAGATGTATAATCACACTGCTCCATTCTGTCATCACGCGCTCCACGGTGCCCTCACACTACTCTTATTGTGCCTCTCACATGTTGTATTTGTACCATCAACATGTCTCTTGTGCTACACACATTCTCTTTGTGCCATTACACTGCTCCATTGTGCCCTCCAGTGCCCATTGTGCCCGCACACTGCTCAGATGTGCTCACACAGTGCTCCATTTGGAACTCACACTGCTCCATTGTATGTCAATCCCTGGCTCCATTTTGTTATTGTTCCTACTCTGCGTCCTTTTGATTTCCCGCTCACATTGCTGCTCCATTCTTCATCATCTGCTCCTTGTACCGTCCGTCCCGGGCTCTGGCCCCCCCCTACACTACTCTATTGTGCCCTTTCAGTGCTAAATTGTTTCATCAAAGTGGCCCATGTGTGTAAACTCACTGCTCCATGCTGTCAATACACTGCCATTGTCCCCACAGGCACCATTTGTGGCCCTCACACTCAGTGCATGCACTGCTTTGTTTCCAGGAAACACTGTCATTGCCTCTTCACATCTGCATTTTGTGCCCACACAGTCGCACATTTGGACCTCACAGTGCTCCATTGTGCAATACCTGCTCAATTTTGCACTCAACACTGCTCTTGGTGCACGTCACACTGGTCTATTTTGCCATAACATGTTCAGTTGTGCCGTCACTNCTCCATTGTGTCATCACCACTTCTCCATTGTGCCATCACACTACTCCATTATTTCACTACACCCTGATCATTGTGTCATCACACTGCTCAATTGTGCCTACACACTCATTAGATGTGCCCTCACCCTTCTCCATTTTCTCCTCAAAAACTTCTCCATTGTGTCATCACACTGCTCCATATGTCATCACACGACCACTTGTTACCCTCACAGTGCTAAATTGTGTTCAATTCACACTGCTCCTACTGTGTAATCACACTCTTCCATTCTGTCATCACACTGCTCCATTGTGGCCCAACTGCCACCATTTGTGCCCTCACACGCTTCCATTTTGTCGATCACAATGGTACTTTGTGCCCTCACACTTGCTCCATTGTTACCTCACAAGGTCCATTTTGCCCTGCACATTTGTTCCACTTCATTCAACCACCTTGTCATTATGGCCCTCCCACCCCTTTGCTCCATTTTCCTCACACTGCTTCATTTAGCCATCACACTTCTCCACGTGCGTCACACAAAACTCTATTGTGCCCTCACAGTTGTTAATGTGTCAACAAAACAGCTGCATTGTGTTAAATCAACACTGCTCCATTCTGTCATTACTCTGCTCTATTGTGCCCTCACAGTGCACCATTTTTGCCCTCACACGCTCCATTTTTTTCCCCACACCGTTGTTCCTTTTGTGCCGACAACACTGTCATTCTGTCCCCACACAGATGCCTCATTTCCCCTCACACTGCTTTACATTTGTGTCACCAACACTCAATTTTGTATCTCAGACTTGCTCCATTCTGCACTCACATTGGTCAAGTGTGCCATACCTACTGTTGCTTGGATCATCACACTGCTACTTTTTTTAATCACACAGCTCCATTTTGGCCTTCCCACCTTGCTCCTATTGTGTCCTCACACTGTCCATTGTGTCATCACACTGTGCGTCTATGTGTAATCACACTTCTCTATTGAGCTCTCATGCTGCCTTCCATTTTGTATTCTCACGTCTCCAATTGCGATCACACTGCTCACTTCTGTCACCAGACTGGTCCCTTGTTCACTCACCACTCTCCTTTGTGCCTATACTGCTCCAGTTTGGCATCACACTGCTCCATTGTGCTGTAACTTTGCTCATTTGTGCCATCAAACTGATTCCATGTTCTAATCATACTGCTCTTTTTGTTTCAGTCACACTACCTGTCCATTTTGCCCTCACACTACTCCATTGTGCCCCTCATAGTGCTCCATTGTGTAGTCAACACCCTGCTCTTGACTGTGTGAATCTACACCTCTCCATGTCCCTCACGCTGCTCCGTTTTGTCCACACTCTGCTCCATGGTGGTCATCCCACTTGTTTCATTCGCTGTTGCTCAGAGCCTCCATTGTGTCCATGCCTGCTAAAATTTTACCACTTTGCTCCATTGTGCCAGCACATCTCCTCCATTGTGCCATCAAAATACTCCATTGTCTCATCACAATAATCCTTTGTGTCATCACACTAAACCATAAGGCCCTCACACTACTCCATTTTGCCATCACTCTGTTCCATTGTGTCATCTAACTGCCCCATTGTTAATCCAGGAGCTCCATTGATACCCATTCACACTGCTCCATAGTGTTTTCTCACTGCTCCACTGTGCCCTCACACTTGCTCCAAATTGTGCCCTCACACTGCTATAATTGTGCCCTCACACTTGCTCCATTGAGCCATCAACCACTGCCCATTTGTTTTATCACACTGCTCCAATTGTGCCCTCACCATGTTTCATTTTTGTTATCACACTGCTCAATTGTTGCCTCACAATCTTAGATATGTGCCCCTCATGTCCTGCTCCATTATTGGTCTCACACTGCTCCATTTTTGTCTTCCCAATGCTCCATTGTGCCATCCACACCTTACTCTATTTGTGCCCCCATAGTGCTAAATTGTGTCATCAAACTTAGTCCTTTTTGTAATCTCACCTCTCCATTCTGTCATCACACTGTTCCACGTGCCCTCACACTTACTCTTGTGCCCTCTCCAGTTGCTTAAATTGTTGTCACAATGCTCCATTGTGTAAATACACAGCTCCATTCTGTCATAACACACATTCATTGTGCCGCTCACAAGTGCCTACTATTTGTGCCCTCACCACTGCTTTATTTTTTTTCCACACACTTGTCCTTTTTGCCCACACACTGCTCCATTGTGCCCCCACACAAGTCCATTGTGACCTCACAGTAATAAATTGTGTCATCACACTAATACATTGTGCCATCACACTAATACATTGTGCCATCACACTGCTCCTTTGTGCACTCACACTGGTCTATTGTGCCATAGCACACTGTTCTATTGTGTCATTCACACTGCTCCATTTTTGCACTCACACAGCTTCCATTGTGCCTTCCCACTGCTCCCTTTGGGCCAATCACACTGCTCCATTTGAGTCATAACACTGCTCTATTGTGTTAATCACACTTCTCTATTGAGCTCTCATGCTGCTCAATTTTTACCTCACATTGCTCCATTGTGTGTCCACACTGCTAAATTTTGCCCTCAACTGCTCCCATTGTGCGATCCACTGCTACACTTACTGTCACCGAGACTTGGCCTTGTTCACTCACACTGCTCCTTTGTTGCACCACAGTAGTGTACTCTCCATTGTGTCATGCTACTGCTCCATTGTGCTGTCACACTTCTATATATTGCCCATCACACTGATCCATTGTTGCATCACAATCATGCACTGTCATGTCTCAATACTCCATTTTGGCATCAAAATTCTCCGTTGTGTCACCACAATGCTACATTGTCTCATCACACTGCTCTACTGTGTAATCACACCTCTCCATTGTGCCCCTCACGCTTGCTCCATTTCTGTCTCACACTGTTCCCTGGTGTCATCACACTGTTCTCATTGTTTGCTCAGATGCCTCCATTGTGTCCTTTATACTGCCTAAATTATTATCCACATAGCTCATGTCCATCACACTCTCCATCTGTGTTCATTCACCCAAAAAACCTTTCCCATTGTGCCCCAGTCACTGCTTCCATGGATGGCATCAACATTTTCCATTGTGCCATTTCACTCTGCTCCATTGTTTCTTCTCAATGCTCCACTGTTTAATCACGAGCTCCATTGTGCCATCCCACACTGCTACATTGTGTTATTTTCTCACTGCTCCACTGTGCCTCACACTGCTCATTTGTGCCCTCACAATGCCCATTGAGCAACCACACTGCTCCACTTGTTTCATAGCAATGCTCCATTGAGTCATCACAATTGCTCCATTGTGCCCTCACACTAAGTCCATTGTATGTCATCACACGCTTTCCAATTGTGCCCTCACAATCCTAGAGTGTGCCCTCTCCCTTTGTCCATGTTTGTTCACTGCTCCATTGTTGCCTCCTGCTCCTTCATCCAATGCTCCATTGTGCGTTCACACTACTCGTCTGTTGCCCCACAGTGCTAAATTTGTCATAGCTCCAATTTACTCGATGCCTATTTGTCAATAATCACACTGTCCATTCTGTCATGCACTGTGCGCTCCACGGTGCCCTCACACTACTCTATTGTGCCCTCTCAGTGCTAAATTGTGTATCAACAGTCCTGTGACCAATACTGTCTGTCAGAAACTGCTCCATTTGTGCACCTCACAGTGCCCACTGTGCAACACACACTGCTCATGTGCGCTCACACAGTGCCCCATTTGTGCCCTCACATGCTTTTTTTTTTTCCACACACTTGTCTTTTTGCCCACACACGCTCCATTGTTGCCCACACAGTGCATCCATTGGACAATCACACTGCTCCCATTGTGTCATCAATGCTTCTGTTTGCACTCACTTCTGCTCCTTTGTCACTCACACTGTCTATATACTGCATAAACACTGTTGTTATTGTATCATCACTCTGCTCCATTTTTGCACTCACATTGCTCCACTGAGATCTCACTGGCCTAAATTCTGTCTTCACAGTGCTCCACCATCCCATCACATTCATCCTCTGTGTCATCACAGTGCTCTATTGTGTAATCACACTTCTCTATTGAGCTCTCATCATGCTCAATTTTGTTACGTTCACATTGCCCCATTGTGTTCACACTGCTAATTTTGCCCTTCTTCACTGCTCCATGTGGGATCCACTGCTCACTTCTTGTCACCAGACTGGTCCCTTGTTCACTCACACTCTCCTTTGTGCCCTGTACCTATGCTTCCATTGTGCCATCGACGCTCCATTGTTTTGTCACACTGCTATATTGATTTGCCCTCACACTGATCGCATTGTTGTCATCATCTGCTCTTTTGTGTGCTCCACTACTCATTGTGCCTCAAGGTAGGCTCCTTGTGCGCAACACCGCTCTACTTGGTGAATCACACCTCTCCATTGTGCCCTCACCTGCCCATTGTGTCCTCACACTGCTCCTTATGGTGGCATCACACTGTTTCCATTGTTGTGCTCAGAATGGCCTCCTTGTGTCCTCCATACTTGCTACATTTTATCCAGTTCCATTTTTGCTCACATGTGCCATTGTCACAGCACTCCTCCATTGTGTTCATCACACCTTCTCCATTGTGCCCAGCTACAGACTGCTCCATGTGTGGCATCACATTTCCTCACTGTGGCCGCATCACTCTGTTCCAGTTGTCGACACAATCACTTTGATCACATGCTCCACTTCCATCACACTGCTCTATTGTCCACTCACACTGCTCCACTGTGCTGTCACACTGCTACATTGTGACAACACACTGCTACATTGTGACAACACACTGCTACATTGTGACAACACACTGCTCAATTTTGCCCTCACACTGCTCATTGTGTGCCCTCACACTGCTCCATGAGCCATCACACACTTGCTCCATTTTTGTTTATCCACGCCTGCTCCATTGATGCCCTCACAACGTTCAATTGTGTCATCACACTGCTCAATTGTGCCCTCACAATCCTAGATTGTGCCCTCATCCTGCTCCATTTTGTCCTCACACTGCTCCATTGTGTCATCCCAATGCTCCATTGTGCCATCACACTACTCTATTGTGCCCTCATAGTGCTAAATTGTGTCATCACACTAGTCCTTTGTGTAATCACACTGCTCCATTCTGTCATCACACTGTTCCACGGTGCCCTCACACTACTCTTGTGCCCTCTCAGTGCTAAATTGTGTCATCAAATGGCTCCATTGTGTAAATACACAGCTCCATTCTGTCATTACACTGCTCCATTGTGCGCTCACAGTGCACCATTTGTGCCCTCACACTGCTTTATTTTTTCCACACACTTGTCCTTTTTGCCCACACACTGCTCCATTGTGCCCACACAGTGCTCCATTTGGACATCACACTGCTCCATTGTGTCATCACAATGCTCTGTTTTGCACTCACTCTGCTCCTTTGTGCACTCACACTGGTCTATTGTGCCATAACACTGTTGTATTGTATCATAACATGGCTCCATTTTGCCCTCACACTGCTCCATTGTGGCCACACAGTGCTCCATTGTGTCATCACACTACTTTATCGTGCAATCACACATCTCCGTTGTTCCCTCACGCTGCTCCATTTTGTACTCACACTGCTCCATTGTGCACTGTCCCTGCTCCATTGTGACATCACACTTCTCCATTGTGTCATTACCATGCTCCATTATGCCATCACACTGCCTCATTGTGTCATCACTCTTCTCCATTGTGCCATCACGCGGCCTCATTCTGTAATCACACTTCTCCATTATAACATCACACTGCCCCACTGTTCCAACACATTGCTCCATTGTTCCATCACACTGCTCCATTTTGTCATCACACTGTTCCATTGTGAAAGTACAGTGCTCCATTGTGTCATCACACTTCTCCATTGTGCCATCACTCTGCTCCATTGTGTCATCTCAATGCTCCACTGTTTAATCACAGAGCTCAATTGTGCCATTAGACTGATATATTGTGTCATCACACTGCTCCACTGTGCCCTCACACTGCTCAATTGTGCCCTCATACTGCTCCATTGTGTCATCACACTGCTCCATTGAGCCATCACACTGCTCCATTGTGTAATCAGACTGCTCCATTGTGCCATTACACTGCTCCACTGTGCACTCACCCTGCTTCATTGTGTCATCACATTGGTCAATTGTGCCCTCACACTCCTAGATTGTGCCCTCACCCTGCTCCATTTTGTCCTCAAACTGCTCCATTGTGTCATCGCACTGCTCCATTGTGCCATCACACTACTCTCTTGTACCCTCACAGTGCTAAATTGTGTCATCACACTGCTCCATTGTGTAATCACACTGCTCCATTCTGTCATCACACTTCTCCATTGTTCCCTCATACTGCACCATTTGTGCCCTCACACTCTTCCATTTTGTCAACACAATCGTCCTTTGTGATCTCATACTGCTCCACTGTTACCTCACACAGGTCTATTTTGCCCTCACATTGCTCCATTGTGTCATCACACTGCTCCACTTGCCCTCACAGTGATCCATTGTGCACTCACACTGCTCTATTTTGCCATAACACTGTTCCATTGTGTCATCTCACATCTCCATTTTGTCATCGCAGTTTCCATTGTTCCCTCAAAGAAGTTTATTGTGTCATCAAATGGCTCCACTGTGCCGTAACACTGCTCCATTGTGTCATCACACTGTTCTATTATGCCATCACAGTGTTCCACTGTGCCAACACACTGCTCCATTGTTCCAACACACTGCTCCATTGTGTCATCACGCTGCACCATTGTGCCCTCATACTGCTCCATCGTGCCCTCACAGTGCTCCTTTGGGCCATCACACTGCTCTATTGTGTAATCACCCCTCTCCATTGTGCTCTCACGTTGCTACATTTTGTCTTCACACTGCTCCATTTTGTCATCACACTGTCCCATTGTGCACTCAAATGCCTCCATTGTGCCGTCATGCTGCTCAATTTCATCCTCATTGCTCCATTGTGCCATCACACTCTTCCATTGTGTCATCACACTGTTCCATCGTGCACTCAAACTAATCCATTGTGCCCTGATGCTGCTCCATTTTGCCATCACACTGCTCCATTTTGCACTCACACTGCTGCATTGTGTCTTCACATTGCTACATTTTGCCCTCACGCTGCTCCATTGTGCCATCACTCTACTCCGTTGTGCCATCACACAGCTCCATTGTGTCAACATGCTGCTCCATTGTCCACTCACTGCTCCATTGCACCATCACAATGCTCCTTTGTGCCAATACACTGCTTCATTGTGTCTTCACACTACTCCATTTTGTCTTCACACTGCTCAATTTTGTCATCACCCTCTCCATTTTTCTCTCACAGTTCTCCAATGTGCCATCACTCTGCTCCATTCTTTCCTCAGGCTGCTAGATTGTATCATCACGATGCTCCTTTGTGTCATCCCATGGCTATATTGTGCTGCCACTCTTCTCCATTTGCCAGCCCACAGTTTCATTGTGTCAACACACGGCTCCATTGTGCCAACACACTATTTTATTGTGCCATCACAATGCTCCATTGTGTCATCACATTGCTATATTGTGTCATCACACTGCTCCATTGAGCCATCACACTGCTCCGTTGTGTAATCACCGTGCTCCATTATGCCCTCTCACAGCTTCTTTTTGCTCTCATAGTGCTCCATTGTGTCATCACACTGCTCTATTTTGTAATCACACCTTTCCATTGTGTCCTCACACTGCTCCATTGTGCCATCACTCTGCTCCGTTGTGTCATCTCAATGCTCCACTGTTTAATCACAGAGCTCAATTGTGCCATCAGACTGATAAATTGTGTTATCTCACTGCTCCACTGTGCCCTGACAGTGCTCAATTGTGCCCTCGTACTGCTCCATTTTGTCATCACACTGCTTCATTGTGCCATCACACTACTCCATTTTGCACTCACCCTGTGTCATTGTGTCAGCACACTGCTCAATTGTGCCCTCACACTCCTAGATTGTCCCCATATCCTGCTCCATTTTGTCCTCAAACTTCTCCATTGTGTCATCACACTGCTCCATTGTGCCATCACACTACTCTATTGTACCATCACAGTGCTCCATTGTGTAATCACACTGCTCCATTCTATCTTCACACTGCTCCACTGTGCCCTCACACTGCACCATTTGTGCCCTCACACTCTTCCATTTTGTCGACACAATGGTCCTTTTTGCCCTGACACTGCTCCGTTGTTACATCACACAGGTCCATTTTGCCATCACATTGCTCCATTATGTCATCACACTGCTCCATTTGCCCTCACACTGATCCATTGTGCACTGACACTGCTCCATTTTGCCATAACACTGTTCCATTGTGTCATCACACTGCTCTATTGTGTAATCACACCTCTCCGTTGTGCTCTCACGCTGCTCCATTTTGTCTTCATACTGCTCCATTGTGTCATCACACTTCCCCATTGTGCGCTCAGACGCCTCCATTGTGCCCTCACGCTGCTCAATTTCATCCACATTGCTCCATTGTGCCATCACAATCTTCCATTGTGTCATCACACTGTTCCATCATGCTCTCAAACTAATTCATTGTGCCCTGATGCTGCTCCATTGTTCCATCACACTGCTCCATTTTGCACTCACACTGCTGCATTGTGTCTTCTCATTGCTACATTTTTCCCTCACACTTCTCCATTGTGCCATCACACTATTCCGTTGTGCCATCACACAGCTCCATTGTGTCAACATGCTGCTCCATTTTCCATTCACTGCTCCATTGCGCCATCACAGTGCTCCATTGTGCCAATACACTGCTGCATTGTGTCTTCACGCTACTCCATTGTGTCTTCACACTGCTCAAGTTTATCATCACACTCCCATTTTTCCCTCACAGTGCTCCAATGTGCCATCACTCTGCTCCATTCTTTCCTCAGGCTGCTAGATTGTGTCATCACGCTGCTCCTTTGTGTCATCCCGCTGTTATATTGTGCTGCCACTCTTCTCCATTTGCCAGCCCACAGTTCCATTGTGTCAACACACTGCTCCATTGTGCCAACACACTATTCTATTGTGCCATCACACTGCTCCATTTTGTCATCACACTGCTACATTGTGTCAATGCACTGCTCCATTGAGCCATCACACTGCTCCGTTGTGTCATCACAGTGATCCATTGTGCCCTCACACAGCTCCTTTGTGCTCTCACAGTGCCCCATTATGTCATCACACTGCTCTATTGTGTAATCACACCTTTCCATTGTGTGCTCACACTGCTCCATTTTGTCCCCACACTGCTTCATTGTGTCATCACACTGCTCCATTGTGTGCTGGGACGCCTCCATTGTGCCCTCACTCTGCTCAATTATATCCACATTGCTCCATTGTGCCATCCCACTCCTCCGTTTTGTCATCACACTGCTCCATTGTGCACTCAAAGTAATCCATTTTGCCCTGACACTGATCCATTGTGTCATCACACTGATCTGTTTTGCACTCTCACTGCTGCATTGTGTCAACACACTGCTCCTTTGTGTCATCACGCTGCTATATTTTGCCGCCACTCTTCTCCATTTTGCCATCCCACAGTTCCATTGTGTCAATACTCTCCTCCATTGTGCCAACACAATACTCCATTGTGCCATCACACTGTTCCATTGTGTCATCACACTGCTTCATTGTGCCCTCACAGTTCACCATTTGTGCCCTCACATGGCTCAATTTTTTCCACACAGTTGTCCTTTGTGCCCAGACACTGCTCTATTGTGGCAACACAGTGCTCCATTTGACCCTAACACTGCTCCATTGTGCACTCCCAGAGCTCAATTTTGCCCTCACACTGCTCCATTGGGCACTCACACTGGTATATTTTGCCATAACACTGTTGCATTGTATCATCACACTGCTCCATTGTGCACTCACACATCTCCATTGTGCCCTGACACTGCTCCATTGTGCCCACACACGGCTCCATTGTGTCATCACACTGCTCTATTGTGTAATCACACTTCTCCATTGTGTCCTCACACTCTCCTTGGTGTCATCACATTGCTCCATTGTGTGTTCAGACGCCTCCATTGTGTCCTCACGCTGCTCAATTTTATGCACATTGCTACATTGTGCTATCACACTGCTCCATTGTGTCATCACTCTGCTCCATTGTGTCATCACTCTGCTCCATTGTGTCATCTCAATGCTCCATTGTTAAATCACAGAGCTCCATTGTGCCATCACACTGCTCCATTGTGTCATCACACTGCTCCACTGTGCCCTCACACTGCTCCATTGTGTCATCACACTGCTCCACTGTGCCCTCACACTGCTCCATTGTGTCATCACACTGCTCCATTGTGCCATCACACTGCGCCATTGTGTTATCACACTGCTCCATTGTGCCCTAACCCTGCTTCATTGTTTCACCACACTGCTCAATTGTGCCCTCACAATCCTAGATTGTGCTCGCATCCTGCTCCATTTTGTCCTCACACTGCTCCATTGTGTCATCACACTGCTCCATTGTGCCATCATACTACTCTATTGTGCCCTCACACTGCTAAATTGTGTCATCACACTGCTCCATTTTGCCCTCACAATGAACCATTTGTGCCCCTACAATGTTCCATTTTGTCGATACAATGGTCCTTTGTGCCCTCACACTGCTCCATTTTGTCATCACACTGCTCCATTGTGCCATCACACTCCTCCATTGTATCATCACACTGCTCCATTGTTCCCTCAAAGTAATCCATTTTGCCCTGACACTGCTCCATTGTGCCATCACACTGATCCATTTTGCACTCAAACTGCTGTATTGTGTCAGCACACTGCTCCTTTGTGTCATCATGCTGCTATATTTTGCTGCCACTCTTCTCCATTTTGCCAACAAACAGTTCCACTGTGTTAACACACTGCTCCATTGTGCCAAAACAATACTGGATTGTGCTCTTACATTCATCCATTGTGCCATAACGCTGCTCGATTTTGTCCTCACACTGCTGCCCTGTGCCATCACACTGCTCCTTTGTGCCCTCACACTAATCCATTGTTTTATCACACTGCTCCATTGTGCACTCTCACTCTGCTACCATGCCCTCATGCTGCTCAATTTGTCCTCACACTGCTCCATTCTTTTCACACTGCTAATTTTGCCCTCACACAGCTTCATTGTGCGATCATACTGCTCCCTCGTGTCCAGACACTGGTCCCTTGTTCCCTCATACTGCTCCATTTTGCCCTTACCCTGCTCCAATGTGCCAACACACTGCTCCATTGTGCCATCACACTGCTCCATTGCGCCCTCACACTGTTATATTTTGACCTCACATTGCTCCATTGTGTCATCGTACTGCTCCTTTTTGTCATCACAGTACTTCATTATGCCCTCACACTGATCCTTTGTCCTCTCACAGTGCTCCATTGTGTCATCACACCGCTCTATTGTGTAATAACTCCTCTCCATTGTGCCTCATGCTGCTCCATTTTGTACTCACACTGTTCCATTGTGTCATCACACTGCTCCATTGTGCGCTGGGACGCCTTCATTGTGCCCTCACGCTGCTCAGTTATATCCACATTGCTCCATTGTACCATCACACTCCTCCATTGTGTCATCACACTGCTCCATTGTGCGCTCAAATTAATCCATTTTGCCCTGACATTGCTCCATTGTGCCATCACACTGATCCATTTTGCACTCACACTGCTCCATTGTGTCATCACACTGCTCTATTGTGTAATCACACCTCTCCATTGTGCCCTCATGCTGCTCCATTTTGTCCTCACACTGCTCCATGGTGCCATTACACTGCTCCATTGTGTGCTCAGATGCCTCCATTGTGTCCTCACGCTGCTCAATTTTATCCACATTGCTCCATTGTGCCGTCACACTCCTCCATTGTGTCAACACAATGCTCCATTGTGCCAGTACACTGCTCCATTGTGTCATCATATTTTTCAATTGTGCCATCACTCTGCTACATTGTGTCATCTCAATGCTCCACTGTTTAATCAGAGAGCTCCATTGTGCCATCACTCTGCTACATTGTGTTATCACACTGCTCAACGGTGCCCTCAAACTGCTCAATTTTGCCCTCACACTGCTCCATTGTGCCCTCATCCTGCTTCATGGTGTCGTCACACTGCTCAATTGTGCCCTCACAATCCTTGATTGTGCCCACATCCTGCTCCATTTTTTCTTCACACTGCTCCATTGTTTCATCCCACTGCTCCATTGTGCCATCACACTACTCTATTGTGCCTTCACAGGGCTAAATTGTGTCATCACACTACTCCATTTTATAATCACACTGCTCCATTCTGTCATCACACTTCCGCCCCGGTGCCCTCACACTACTCTATTGTGCCCTCTCAGTGCTAAATTTTGACATCAAATGGCTCCATTGTGTAAACACACCACTCCATTCTGTCATTACACTGCTCCATTGTGCACTCTCAGTGCACAATTTGTTCCCTCATACTGCTCTATTTTTTCCACNCTCCATTGTGTCATCACCACTTCTCCATTGTGCCATCACACTACTCCATTATTTCACTACACCCTGATCATTGTGTCATCACACTGCTCAATTGTGCCTACACACTCATTAGATGTGCCCTCACCCTTCTCCATTTTCTCCTCAAAAACTTCTCCATTGTGTCATCACACTGCTCCATATGTCATCACACGACCACTTGTTACCCTCACAGTGCTAAATTGTGTTCAATTCACACTGCTCCTACTGTGTAATCACACTCTTCCATTCTGTCATCACACTGCTCCATTGTGGCCCAACTGCCACCATTTGTGCCCTCACACGCTTCCATTTTGTCGATCACAATGGTACTTTGTGCCCTCACACTTGCTCCATTGTTACCTCACAAGGTCCATTTTGCCCTGCACATTTGTTCCACTTCATTCAACCACCTTGTCATTATGGCCCTCCCACCCCTTTGCTCCATTTTCCTCACACTGCTTCATTTAGCCATCACACTTCTCCACGTGCGTCACACAAAACTCTATTGTGCCCTCACAGTTGTTAATGTGTCAACAAAACAGCTGCATTGTGTTAAATCAACACTGCTCCATTCTGTCATTACTCTGCTCTATTGTGCCCTCACAGTGCACCATTTTTGCCCTCACACGCTCCATTTTTTTCCCCACACCGTTGTTCCTTTTGTGCCGACAACACTGTCATTCTGTCCCCACACAGATGCCTCATTTCCCCTCACACTGCTTTACATTTGTGTCACCAACACTCAATTTTGTATCTCAGACTTGCTCCATTCTGCACTCACATTGGTCAAGTGTGCCATACCTACTGTTGCTTGGATCATCACACTGCTACTTTTTTTAATCACACAGCTCCATTTTGGCCTTCCCACCTTGCTCCTATTGTGTCCTCACACTGTCCATTGTGTCATCACACTGTGCGTCTATGTGTAATCACACTTCTCTATTGAGCTCTCATGCTGCCTTCCATTTTGTATTCTCACGTCTCCAATTGCGATCACACTGCTCACTTCTGTCACCAGACTGGTCCCTTGTTCACTCACCACTCTCCTTTGTGCCTATACTGCTCCAGTTTGGCATCACACTGCTCCATTGTGCTGTAACTTTGCTCATTTGTGCCATCAAACTGATTCCATGTTCTAATCATACTGCTCTTTTTGTTTCAGTCACACTACCTGTCCATTTTGCCCTCACACTACTCCATTGTGCCCCTCATAGTGCTCCATTGTGTAGTCAACACCCTGCTCTTGACTGTGTGAATCTACACCTCTCCATGTCCCTCACGCTGCTCCGTTTTGTCCACACTCTGCTCCATGGTGGTCATCCCACTTGTTTCATTCGCTGTTGCTCAGAGCCTCCATTGTGTCCATGCCTGCTAAAATTTTACCACTTTGCTCCATTGTGCCAGCACATCTCCTCCATTGTGCCATCAAAATACTCCATTGTCTCATCACAATAATCCTTTGTGTCATCACACTAAACCATAAGGCCCTCACACTACTCCATTTTGCCATCACTCTGTTCCATTGTGTCATCTAACTGCCCCATTGTTAATCCAGGAGCTCCATTGATACCCATTCACACTGCTCCATAGTGTTTTCTCACTGCTCCACTGTGCCCTCACACTTGCTCCAAATTGTGCCCTCACACTGCTATAATTGTGCCCTCACACTTGCTCCATTGAGCCATCAACCACTGCCCATTTGTTTTATCACACTGCTCCAATTGTGCCCTCACCATGTTTCATTTTTGTTATCACACTGCTCAATTGTTGCCTCACAATCTTAGATATGTGCCCCTCATGTCCTGCTCCATTATTGGTCTCACACTGCTCCATTTTTGTCTTCCCAATGCTCCATTGTGCCATCCACACCTTACTCTATTTGTGCCCCCATAGTGCTAAATTGTGTCATCAAACTTAGTCCTTTTTGTAATCTCACCTCTCCATTCTGTCATCACACTGTTCCACGTGCCCTCACACTTACTCTTGTGCCCTCTCCAGTTGCTTAAATTGTTGTCACAATGCTCCATTGTGTAAATACACAGCTCCATTCTGTCATAACACACATTCATTGTGCCGCTCACAAGTGCCTACTATTTGTGCCCTCACCACTGCTTTATTTTTTTTCCACACACTTGTCCTTTTTGCCCACACACTGCTCCATTGTGCCCCCACACAAGTCCATTGTGACCTCACAGTAATAAATTGTGTCATCACACTAATACATTGTGCCATCACACTAATACATTGTGCCATCACACTGCTCCTTTGTGCACTCACACTGGTCTATTGTGCCATAGCACACTGTTCTATTGTGTCATTCACACTGCTCCATTTTTGCACTCACACAGCTTCCATTGTGCCTTCCCACTGCTCCCTTTGGGCCAATCACACTGCTCCATTTGAGTCATAACACTGCTCTATTGTGTTAATCACACTTCTCTATTGAGCTCTCATGCTGCTCAATTTTTACCTCACATTGCTCCATTGTGTGTCCACACTGCTAAATTTTGCCCTCAACTGCTCCCATTGTGCGATCCACTGCTACACTTACTGTCACCGAGACTTGGCCTTGTTCACTCACACTGCTCCTTTGTTGCACCACAGTAGTGTACTCTCCATTGTGTCATGCTACTGCTCCATTGTGCTGTCACACTTCTATATATTGCCCATCACACTGATCCATTGTTGCATCACAATCATGCACTGTCATGTCTCAATACTCCATTTTGGCATCAAAATTCTCCGTTGTGTCACCACAATGCTACATTGTCTCATCACACTGCTCTACTGTGTAATCACACCTCTCCATTGTGCCCCTCACGCTTGCTCCATTTCTGTCTCACACTGTTCCCTGGTGTCATCACACTGTTCTCATTGTTTGCTCAGATGCCTCCATTGTGTCCTTTATACTGCCTAAATTATTATCCACATAGCTCATGTCCATCACACTCTCCATCTGTGTTCATTCACCCAAAAAACCTTTCCCATTGTGCCCCAGTCACTGCTTCCATGGATGGCATCAACATTTTCCATTGTGCCATTTCACTCTGCTCCATTGTTTCTTCTCAATGCTCCACTGTTTAATCACGAGCTCCATTGTGCCATCCCACACTGCTACATTGTGTTATTTTCTCACTGCTCCACTGTGCCTCACACTGCTCATTTGTGCCCTCACACTGCTCCATTGAGCAAACACACTGCTCCACTGTTTCAAAACAATGCTCCATTGAGTCATCACAAATTTCCATTGTACCCTCACACTAATCCATTGTGTCATCACACTGCTTCAATTTGTGCCCTCACAATCCTAGATTGTGTGCCCCCCCTTTTTCATTTTTTTTCACTGCTCCATTGTTGTCCCTCACACTGCCTTTTCCCTATTTTTTCATCCCAATGCTCCATTGTGCCATCACACTACTCTCCTGTTCCCGCACAGTGCTAAATTGTGTCATCACTTTGCTCCATTGTGACATCGCATTGCTCTATTTTGTCATAACACTGTTCCATTCTGTCATGACACTGTTCCACGGTGCCCTCACACTACTCTTGTGCCCTCTCAGTGCTAAATTTCGTAATCACAGTCCACCATTCTGTTGTCACGCTGCTCCATTTTCTCAACCTACTGCTCCACTGTGCAAACACACTGCTCCATTGTGCGCTCACAGTGCCACCATTTGTGCCCTCACATGCTTTTTTTTTTTCCACACACTTGTCTTTTTGCCCACACACGCTCCATTGTTGCCCACACAGTGCATCCATTGGACAATCACACTGCTCCCATTGTGTCATCAATGCTTCTGTTTGCACTCACTTCTGCTCCTTTGTCACTCACACTGTCTATATACTGCATAAACACTGTTGTTATTGTATCATCACTCTGCTCCATTTTTGCACTCACATTGCTCCACTGAGATCTCACTGGCCTAAATTCTGTCTTCACAGTGCTCCACCATCCCATCACATTCATCCTCTGTGTCATCACAGTGCTCTATTGTGTAATCACACTTCTCTATTGAGCTCTCATCATGCTCAATTTTGTTACGTTCACATTGCCCCATTGTGTTCACACTGCTAATTTTGCCCTTCTTCACTGCTCCATTGTGCGATCACACTGCTCACTTCTGTCACCAGACTGGTCCCTTGTTCACTCACACTGCTCCTTTGTGCCCTTATACTGCTCCATTGTGCCATCGCACTGCTCCATTGTTTTGTCACACTGCTATATATTGCCCTCACACTGATCCATTGTGTCATCATACTGCTCTTTTGTGTCATCACACTACTCATTGTGCCCTCATAGGTGGCTCCATTGTTGCCAACACCTGCTCTACTGGTAATCACACCTCTTCCATTTGTTGCCCTCACGCTGCCCGATTTTGTCCTCACACTGCTTCCTTTTGCCATCACACTGTTCCTTGTTTGTGGCTCAGAGGCCTCCTTTTGTGTCCTCCATACTTTGCCTAAATTTATCCACATTGCTCCATTGTGCCTCACACACTCCTCCATTGTGTTCATCACACCTTCCATTGTGCCCAGTACAGCTGCTCCATGTGTGGCATCACATTTCTCATGTGCCATCACTCTGTTCCATTGCGACCTCACACTGCTCCATTCTCACACTGCTCTATTGTCCACTCACACTGCTCCACTGTGCTGTCACACTGCTACATTGTGACAACACACTGCTACATTGTGACAACACACTGCTACATTGTGACAACACACTGCTCAATTTTGCCCTCACACTGCTCATTGTGTGCCCTCACACTGCTCCATGAGCCATCACACACTTGCTCCATTTTTGTTTATCCACGCCTGCTCCATTGATGCCCTCACAACGTTCAATTGTGTCATCACACACTGGCTCAATTGTGCCCTCACAATCCTAGATTGTGCCCTCATCCTGCTCGTTTTTGTCCTCACACTGCTCCATATGTCATCACACTGCTCCCATGTTGCCAATCACACTACTCGTTATTGTGCCCTCGTAGTGCTAAATTGTGTCATCAACTGAGGTCCTTTTAATACACACTGCTCCATTTCCTGTCATGACCACTGTTCCACGTGCCCCACACTATCTTGTGCCCTGCTCAGTGCTAAAATATGGTGGGCATCAATATGGCCCTTCCAATGTGTAAATACACAGCTCCATTCTGTCATTACACTCCTCCATTGGTGCGCTCACAGTGCACCATTTGTGCCCTCACACTGCTTATTTCCACACACTTTGTCCTATTTTGCCCACCACACTGCTCCATTGTGCCCACACAGTGCTCCATTTGGACATCACACTGCTCCAATGTATCATCCCATGTCTAGTTTGCACTCACTCTGCTCCTTTGTGCACTCACCACTGTCTATTGTGCCATAACACTGTTGTATTGTATCATAACATGGCTCCATTTTGCCCTCACACTGCTCCATTGTGGCCACACAGTGCTCCATTGTGTCCATACCACTTACTTATTTCTTGCAAGTCACACATCTCGCAGTTTCCCTCACGTGCTCCATTGTTACTCACACTGCTCCATTGTGCACATGTCCCTGCTCCATTGTGACATCCACACTTCTCCAATGTGTCATTACCATGCTCCATTATGCCATCGCACTGCTCTCATTGCTGTCATCACTCTTCTCCATTCTACCCTCCCACAGCTCAATTCTGACCAAATGCTTCTCCATGTTGCCATCACACTAATCCATTATGCCATCACACTGCCCCACTGTTCCAACACATTGCTCCATTGTTCCATCACACTGCTCCCATTTTGCATTCACACTGTTCCATTTGTGAAAGTACAGTCTCCATTGTGTCATCACACTTCTCCATTGTTGCATCACTCTCCTCCATTGTTGTCATTCTCAATGTCATCCACTTGTTAATCACAGAGCTTCAATGTTGCTATATTTAGACTGATATATTGTCACACTGCTCCACTGGCCCTCACACTGCTCAATTGTGCCCTCATCTGCTCCATTGTGTCATCACCACTGCCTTCCATTGAAGCCATCACACGTGCTCCATTGTGTAATCAGACTGCTCCATTGTGCCGATACACTGCTCCACTGTGCACTCACCCTGCTTCATTGTGTCATGACATTGCTCAATTGGTTGCCCTTGCAATGTTCCATTGTGCCCTACCCTGCTCCATTGTCCTCAAACTGCTCCATTTTTCCCTCAAAATGGTCGATTTTTTTGTCACAATGGTCGATTTTTTTTTGCCCTCACATTGGTCTTTTGTTCCCTCACATTGTTCAACTGTTCACTCATAGTGCTTCATTGTTTCATCACTTTCCTCCATTGTTCCCTCCAACTGCACCATTTGGCCCTCACACTCTTCCTTTTGTCAACCACATCGGTCCTTTGTGATCTTCATACTTGCCTTCCACTGTTACCTCACACAGGTCTATTTTGCCCTCACATTGCTCCATCACACTGATACATTGTTCCCTCACAATACTCAATTTTGACGTCACCATGATCCATTGTGCACTCACACAGCTCTATTTTGCCATAACACTGTTCCATTGTAGTCATTTCTACATTCTCCATTTTGTCATCGCAGTTTCCATTGTTCCCTCAAAGAAGTTTATTGTGTCATCAAATGGCTCCACTGTGCCGTAACACTTCTCCAATTTGTCATCACACCCACTGGTTCTATATGCCATCCAGTGTCTCTCCACTGTGCCAAACACACTGCCTCCATTGTTTCCAACACATGCTCCTATTGTGTCATCACGGCTGCACCATGTGCCTCATACTGCTTCCATCGTGCCCGTCACAGTGCTCCTTTGGGCCATCACACTGCTCTATTGTGTCATCACGTTGGTCAATTGTGACGTCTCATTGGTCTATTTTGCCATCCCAGTGGTCCATTGTTTTATCACAGTGGTCCATTGATTTACTACAATGCTCTATTGTTTCATAACACTGCTCAGTTGTGTCCTGACAGTGCTCTATTGTTTCTTCACATTGCTCCATGTGCCATCACACTTCTCCATGTGTCATCACATGTATCCATTGTGCCACAACACTAATCCATTGTGCCCTGATGCTGCACCATTGTGCCATCACCACTGCCTCGCATTTGCAACTTCACCCATGCGCATTGGTCGTCTTACTTTGCTACATTTTCTGCCTCTCACGCTGCTCCAAATTGTGCCATCACTCTCTCGTTGGTCCATCACACAGCTCCATTCGTTTTCAACATGCTGCTCACAATTGTTCCACGTCCACTGCGTCCATCTGCACCATCCACAATGCTCCTTTGGTGCCAATTACACTTCTTTATTGTGCTTTCACGCTACTCCATTTTGTCTTCACACTGCTCAATTTTGTCATCACCCTCTCCATTTTTCTCTCACAGTTCTCCAAAGTGTGCCATCACTCTGCTCCATTTGCTCCGTGGTGTCATCACAATACTCCATATTGCCCTCACACTACTACATCGTGCAATCACACTACTCCATTATGCAAACACTGCTCAATTGTGCCAACAAACTGCTCCATTGTGTCAACACACGGCTCCATTGTGCCAACACACCTATTTTATTGGCCCATCACAATGCTCATTGTGTCATCACATTGCCTCATTTCATCATCACACTGCTCAATTGTAGCATCACACTGCTCCTTGTTGTTAATCAGTGCTCCATTATGCCCTCTCACAGCTTCTTTTTGCTCTCATAGTGCCTCCATTGTGTCATCAACACTGCTCTATTTTGTTTAATCACACCTTCCATTTGTTCCTCACACTGCTCCATTGTGCCATCACTCTGTCCGTTTGTGTCATATCAATGCTCCACTGTTTAATCACAGAGCTCAATTGTACCATCAGACTGACTAAATTGTTGTTATCTCACTGCTCCCATCTGTGCCCGACAGTGCTCAATGTGCCCTCGTACTGCTCCATTTTGTTCATCACACTTTGCTTCCATTTGTCTGCCCATCCACTTACTCCATTTTGACCTCACCCTGATCCATTTTGCCATCACAACGCTCAATTTTGCCATCACAAAGATCCATGGTGTCATCACACTAATCCATCATGTCATCACACTGAACCATTATGCCATAACACTGCTACATTATGTGATCACACAGCACCATTGTGACAACACACAGCTCCATTATGACAACACATTACTCGATTGTGCCAACACACAGCTCAATTGTGATATGGCACTACTCCTTTTTGTCATCACACTACTCCACTGTTCCCTCACACTGCACCATTTGTTGCCCTCACACTCTCCATTTTTGTCGACAAATTCGGTCCTTTTTTGCCCTGACACTGCTCCGTTGTTACATCACACAGGTCCATTTTGCCATCACATTTGTCAATTATGTCATCCACACTGCCTCCATTTGCCCTCATACACTGATTCCACTTGTGCAACTTGACACTGCTCCATTTTGCCATAACACTGTTCCCATTGTTCATCACACTGCTCTATGTGTCATCACACTGCACCAACAAACTGCTCAATTGTTCCAAAACACTTTTCCATTTTGCCATCACAATACTCCACTGTGTCATCACACTTCCCCATTGTGCGCTCAGACGCCTCCATTGTGACCTCACGCTGCTCAATTTCATCCACACATTTGCTCCCATTGTTGCCAGTGCACAATCTCCATGTGTCATCACACTGTTCCCATCATGCTCTCAAAACTAATTCATTGTTGCCCTGATTGCTGCCTCCATTGTCCATCCACACTCTGCCATTTTGCACTCACACTGCTGCATTGTGTCTTCTCATTGCTACATTTTTCCCTCACACTTCTCCATTTTAACATCACAGTGCTCAATTGTTCCATCACAATACTCCATTTTCTCATCACAATACTCCATTATTACATCAAAATGTCAACTGTTCCATCACAATGCTCCATTGCGCCATCACAGTGCTCCATTGCAATTACACTGCTGCATTGTCTTCACGCTACTGCCATTGTGTCTTCACACTGCTCAAGTTTATCATCACACTCCCATTTTTCCCTCACAGTGCTCCAATGTGCAATCACATTGTTCCATTGTGCTGTCACATTGGTTAATTGTGCCATCACACTACACTGTCTCATCATCATGCTCCACTCTTACTTCACAGTGCTCCTCTGTCTCATTTCAGTGCTCCATTTTTGCTTTCACAGTGCTCCATTGTTACAACACACTGCTCCATTGTGCCAACACACTATTCTATTGTGCCATCACAGGCCTCCATTTTGTCATCACACTGCTAATTGTGTTCAATGCATGGCTTGCCATGGAGCCATCACATGGCTCCGTTATGTGTCATCACAGTGATCCAGTGTGTGCCTCTCACACAGCTCCTTTGTTGCCTCACAGTGGGCCGCCGATGTGATTGTCATCACTACTGCTCTATTGTGATAATCACACTTTTCCATTTTGTGTGCTTCACACGCTCTCTACATTTTGTCCCCACACTGCTTCATGTGTGTCATTCACACTGCTCCATTGTGTGCTGGGACGCCTCCATTGTGCCCTCACTCTGCTTCAATTATATCCACATTGCTCCATTGTGTCCATCCCACTCCTCCGTTTTGTCATCACACTACTCAATTATGACCTCACACTTCTCCATTATGAAAATACTCTGCTCAATCGTGTCATCACAATGCTCAATATTTAGTTATGCTGATCCATTGTGTCATCAAAATCCTCCATTTTGTCAACACACTGCTCCTTTGTGTCATTCACGCTGCTATATTTTGCCGACACTCTACTCCATTTTGCCATCACAAATCTCCATTGTGTCAATACTCTCCTCATTGTGCCAACACTAATACTCCTTGTGCCATCACAACTGTCCATTGTGTCATCACACTGCATTCTATTGTGCCCTCACAGTTCACCATTGTGCCCTCACATTGGCTCCAATTTTTTCCACACAGTTGTCCTTTGTGCCCAGACACTGCTCTATTGTGGCAACACAGTGCTCCATTTTGCCCTTACACTGCTTCATTGTGACATCATAGTGCTAAATTATGTCATCACTCTGCTATTTTTGCCCTCACACTCCTCCATCTTGCCATCACACTGGTAGTATTTTTCCATCACACTACTGAATTGTATCATCACACTGCTCCATTGTGCACTCACACCGATCTCCATGTCCCTGACACTTCTCCAATTGTGCCCACCCACACGGCTCCATTGTGTCATCACACTGACTCTATTGTGTTAATCACACTTCTCCATTGTGTCAAAACAATGATCTTTTGTGCCACACTGCTCCATTTTGCCAAAAAAAACTGCTCCATTGTGCATAACACCGCTCCATTGTGTCCTCACGCTGCTCAATTTTATGCACATTGCTACATTGTGCTATTCATCACTGCTCCATTGTGTTTCATCACTCTGCTCCATTGGTTCATCACTCTGCTCCATTGTGTCATCTCAATGCTTCATTGTTAATCACCAGAAGCTCCATTTACTAACCTGTCTTGTGCCCACACACTGCTCCATTGTGTATCACACTGCTCCACTGTCCTATCTCCACACTGCTTCATATGTAGTTCATCACACTGCTCCACTGTTGCCCTCACACTGCTCCAATTGATGTCATCACACTGCTCCATTGAGCCATCCCACTGCGCCATGTTGTTTATTCACACTGCTCCGTGTGTGCCCTAACCCTTGCTTTCATTGTCACACACTGCTCAATTTGTGCCCTCACAATCCTAGATTGTGCTCGCATCCTGCTCCATTTTGTCCTCACACGCCTCCATTGTGTCATCACAGCTGCTCCATTGTGCGATCATACTACTCTATTGTGCCCTCACACTTGCCAATTGTGTTCATCAGCACTGCTCCATTTTGCCTCCTCACAATGAACCATTTGTGCCCCTACAATGTTCCATTTTGTCGTTACAATGGTCCTTTGTGCCTTCACACTGCTCCATTTTGTCATCACACTGCTCCATTGTGCCATCACACTCCTCCTTGTTTACATCCACACTGCTCCATTGTTGCCGCTCAAGGTATCCATTTTGCCCTTGACACTGCTCCATGTGCCGATCACACTAGATCCATTTTGCATTCAAAACTTTGCTGTATGTGTCAGCACACCTGCTTCCTTTTGTCATCATGCTGCGTATATTTTTTGCTGCCAGCTCTTTCTCCATTTTGCCAACAAACAGTTCCACTGTGTTAACCACCACTGCTCCATTGTGCTGAAACAATACTGGATTGTGCTCTTACATTCATCCATTGTGCCATAACGCTGCTCGGATTTTGTCCTCACACTGCTGCCCTTTTGCCATCACACTGCTCCTTTGTGCCCTCACACTAATCCATTTTTTTATCACACTGCTCCATTGTGCACTTCCACTGCTGCTACCCATTGCCCCTCATTGCTGCTCCATTTGTTCCTCACACTGCTCCATTCTTTTCACACTGCTAATTTTGCCCTCACACAGCATTCATTGTGCGATCATACTGCTCCCTCGTGTCCAGACACTGGTCCCTTGTTCCCTCATACTGCTCCATTTTTGCCCTTACCCTGCTCCAATGTGCCAACACAATGCTCCATTGTGCAATCACACTAATCCATTTTGCCCTGATTTTGCTCCATTTTGTCATCATAATCCTTCATTTTTCCATTGCTCCATTGTTTCATCGCAATATTCCACTGTGCCATAAAAAAATTCTCCTTTGTACCATCACAATGCTCCACTACCATCAAAATGCTCCACTGCCATCACAATACTCCACTACCATTACAATGCTCCACTACCATCACAATGCTCCATTGTGGCATCATGCTGCTCCATTTTGTACTCTAACTTGTTCCATTGTCGTCATCACACTGCTCCATTGTGCGCTGGGACGCCTTTCATTTGCCCTCACGCTGCTCAGTTATATCCACATTGCTACATTGTACCATCACACCATCCCTCCATTTGTGTCATCACACTGCTCCATTTTGCCGTCACATTTCTCCATTTTCATCACACTGTTCTATTGTTTCCTGACATTGCTCCATTGTGCCAGAACAGTGTTCCATTTGCCACTCACACTGCTCCCATTGTGTCATCACACTGCCTTTGTGTACATCACACCTCTCCCCATTGTGTCATTCGCCAGGATCTCCATTGTGCCCTCAGAGAGGTTAATTGTGTCATCACATGGCTCCACTGTGCCGTTACATTGCTCCATTGGTAGTGTCATGACACTGTTCTATTATGCCATCACACTGTTCCACTGTACAACACACTGCTCCATTGTTCCGACACACAGCTCCATTGTGTCAACATCACTGCTCCATTGTGTCTATACACTGCTCCATTTGTGCCCATCCCACTGCTCTATTGTGCTCCTCACAGTGCTCCCTTGTGTCATCAAAATGCTCTGTGTAATCCACACCTCTCCCATTTGTGCCCTCATGCTGCTCCATTTTTTGCTCACACTGCTCCATTGGTTCATCCTACTGCGCCCCATTTGTTCGCTCAGGATTGCTCTTTCAATTGTGCCCTCACGCTGCTCTTTTATACCACATTGCGTCCATATTGTGCCATCACACTCTTCCATTTGTTCATCACCACTGTTCCATCGTGCATCAAACTAAATCCATTGTGCCCTGATGCTGCTCCATTTTGCCAACACACTGCTCCATTTTGCACTCACACTGCTGCATTGTGTCTTCACATTGCTACATTTTGCCCTCATGCTGCTCCATTGTGCCATCACACTACTCCGTTGTGCCATCACACAGCTCCATTGTGTCAACATGCTGCTCCATTGTCCACACACTGCTCCATTGCACCATCACAATGCTCCTTTGTGCCAATACACTGCTGCATTGCATCTTCTCGCTATTCCATTGTGTCTTCACACTGCTCAATTTTGTCATCACACTCTTTATTTTTCCCTCACAGTGCTCCAATGTGCCATCACTCTGATCCATTCTTTCCTCAGGCTGCTAGATTGTGTCATCACGCTGCTCCTTTTTGTCATCCCGCTGCTATATTGTGCCGCCACTCTTCTCCATTTCGCCAGCCCACAGTTCCATTGTATCAACACACTGCTCCGTTGTGCCAACACACTATTCTATTGTGCCATCACACTGCTCCATTGTGTCATCACACTTCTCCATTGTGTCATCACACTGCTCCACTGAGCCATCACACTGCTCTGTTGTGTCATCACAGTGCTCCATTTTGCCCTGACCCTGCACCATTTTGCCATCACACTGCTCCTTTGGGATATCACACTGCTCCATTGTGCTCTTACATTTCTCCATTGTGCCCTCAAGCTGCTCCATTTTGTCCTCAGATTGCTCCCCTGTGCCATCACACTACTCCATTGTGCCCTCACACTAATCCATTTTGATATCACACTGCTCCATTGTGCCAGTACACTGCTCCATTGTGTCATCACAATTCTTCATTGTGCCATCACTCTGCTCCATTCTTTCCTCACGCTGCTAGATTGTGTCATCACGTTGCTCCTTTGTGTCATCCCGCTGCTATATTGTGCCACCACTTTTCTCCATTTTGCCAGCCCACAGTTCCATTGTGTCAACACACTGCTCCATTGAGCCATCACACTGCTCCGTTGTGTCATCACAGTGATCCATTGTGCCCTGACCCTGCACCATTTTGCCATCACACTGCTCCATTGTGCTCTTACATTCCTCCATTGTGCCCTAACGCCGCTCCATTTTGTAGTCACATTGCTCCCCTGTGCCATCACACTGCTCCATTGTGCCCTCACACTAATACATTGTTTTATCACACTGCTCCATTATGCCAGTACACTGCTCCATTGTGTCATCACAATTCTCCATTGTGCCATCACTCTGCTCCATTGTGTCATCTCAATGCTCCACTGTTTAATCACAGAGCTCCATTGTGCCATCCCAGTGCACCATTTGTGCCCTCACCCTCTTCCATTTTGTCGACACTATGGTCCTTTGTACCCTCACACTGATCCATTGTTACCTCACACATGTCCATTTTGCCCTCACATTGCTCCATTGTGTCATCACATGCTCCATTTGCCCTCACACTGATCCATTGTGCACTCACACTGCTCCATTGTGCTGTAATACTGTTCCATTGTGTCATTACACAGCTCCATTGTGTCATCACACTTCTCCATTTTGTAATCGCAGGGCACCCTTGTGCCATCAGAGAGGTTAATTGTGTCATCACACGGCTCCACTGTGCCGTAACACTGCTCCATTGAGTCATCACACTGTTCTATTATGCAATCACACTGTTCTACTGTGCCAACACACTGCTCCATTGCTCCATCACACTGCTCCATTGTGTCATCATGCTGCTCAATTGTGTCATCAAACTGCTCCATTGTGCCCTCCCACTGCTCCTTTGTGCCCTAACAGTGCTCCCTTGTGTCATCACACTGCTCTATTGTGTAATCACACCTCTCCATTGTGCCCTCACGCTGCTCCATTTTGTCCTCACACTGCTCCATTGTGTCATCCTACTGCCCCATTGTGAGCTCAGACGCTTCCATTGTGCCCTCATTCCTGCTCAATTTTATCCACATTGCTCCATTGTGCCATCACACTCTTCCATTGTGTCATCACACTGTTCCATCGTGCACTCAAACTAATCCATTGTACCATCACACTGCACCATTTTGTACTCACACTGCTGCATTGTGTCATCACATTGCTACATTTTGCCTTCACGCTGCTCCATTGTGCCATCACACTACTCCTTTGTGTGAACACACAGATCCATTGTGTCAACATGCTGCTCCATTGTCCACTCACTGCTCCAATGCACCATCACAATTCTCCATTGTGCCAATACACTGCTGCATTGTGTCTTTGCGCTACTCCATTGTGTCTTCACACAGCTCAATTGCGCTCTCACACGCTGCTAGATTGTGTCATCACGCTGCTATATTGTGCTGTCACTCTTCTGCATTTTGCCAGCCCACAGTTCCATTATGTCAACAGATTGCTCCATTTTGCCAACACACTATTGTATTGTGCCATGACACTGCTCCATTTTGTCATCACACTGGTACATTGTGTCATCACAGTGCTCCACTGAGCCATCACACTGCTTCGTTGTTTCATCACAGTGCTCCATTGTGCCCTGATCTTGCAACATTTTGCCATCACACTGCTCCATTGTGCCATCGCACTGCTCCATTGTGCTCTTACTTTCCTCCATTGTGCCCTAACGCTGCTCCATTTTGTCCTCACTGTTCTCCCCTGTGCCAACACACTGCTCCATTGTGCCCTCACACTAGTCCATTGTGTTATCACACTGCTCCATTGTGCCAGTACACTGCTCCATTTTGTCATCACAATTCTCCGTTGTGTCATCACTCTGCTCCATTGTGTCATCTCAATGCTCCATTGTTAAATCACAGAGCTCCATTGTGCCATCACACTGCTCCATTGTGTCATTACCCAGCTCCACTGTGCCCTCACACTGCTCAATTGTGCCCTCCCTCTGCTCCATTTTGTCATCACACTGCTCCATTGAGCCATCACACTGCTCCATTGTGTTATCACACTGATCCATTGTGACATCACACTGCTCCATTGTGCCCTCACCCTGCTTCATTGTGTCATCACACTGCTCAATTGCGCCCTCACAATCCTAGATTGTGCCCTCATCCTGCTCCATTTTGTCCTCACACTGCTCCATTGTGTCATCACACTGCTCCATTGTGCCATCACACTACTCTATTGTGGCCTCACAGTGCTAAATTGTGTGATCACACTGCTCCATTGTGTGCTGGGGCGCCTCCATTGTGCCCTCACGCTTCTCAGTTATATCCACATTGCCTCATTGTACCATCACACTCCTCCATTGTGTCATGACACTGCTCCATTGTGCGCTCAAATTAATCAATTTTACCCTGACATTGCTCCATTGTGCCATCACACTGATCCATTTTGCACTCACACTGCTCCATTGTGTCATCACACTGCTCTATTGTGTAATCACACCTCTCCATTGTGCCCTCACGCTGCTCCATTTTGTCCTCACACTGCTCCATGGTGCCATTACACTGCTCCATTGTGTGCTCAGACACCTCCATTTTGTCCTCACGCTGCTCAATTTTATCCACATTGATCCATTGTGTCATCACACTCCTCCATTGAGTCATCACACTACTCCATTGTGCCAGTACATTGCTCCATTGTGTCATCATATTTTTCCATTGTGCCATCACTCTGCTCCATTGTGTCAACACAATGCTCCACTGTTTAATCACAGAGCTCCATTGTGCCATCACACTGCTACATTGTGTTATCACACTGCTCAACGGTGCCCTCAAACTGCTAAATTTTGCCCTCACACTGCTCCATTGTGCCCTCATCCTGCTTCATTGTGTCATCACACTGCTCAATTGTGCCCTCACAATCCTTGATTGTGTCCTCAGCCTGCTCCATTTTGTCCTCACACTGCTCCATTGTTTCATCCCACTGCTCCATTGTGCCGTCACACTACTCCATTGTGCCTTCGCAGTGCTAAATTGTGTCATCACACTACTCCATTGTATAATCACACTGCTCCATTCTGTCATCACACTGCTCCCCGGTGCCCTCACACTACTCTATTGTGCCCTCTCAGTGCTAAATTTTGACATCAAATGGCTCCATTGTGTAAACACACCACTCCATTCTGTCATTACACTGCTCCATTGTGCCCTCTCAGTGCACCATTGTGCCCACACACTGCTCCATTTAGCCCACACAGTGCTCCATTTGGACCTCACACTGCTCCATTGTGTCATCACACTGCTCTATTGTGTAATCACACATCACCATTGTTCCCTCACGCTGCTCCATTTTGTCCTCACACTGCTCCATTGTGTCATCACCCTGCTTCACGGTGCCCTGACACTACTCTATTGTGCCCTCACAGTGCTAAATTGTGTCATCAAATGGCTCCATTGTGTAAACACACTGCTCCATTCTGTCATTACACTGCTCCATTGTGCCCTCACAATGCACCATTTGTGTTCTCACACTGCTCTATTTTTTCCACACACTTGTCCTTTGTGCCCACACAGTGCTCCATTGTACCCACACAGTGCTCCATTTGGACCTCACACTGCTCCTTTGTGTCATCACACTGCTCAGTTTTGCACTCACACTGCTCCTTTGTGCACTCACATTGGTCTATTGTGCCATAACACTGTTACATTGTATCATCACACTGCTCTGTTTTGCCCTCACACTGCTCCATTGTGCCCTCACAATGCTCCATTGTGTCATCACACTGCTCTATTGTGTAATCACACATCTCCATTGTTCAATCAGGCTGCTCCATTGTGTCCTCACTCTGCTCCATTGTGCACTGTCCCTGCTCCATTATGCCATCACACTGCTCCATTGTGTCATTACCATGCTCCATTGTGCCGACACACTGCCTCATTGTGTAATCACTCTTCTCCATTGCGCCATTACACTGCCTCTTTCTGTAATCAAACTTCTCCTTATGTCATCACATGGCCCCACAGTTCCAATACATTGCTGCATTGTTCCAACACACTGCTCCTTTGTGTAATCACACTGTGCCATTGTGAAGTACACTTCTCCATTCTGTCATCACACTTCTCCATTGTGCCATCACTCCGCTCCATTGTGTCATCTCAAAGCTCCACTGTTTAATCACAGAGCTCAATTGTGCCATCACACTGCTCAATTGTGTCATCTCACTGCTCCACTGTGCCCTCACACTGCTCAATTGTGCCCTCATACTGCTCCATGATGTCATCATACTGCTCCACTGAGCCACTGCACTGCTCCATTGTGTCATCCCACTGCCCCATTGTTGGCTCACATGCCTCCATTGTGCCCTCACGGCTGCTCAATTTTATCCTCATTGCTCCATTGTGCCATCACTCTCTTCCATTGTGTCATTATACTGTTCCATCGTGCACTCAAACTAATGCATTGTGCCCTGATGCTGCTCCATTGTGCCATCACACTGCTCCATTTTTCACTCACACTGCTGCATTGTGTCTTCACATTGCTACATTTTGCCCTCACGCTGCTCCATTGTGCCATCACACTACTCCGTTGTGCGAACACACAGCTCCCTTGTGTCAACATGCTGCTCCATTTCCCACTCACTGCTCCAATGGACCATCACAATTCTCCATTGTGCCAATACACTACTGCATTGTGTCTTCAGGCTACTCCATTGTGTCTTCACACAGCTCAATTTTGTCATCACACTCTCCATTTTTCCCTCACAGTGCTCCAATGTGCCATCACTCTGCTCCATTCTTTCCTCACGCTGCTAGATTGTGTCATCACGTTGCTCTTTGTGTCATCCGCTGCTATATTGTGCCACCACTCTTCTCCATTTTGCCAGCCAACAGTTCCATTGTGTCATCACACTGCTCCATTGTGTCATCACACTGCTCCATTGAGCCATCACACTGCTCCATTGTCTCTTCACAGTGCTCCATTTTGCCCTGACCCTGCACCAGTTTGCCATCACACTGCTCCATTGGGCCATTACACTGCTCCATTGTGCTCTTACATTCATCCATTGTGCGCTAATGCCGCTCCATTTTGTCCTCACATTGCTCCCCTGTGCCATCACACTGCTCCATTGTGCCCTCACACTAATCCATTGTTTTATCACACTGCTCCATTGTGCCAGTACACTGCTCCATTGAGTCATCACACTGCTCCATTGTGTTATCACACTGCTCCATTGTGACATCACACTGCTCCATTGTGCCCTCACCCTGCTTCATTGTGTCATCACACTGCTCAATTGTGCCCTCACAATCCTAGATTGTGCCCTCATCCTGCTCCATTTTGTCCTCACACTGCTCCATTGTGTCATCACACTGCTCCATTGTACTGTCACACTACTCTATTGTGCCCTCACAGTGCTAAATTGTGTCATCACACTGCTCCATTGTGCGCTGGGACACCTCCATGGTTCCTTCACGCTGCTCAGTTATATCCACATTGCTACATTGTACCATCACACTCCTCCATTGTGTCATGACACTGCTCCATTGTGCCGTCAAACTAATCCATTTTGCCCTGACATTGCTCCATTGTGCCATCACACTGATCCATTTTGCACTCACACTGCTCCATTGTGTCATCACACTGCTCTATTGTGTAATCACACCTCTCCATTGTGCCCTCATGCTGCTCCATTTTGTCCTCACACTGCTCCATGGTGCCATTACACTGCTCCATTGTGTGCTCAGATGCCTCCATTGTGTCCTCACGCTGCTCAATTTTATCCACATTGCTCCATTGTGCCGTCACACTCCTCCATTGTGTCAACACAATGCTCCATTGTGCCAGTACACTGCTCCATTGTGTCATCATATTTTTCAATTGTGCCATCACTCTGCTACATTGTGTCATCTCAATGCTCCACTGTTTAATCAGAGAGCTCCATTGTGCCATCACTCTGCTACATTGTGTTATCACACTGCTCAACGGTGCCCTCAAACTGCTCAATTTTGCCCTCACACTGCTCCATTGTGCCCTCATCCTGCTTCATGGTGTCGTCACACTGCTCAATTGTGCCCTCACAATCCTTGATTGTGCCCACATCCTGCTCCATTTTTTCTTCACACTGCTCCATTGTTTCATCCCACTGCTCCATTGTGCCATCACACTACTCTATTGTGCCTTCACAGGGCTAAATTGTGTCATCACACTACTCCATTTTATAATCACACTGCTCCATTCTGTCATCACACTTCCGCCCCGGTGCCCTCACACTACTCTATTGTGCCCTCTCAGTGCTAAATTTTGACATCAAATGGCTCCATTGTGTAAACACACCACTCCATTCTGTCATTACACTGCTCCATTGTGCACTCTCAGTGCACAATTTGTTCCCTCATACTGCTCTATTTTTTCCACACACTTGTCCTTTGTGCCCACACACTGCTCCATTGTACCCACACAGTGCTCCATTTGGACGTCACACTGCTCCATTGTGTCATCACAATGCTCAGTTTTGCACTCACACTGCTCCTTTGTGCACTCACACTGGTCTATTGTGCCCTCACACTCTTACATTGTATCATTGCACTGCTCCATTTTGGCCTCACACTGCTCCATTGTGCCCTCTCAGTGCTCCATTGTGTCAGCACACTGCTCTATTGTGTAATCACACATGTCTATTGTTCAATCAGGCTGCTCAATTTTGTGCTCACTCTGTTCCATTGTGCACTGCCCCTGCTCCATTATGCCATCACACTGCTCCATTGTGTCATTACCATGCTCCATTGTGCCGTCACACTGCCTCATTGTGTAATCACTCATCTCCATTGTGCCATCACACTGCCTCATTTTGTAATCACACTTCTCCTTATGTCATCACACGGCTCCACAGTTCCACCACATTGCTGCATTGTTCCATCACACTGCTCCATTGTGTGATCACACTGTGCCATTGTGACAGTACACTGCTCCATTGTGTCATCACACTTCTCCATTGTGCCATCACTCTGCTCCATTGTGTCATCTCAAAGCTCCACTGTTTAATCACAGAGCTCAATTGTGCCATCACACTGCCCCATTGTGTCATCTCACTGCTCCACTGTGCCCTCACACTGCTCAATTGTGCCCTCATACTGTTCCATTGTTTCATCACACTGCTCCCTTGAGCCATCAAACTGCTCCATTGTGTCATCACACTGCTCCATTGTGCCATCACACTACTCATTTGTGCCCTCACCCTGATCAATTGTCTCATCACACTGTTCAATTGTGCCCTCACACTCCTAGATTGTGCCCTCACCCTGCTCCATTTTGTCCTCAAACTGCTCCATTGTGTCATCACACTCCTCCATTGTGCCATCACACTACTCTTTTGTACCCTCACAATGCTAAATTGTGTTATCACACTGCTCCATTGTGTCATCACACTGCTCCAATCTGTCATCAAACTGCTCCATTGTGCCCTCACACTGCACCATTTGTGCCCTCACACTCTAGCATTTTGTTGACACAATGGTGCTTTGTGCCCTCACACTGCTCCATTATTACCTCGCACAGGTCCATTTTGTCCTCACATTGCTCAACTGTGTCATCACCCTGTCAATTTTGTACTCACAACTATCCATTTTATTATCACACTGCTCCATTGTGCCAGTAAACTGCTCCATTGTGTCATCACAATTCTCCATTGTGCTGTCACTCTGCTCCATTTTGTCATATCAATGCTCCACTGTGTAATCACAGAGTTCTATTTTGCTCTCACACTGCACCATTTGTGCCCTCACACTTTTCCATTTTGTCGACACAACGGTCCTTGGTGCCCTCACACTGATCCACTGTTACCTCACACAGGTCCATTTTGCCCTCACATTGCTCCATTGTGTCATCACACTGCTCCACTTGCCCTCACACTGATCCATTATGCACTCACACTGCTCCATTGTGCCATAACACTGTTCCACTGTGTCATCATACTGCTCCATTGTGTCACCACACTTTTCCATTTTGTCATTGCAGGGCTCCATTGTGCCCTCAGAGAGGTTAATTGTGTCATCACACGGCTCCACTGTGCCATTACACTGCTCCATTGTGTCATCACACTGTTCTATTATGCCATCACTCTGTTCCTCTGTGCCAACACACTGCTCCAATGTTCCATCACACTGCTCCATTGTGTCAACACGGTGCTCCATTGTGTCATCAAACTGCTCCATTGTGCCCTCCCACTGCTCCATTGTGCCCTCACAGTGCTCCCTTGTGTCATCACACTGCTCTATTGTGTAATCACACTTCTCCATTGTGCCCTCACGCTGCTCCATTTTGTCCTCACAATGCTCCATTGTGTCATCCTACTGCCCCATTGTGCTCTCAGATGCCTCCATTGTGCCCTCACTGCTTCTCAATTTTATCCACATTGCTCCATTGCGCCATCACACTCTTCCATTGTGTCATCACACTGTTCCATCATGCACTCAAACTAATCCATTGTGCCCTGATGCTGATCCATTTTGCCATCACACCGCTCCATTTTGCACTCACACTGCTGCATCGTGTCTTCACATTGCTACATTTTGCCCTCACGCTGCTCCATTGTGCCATCACACTACTCTGTTGTGCCATCACACAGCTCCACTGTGTCAACATGCTGCTCCATTGTCCACACACTGCTACATTGCACCATCACAATGCTCCTTTGTGCCAATCCACTGCTGCATTGTGTCTTCTCGCTATTCCATTGTGTCTTCACACTGCTCAATTTTGTCATCACACTCTCTATTTTTCCCTCACAGTGCTCCAATATGCCATCACTCTGCTCCATTCTTTCCTCACGCTGCTAGATTGTGTCATCATGCTGCTCCTTTGTGTCATCCCGCTGCTACATTGTGCCACCACTCTTCTCCATTTTGCCAGCACACAGTTCCATTGTGTCAACACACTGCTCCATTGTTCCAACACACTATTCTATTGTGCCATCACACTGCCCCAGTGTGTCATCACACTTCTCCATTGTATCATCACACTGCTCCATTGAGCCATCACACTGCTACGTTGTGTCATCACAGTGCTCCACTTTGCCCTGCCCCTGCACCATTTTGCCATCACACTGCTCCTTTGGGCCATCACACTGCTCCATTGTGCTCTTATATTCCTCCATTGTGCCCTCACGCTGCTCCATTTTGTCCTCACACTGCTCCATTGTGTCATCCCACTGCACCATTGTGCGCTCAGTTGCCTCTATTGTGCCCTCACGGCTGCTCAATTTTATCCACATTGCTCCATTGTGCCATCACACTCTTCCATTGTGGCATCACACTGTTCCATCATGCACTCAAACTAATCCATTGTGCCCTGATGCTGCTCCATTGTGCCATCACACTGCTCCATTTTCACTCACACTGCTGCATTGTGTCTTCACATTGCTACATTTTGCCCTGACGCTGCTCCATTGTGCCATCACACTACTCCGTTCTGTGAACACACAGCTCGCTTGTGTCAACATGCTGCTCCATTGTCCACTCACTGCTCCAATGGACCATCACAATTCTCCATTGTGGCAACTGCTGCATTGTGTCTTCACGCTACTCCATTGTGTCTTCACACAGCTCAATTTTGTCATCACACTCTCCATTTTTCCCTCACAGTGCTCCAATGTGCCATCACTCTGCTCCATTCTTTCCTCACGCTGCTAGATTTTGTCATCACGTTGCTCCTTTGTGTCATCCCGCTGCTATATTGTGCTGCCACTCTTCTCCATTTTGCCAGCCCACAGTTCCATTGTGTCAACACACTGCTCCATTGTGCCAACACAATATTCTATTGTGCCATCACATTTCTCCATTGTGTCATCACACTGCTCCATTGTGTTATCACACTGCTCCATTGAGCCATCACACTGCTCCGTTGTGTCATCACAGTGCTCCATTTTGCCCTGACCCTGCACCATTTTGCCATCACACTGCTCCATTGTGCACTGTCCCTGCTCCATTATGGCATCCCACTGCTCCATTGTGTCATTACCATGCTCCATTGTGCCATCACACTGCCTCATTGTGTAATCAACTCTTCTCCATTGTGCCATCACACTGCCTCATGCCTCATTCTGTAATCACACTTCTCCTTATGTCATCACACGGCCCCACAATTCCAACACATTGCTGCATTGTTCCATCACACTTCTCCATTGTGTAATCACACTGTGCCATTGTGACACTACACTGCTCCATTGTGTCATCACATTTCTCCATTGTGCCATCACACTGCTCCATTGTGTCATCTCACTGCTCCACTGTACCCTCACACTGCTCAATTGTGCCCTGATACTGTTCCATTGTTTCATCACACTGCTCCCTTGTGGCATCACATTGCGCCATTGTGTCATCACACTGCTCCATTGTGCCATCACACTACTCAATTGTGCCCTCACCCTGCTCAATTGTGTCATCACACTGCTCAATTGTGCCCTCACACTCCTAGATTGTGCCCTCACCCTGCTCCATTTTGTCCTCAAACTGCTCCATTGTTTCATCACACTCCTCCATTGTGCCATCACACTACCCTCTTGTACCCTCACAGTGCTAAATTGTGTTATCACAATGCTCCATTGTGTCATCACACTGCTCCAATCTGTCATCACACTGCTCCATTGTGCCCTCACACTGCACCATTTGTGCCCTCACACTATAACATTTTGTCGACACAATGGTCCTTTGTGCCCTCACACTGCTCCATTGTTACCTCCCACAGGTCCATTTTGCCCCCACATTGCTCCATTGTGTCATCACACTGCTCAATTGTGCACTCACACCTATCCATTTTATTATCACACTGCTCCATTGTGCCAGTACTCTGCTCCATTGTGTCATCACAATTCTCCATTGTGCCATCACTCTGCTCCATTGTGTCATATCAATGCTCCACTGTTTAATCTCAGAGCTCCATTTTGCCCTCACACTGCACCATTTGTGCCCTCACACTCTTCCATTTTGTCGACACAATGGTCCTTGGTGCCCTCACACTGATCCATTGTTACCTCACACAGGTCCATTTTGCCCTCACATTGCTCCATTGTGTATCACACTGCTCCACTTGCCCTCACACTGATCCATTGTGCACTCACACTGCTCCATTGTGCCATAACACTGTTCCACTGTGTCACCATACTGCTCCACTGTGTCATCACACTTTTCCATTTTGTCATTGCAGGGCTCCATTGTGCCCTCAGAGAGGTTAATTGTGTCATCACATGGCTCCACTGTGCTGTTACACTGCTCCATTGTGTCATCACTCTGTTCTATTATGCCATCACACAGTTCCACTGTGCCAACACACTGCTCCATTGTTCCATCACACAGCTCCATTGGGTCAACACGCTGCTCCATTGTGCCAGTACACTGATCCATTGTTTCATCGTATTTTTCCATTGTGCCATCACTCTGATCCATTGTGTCATCTCAATGCTCCACTGTTTAATCACAGAGGTCCATTGTGCCATCACACTGCTACACTGTGTTATCACACTGCTCCACGGTGCCCTCAAACTGCTCAATTGTGCCCTCACACTGCTCCATTGTGCCCTCATCCTGCTTCATTGTGTCATCACACTGCTCAATTGTGCCCTCTCAGTGCACCATTTGTTCCCTCACACTGCTCTATTTTTTCCACACACTTGTCCTTTGTGCCCACACACTGCTCCATTTAGCCCACACAGTGCTCCATTTGGACCTCACACTGCTCCATTGTGTCATCACACTGCTCTATTGTGTAATCACACATCACCATTGTTCCCTCACGCTGCTCCATTTTGTCCTCACACTGATCCATTGTGTCATCACCCTGCTTCACGGTGCCCTGACACTACTCTATTGTGCTCTCCCAGTGTTAAATTGTGTCATCAAACGGCTCCATTGTGTAAACACAGCTCCATTCTGTCATTACACTGCTCCATTGTGCCCTCACAGTGCACCATTTGTGTCCTTACACTGCTCTATTTTTTCCACACACTTGTCCTTTGTGCCCACACAGTGCTCCATTGTACCCACACAGTGCTCCATTTGGGCCGCCCACTGCTCCATTGTGTCATCACACTGCTCAGTTTTGCACTCACACTGCTCCTTTGTGCACTCACACTGGTCTATTGTGCCATAACACTGTTACATTGTATTATCACACTGCTCCATTTTGCCCTCACACTGCTCCATTGTGCCCTCACAGTGCTCCATTTTGTCACCACACTGCTCTATTGTGTAATCACACATCTCCATTGTTCAATCAGACTGCTCCATTTTGTCCTCACTCTGCTCCATTGTGCACTGTCTCTGCTCCATTATGCCATCCCACTGCTCCATTGTGTCATTACCATGCTCCATTGTGCCGTCACACTGCCTCATTGTGTAATCACTCTTCTCCATTGTGCCATCACACTGCCTCATTCTGTAATAACACTTCTCCTTCTGTCATCACACGGCCCCACAGTTAAAACACATTGCTGAATTGTTCCATCACACTGCTCCATTGTGTAATCACACTGTTCCATTGTGACAGTACACTGCTCCATTGTGTCATCACACTTCTCCATTGTGCCATCACTCTGCTCCATTGTGTCATCTCAATGCTCCACTGTTTAATCACAGAGCTCAATTGTGCCATCACACTGCTACATTGTGTCATCTCAATGCTCCACTGTGCCCTCACACTGCTCAATTGTGCCCTCATACTGTTCCATTGTTTCATCCCACTGCTCCCTTGAGCCATCACACTGCTCCATTGTGTCATCACACTGCTCAATTGTCCCCTTACACTCCTAGATTGTGCCCTCAACCTGCTCCGTTTTGTCCTCAAACTGCTCCATTGTGTCATCTCACTCCTCCTTTGTGCCATCACACTACTCTCTTGTACCTTCACAGTGCTAAATTGTGTTATCACACTGCTCCACTGTGTCATCACACTGCTCCAATCTGTCATCACACTGCTCCATTGTGCCCTCACAGTGCACCATTTGTGCCCTCACACTCTAACATTTTGTCGACACAATGGTCCTTGTTGCCCTCACACTGATCCATTGTTACCTCACACAGGTCCATTTTGCCCTCACATTGCTCCATTGTGTCATCACACTGCTCCACTTGCCCTCACACTGATCCATTGTACACTCACACTGCTCCATTGTGCCATAACACTGTTCCACTGCGTCATCATATTGCTCCATTGTGTCATCACACTTTTCCATTTTGTCATCGCAGGGCTCCATTGTGCCCTCAGAGAGGTTAATTGTGTCATCACATGGCTCCACTGTGCCGTTACACTGCTCCATTGTGTCATCACACTGTTCTATTATGCCATCACACTGTTCCACTGTGCCAACACACTGCTCCATTGTTCCATCACACAGCTCCATTGTGTCAACACACTGCTCCATTGTGTCATCAAACTGCTCCATTGTGCCCTCCCACTGCTCCATTGTGCTCTCACAGTGCTCCCTTGTGTCATCACACTGCTCTATTGTGTAATCACTCCTCTCCATTGTGCCCTCACGCTGCTCCATTTTGTCCTCACACTGCTCCATTGTGTCATCCTACTGCCCCATTGTGCACTCAGACGCCTCCATTGTGCCCTCACTGCTGCTCAATTTTATCCACATTACTCCATTGTGCCATCACACTCTTCCATTGTGGCATCACACTGTTCCATCGTGCACTCAAACTAATCCATTGTGCCCTGATGCTGCTCCATTGTGCCATCACACTGCTCCATTTTTCACTCACACTGCTGCATTGTGTCTTCTCATTGCTACATTTTGCCCTCACGCTGCTCCTTTATGCCATCACACTACTCCGTTGTGTGAACACACAGCTCCCTTGTGTCAACATGCTACTCCATTGTCCACTCACTGCTCCAATGCACCATCACAATTCTCCATTGTGCCAATACACTGCTGCATTGTGTCTTCACGCTACTCCATTGTGTCTTCACACAGCTCAATTTTGTCATCACACTCTCCATTTTTCCCTCACAGTGCTCCAATGTGCCATCATTCTGCTCTATTCTTTCCTCACACTGCTAGATTGTGTCATCACATTGCTCCTTTGTGTCATCCCGCTGCTATATTGTGCCCCCACTCTTCTTCATTTTGCCAGCCCACAGTTCCATTGTGTCAACACACTGCTCCATTGTGCCAACACACTATTCTATTGTGCCATCACACTGCTCCAATGTGTCATCACACTGCTCCATTGAGCCATCACACTGCTCCGTTGTGTCATCACAGTGCTCCATTTTGCCCTGACCCTGCACAGTTTTGTGATCACACTGCTCCATTATGCCTTCACACTGCTCCCTTGTGCTCTTACATTCCTCCATTGTGCCCTAACGCCGCTCCATTTTGTCCTCACATTGCTCCCCCGTGCCATCACACTGCTCCATTGTGCCCTCACACTAATACATTGTTTTATCACACTGCTCCATTATGCCAGTACACTGCTCCATTTTGTCATCACAATTCTCCATTGTGCCATCACTCTGCTCCATTGTGTCATCTCAATGCTCCAATGTTTAATCACAGAGCTCCATTGTGCCATCCCAGTGCACCATTTGTGCCCTCACCCTCTTCCATTTTGTCAACACAATGGTCCTTTGTGGCCTAACACTGCTCCATTGTTACCTCATACATGTATATTTTGCCCACACATTGCTCCATTGTGTCATCACACTGCACCATTTGCCCTCACACTGATCCATTGTGCACTCACACTGCTCCATTGTGCCGTAACACTGTTCCATTTTGTAATTACACAGCTCCATTGTGTCATCACACTTCTCCATTTTGTCATCGCAGGGCACCCTTGTGCCATCAGAGAGGTTAATTGTGTCATCACACGGCTCCACTGTGCCGTAACACTGCTCCATTGAGTCATCACACTGTTCTATTATGCCATCACACTGTTCTACTGTGCCAACACACTGCTCCATTGCTCCATCACACTGCACCATTGTGTCATCATGCTGCTCCACTGTGCCATCAAACTGCTCCATTGTGCCCTCCCACTGCTCCTTTGTGCCCTCATAGTGCTCCCTTGTGTCATCACACTGCTCTATTGTGTAATCACACCTCTCCATTGTGCCCTCACGCTGCTCCATTTTGTCCTCACACTGCTCCATTGTGTCATCCCACTGCCCCATTGTGCACTCAGATGCCTCCATTGTGCCCTCACTGCTGCTCAATTTTATCCATATTGCTCCATTGTGCCATCACACTCTTCCATTGTGTCATCACACTGTTCCATCGTGCACTTAAACTAATCCATTGTGCCCTGATGCTGCACCATTGTGCCATCACACTGCTCCATTTTGCACTCACACTGCTGCATTGTGTCATCACATTGCTATATTTTGCCCTCACGCTGCTCCACTGTGCCATCACACTACTCCTTTGTGTGAACACACAGCTCCATTGTGTCAACATGCTGTTCCATTGTCCACTCACTGCTCCAATGCACCATCACAATTCTCCATTGTGCCAATACACTGCTGCATTGTGTCTTCATGCTACTCCATTGTGTCATCACACAGCTCAATTTTGTCATCACACTCTCCATTTTTCCCTCACAGTGCTCCAATGTGCCATCACTCTTCTCCATTCTTTCCTCACGCTGCTAGATTTTGTCAGCACGCTGCTACTTTGTGTCATCCCGCTGTTATATTGTGCTGTCACTCTTCTGCATTTTGCCAGCCCACAGTTCCATTATGTCAACAGATTGCTCTATTTTGCCAACACACTATTGTGCCATGACACTGCTCCATTTTGTCATCACACTGCTACATTGTGTCATCACAATGCTCCACTGAGCCATCACACTGCTCCGTTGTGTCATCACAGTGCTCCATTGTGCCCTGATCCTGCACCATTTTGCCATCACACTGCTCCATTGTGCCATCACACTGCTCCATTGTGCTCTTACATTCCTCCATTGTGCCCTAACGCTGCTCCATTTTGTCCTCACTGTGCTCCCCTGTGCCATCACACTGCTCCATTGTGCCCTCACACTAATCCATTGTGTTATAACACTGCTCCATTGTGCCGGTACACTGCTCCATTTTGTCATCACAATTCTCCATTGTGCCATCACTCTGCTCTATTGTGTCATCTCAATGCTCCACTGTTAAATCACAGAGCTCCATTGTGCCATCACACTGCTCCATTGTGTCATCACACTGCTCCACTGTGCCCTCACACTTCTCAATTGTGCCCTCACTCTGCTCCATTGTGTCATCACACTGCTCCATTGAGCCATCACACTGCTCCATTGTGTTATCACACTGCTCCATTGTGACATCACACTGCTCCATTGTGCCCTCACCCTGCTTCATTGTGTCATCACACTGCTCAATTGTGCCCTCACAATCCTAGATTGTGCCCTCATCCTGCTCCATTTTGTCCTCACCCTGCTCCATTGTGTCATCACACTGCTCCATTGTGCCGCCACACTACTCTATTGTGCCCTCACAGTGCTAAATTGTGTCATCACACTGCTCCATTGTATAATCACACTGCTCCACTCTGTCATCGTACTGCTCCATTGTGCCCTCACAATGCAGCATTTGTGCCCCCACAATGTTCCATTTTGTCCCCACAATTGTCCTTTGTGCGCTCACACTGCTCCATTGTGACCTCACACTGCTCGATTTTGCCCTCACACTGCTCCATTGTGTCATCACACTGCTCCATTTTGCCCTCACACTGATCCACTGTGCACTCACACTGCTCCATTGTGCCATAACACTGTTCCATTGTGTCATCACACTGCTCCATTGGGCCCTGGGATGCTTCCATTGTGCCCTCACGCTGCTCAATTATATACACATTGCTCCATTGTGCCATCACACTCCTTCATTGTGTCATCGCACTGCTCCATTGTGCACTCAAAGTAATCCATTTTGCCCTGACACTGCTCCATTGTGCCATCACACTGATACATTTTGCACTCATACTGCTGCACTGTGACAACACACTGTTCCTTTTTGTCATCACGCTGCTATATTTTGCAGCCACTCTTCTCCATTTTGCCATCCCACAGTTCCATTGTGTCAACACACTGCTCCATTGTGCCAAAACAATACTCCATTTTGCCATCACACTGTTCCATTGTGTCATCACACTGATTCATTGTGCCAACACACTGCTCCATTTTGCCATCACACTGCTCCATCGTGTCATCACAGTGCTCCATTGTTCCCTGAACCTGCTCCATTTTGCCATCCCACTGCTCCATTGTGTCATTACCATGCTCCATTGTGCTGTCACACTGCCTCATTGTGTAATCACTCTTCTCCATTGTGCCATCACACTGCCTCATTCTGTAATAACACTTCTCTTTATGTCATCACACGGCCCCACAGTTCCAACACATTACTGCATTGTTCCATCACACTGCTCCATTGTGTAATCACACTGTGCCATTGTGACAGTACACTGCTCCATTGTGTCATCACACTTCTCCATTGTGCCATCACTGCTCCATTGTGTCATCTCAAATCTCCACTGTTTAATCACAGAGCTCAATTGTGCCATCACACTGTTCCATTCTGTCATCACACTGCTCCGTTGTGCCTACACTCTGCTCCATTGTGCCAACACACTGCTCCATTTTGTCCACATACTGGTCCATTGTGACCTCACAATGCTCCATTGTGCCCTCACACTGCTCCATTGTGCCATCACACTGCTACATTTTGCACTCACACTGCTCTATTGTGTCATCATTCTGCTGCATTTTCCCCTCACATTGCTGAATTGTGTCATCACACTGCTACATTGTGCCATCACACTGCTACATTGTCACAACACACTGATCCATTGTGCTAACACACAGCTCCATTTTGTCCAGACGGTGGTCCATTGTGCCCTCCCTCTACTCCATTGGGCCCTCACACTGCTCCATTGTGACATCACACTGCCCTGTTTTGCACTTACACTGCTCCATTGTATCATCACACTGCTCCATTTTGCCCTCATAGTGCTACATTGTGTCATCATCCTGCTCCATTGTGTCATCACATACCCCATTTTGCCAACACTCTGCTACATTGTGTCATCACATTGGTCCATTGTGCCATCACATTTCTCCATTGTGTCATCACACTGCCCCACTCTATCCTCATAGTGGTGCTTTGTGCCGTCACACTGCTCCAATGTGACCTCACTGCTCCAGTGTGACCACACACTGCTCCATTTTGCCCTCACACTGCTCTGTCTTGATATCACACTGCTGCATTGTGTCATAACGTGGCTCAATTATGTCATCACACTGCTCCATGTGCCCTCACACTGCTCCATTGTGTCATCACACTGCTCCATTTTGCCATCACACTGCTCCATTGTGCCCTGCCCCTTCTCCATTGTTCCCTCACACTGCTCCAATGTCCCATTACACTGCACTACTGTGTTCTCACGCTGCTACATTGTGTCATCTCGCTGATCCTATGTGTCATCACGCTGCTATATTGTCTAGAAACTCTGCTCCATTTGCCAGCACACTGCTCCATTGTGTCGACACACTGATCCACTGTGCCGACACATTTCTCCATTGTGCCATCACATTTTTCCTTTCTGTCATCACACTGCTCCATTGTGCCAACACACTGGTCATTTTGTCCACACAGTGGTCCATTGTGGCCTCACTCTCGTCCATTGGGCCCTCACACTTCTCCATTGTGCCATCACACTGCTCCAATGTGACCTCACACTGCTCCACTGTGACCACACACTGCTCCAATGTGACCTCACACTGCTCCACTGTGACCACACACTGCTCCATTTTGCCCTCACACTGCTCCAATTAGCCCTCACACTGCTCTATCTTGATATCACACTGCTGCATTGTGTCATAACGTAGCTCAATTGTGTCATCACGCTGCTCCATTGGGCCCTCACACTGCTCCATTGTGCCCTCACACTGCTCCATTGTGTCATCACACTGCTCCATTGTGCTCTCACTCTGCTCCAATGTACCCTCATACTGCTCCATTATGTATTTTGACTGCTCCATTGTGTTCTCAAACTGCTCCATTGTGCCAACAGAGCTCCTCCATTGTGTCATCACCCTGCTCCATTGTGTCATCATACTGCTCATTTGTTTCCTCACAATGCTCCATGTTGTCCTCACAGTGCTAATTTGTGTCATCACACTGCTCCATTGTGTCATCACACTGCTTCATTGTGCCATCACACTGCTCCATTGTGTCATTACACTGCCCCACTGTGTTGTCACACTGGTCCATTTTTCTCTCACACTGCTCCATTGGGCCCTCACACTGCTCCATTGTGACCACACACTGCGACATTGTGCCCTCACTCTGCTCTATTGTTATATCACACTGCTGCACTGTGTCCTAATGGTGCTCCATTGTCTCATCACACTGCCGCATTGTGCATCACACTGCCCCATCGTGTGTCACACTGCCCCATTGTGTGTCACACTGCTCCATTGTGCCCTCACTCTGCTCCATTGTCTCATCACTCTCCTCCACTGTGCCCTTGCACTTCTCCAATTTGTCCTCACCCTGCTCCATTATGTCATCACATGCACCATTGTGTCCTCACACTGATCCACTGTGTCGTCACACTGCTCTTTTGTGTTATCACGCTGCTCCATTCTGTCATCCCACTGCTCCATTGTGCCATCACACTGCTCCATTGTGCCCTGACCCTGCTCCATTGTTATCTGACACTGTTCCAATGTGCCGTCACGCTGCTCCATTGTGTCCTCACGCTGCTACATTGTGTCATCACAATGCTCCTTTGTGTCATCACGCTGCTACATTGTTCCGACACTCTGTTCCATTTTGCCATCACACTGCTCCATTTTGTCATCACACTGCTCCACTGTGCCATCACAATGCTCCACTGTGTTATCACATGCTCCATTGTGTCATCACATGCTCCATTGTGTCCTCACACTGCTCCACTCTGTCATCAAACTGCTCTTTTCTGTTATCACGCTGCTCCATTGTGTCATCCCACTGTTCCATTGTGCCATCACACTGCTCCATTCTGCCCTGACCCTTCTGCATTGTTCCCTAAGAGTGTTCCTATGTGCCATCAGGCTCCTCCATTGTGTCCTCACATTGCTCCATTGTGTCATCACGCTGCTCCTATGTGTAATTACGCTGCTACATTGTTCCGACACTCTGCTCCATTTTGCCATCACACTGCTCCATTGTGTCAACAAACTGATGCATTTTGCCAACACACTGCTCCATTGTGCCATCACACTGTTCCATTCTGTCATCACATTGCTCCGTTTTGCCTACACTCTGCTCCATTGTGCCATCACAATGCTCCATTTTGCATTGACACTGCTCCATTGTATCATCACACAGCTCCATTTTTCCCTCACAGTGGTAAATTGTGTCTATTATATTTCTCCATGTTGTCCTCACAGTGCTAAATTGTGTCATCACAATGTTCTTTTGTGTTATCACACTGTTCCATTGTGTCATCACACTACTCCATTGTGCCCTGACCCTGCTGCATTGTTCCCTCACAGTGTTCCAATGTCCAATCACGCTGCATTATTGTGTCCTCACGCTGCTACATTGTGTCATCTCGTTGCTCCTGTGAGTCATCACACTGCTATATTGTGCCAAAACTCTGCTCCATTTGCCATCACACTGCTCCATTGTGTCAACACACTGATGTATTGTGCCAATACACTTCTCCATTGTGCCATCTCATTGTTCCATTCTGTCATCACAGAGCTATATTGTGTTATCACACTGCTACATTGTGTAATCACACTGCTCCATTGTGTCATCACACTGCCCCACTCTATCCTCACAGTGGTGCTTTGTGTACTCACACTGCTCCAATGTGCCCTCACACTGCTCCAGAGTGACCACACACTGCTCCATTTTGCCCTCACACTGCTCCATCTTGATATCACACTGCTGCATTGTGTCATAACACTGCTCCCGTGTGTCATCACACTGCTCCATTGTGCCCTCACACTTCTCCATTGTGCCCTCACACTGCTCTATTGGGTCATCACACTGCTGTACTGTGTAATCACACATCTCCATTGTGCCCTCACGCTGCTCCTTTGTGTCCTCACACTGCTCCATTATATCATCACACTGCTCCATTGTGCGCTCAGACTCCTCCATTGTACCCTCACGCTGCTCCATTATATGCACATTGCTCCACTGTGCCCTCAGACTAATCCATTGTGCCTCCACGATGGTCCACTGTGGAAGCACACTGCTCAATTTTGCACTCACACTCCTGCATTGTGTCATCCCAATGCTCCATTGTGCCATCACACTGATACATTGTGTCATCACGCTGCTCCTATGTGTCATCACGCTGCTATATTGCGCCAACACTCTGCTCCATTTTGCAATCACACTGCTCCATTGTGTCAACAAACTGATCCATTTTGCCAACACACTGCTCAATTGTGCCATCACACTGTTGCATTCTGTCATCACACTGCTCCATTGTGCCTACACTCTGCTCCATTGTGCCAACACACTGCTCCATTGTGCCCTCACACTGCTCCATTGTGCCCTCACACTGCTCCATTTTGCACTCACACTGCTCCATTGTATCATGACTCTGCTCCATTTTCCGCTCACAGTGCTAAATTGTGTCATCACACCGCTCCATTTTGTCCTCACTGCTCCATTGTGCCAACACACTGCTCCAGTGTGCCAACACACTGCTCCATTTTGTCCATAAGGTGGTCTATTGTGCCCTCCCTCTACTCCATTGTGCCCTCACACTGCTCCATTGTGCCCTCACACTGCTCCATTATGCCCTCACACTGCTCAATTGTGCCAACACACTGCACCATTGTGCCATTACCCTGCTCCATTGTTGCCTCACATTGCTCCATTGTGTCCTCACAGTGCTAAATTGTGTCATCACACTCCTTCATTGTGTTGTCACACTGCTCCATTGTGTCATCACACTGCTCCATTGGGCCCTCACTCTGCTCCCATGTACCCTCATAATGCTCCATTTTGTCTTCACACTGCTCCATCGTGCCCTCACAGTGCTCCTTTGTGCCAACAGAGCTCCTTCCTTGTGTCATCACGTTGCTCCATTGTGTCATCTTACCGCTCATTTGTTTACTCACAATGCTCCTTTTTGACCTCACAGTGCTAAATTGTGTCATCTCACTGCTCCATTGTGTCATCACACTGCTCCATTGTGCCATCACACTGCTCCATTTCACCCCACACTGCTACACTGTGTCATCACAATGCTAAATTGTGCCCACACTGCCTCATTATGTCATGACTCTGATCCAATGTGCCCATAACACTGCTTCATTGTGCACTCACACTGCACCATTGTGCTCTTGCCCTGCAACATTGTGTCATCACACTGCTCCATTGTGCCCACACCCTGCTCCATTGTGTCATCACACTGCTCTATTGTGCCCTCACCCTGGTCAAATATTCCATCACACTGCTCCATTATGTCATCACCCTGCTCCATTTTTCCCTCACATTGCTCCATTGTTCCCTCACAGTGCCAAATTTTGTCATAACACTCCTCCATTGTGTTGTCACACTGCTCCTTTGTGTCATCACACTGCTCCATTGCATCTTCACAATGCTCCATTGTGCCTTCACACTGCTTCATTGTGCCAACAGAGCTCCTCCATTGTGTCATCACACTACTAAATTGTGTCATCACACTGCTTCATTGTGTCATCACACAGCTCCATTGTGTCATCACATTGCCCCACTGTGTTCTCACACTGGTCCATTAGTCTCTCACCCTGCTCCATTGTGCCCTCACACTGCTTCATTGTGACCACACACTGCTACTTTGTGCCCTCACTGTGCTCCATTGTGATATCACACTGCTGCACTTTCTCATAACGCTGCTTCATTGTGTCATCACACTGCTCTATTGTGCCTCACACTGCTCCATTTTGCCCTCACAGTGCTGCATCGTGTCATCACACTGCTCCATTGTGTCATCACTCTCCCCGATTGTGCCCTCACGCTGCTCCATTTTGTCCTCACAATGCACAATTGTGCCATCAAACTGCTCCATTTTGTCATCACATTGCTCCATTGTGCCTCACACTGCTCGATTGTGCCCTCACAATGATCCATTATGTCATCACGCTCCTCCATTGTGCCCTCATGCTTCTCCATTTTGTCCTCACCCTGCTCCAATGTGCCATCAGACTGCTCCATTTTGTCATCACACTGCTCCAGTGTGTAATCTCAGTGCTCCACTGTGTCATCACGCTGCTCTTTTTGTTATCACGCTGCTGCATTGTGTCATCACACTACTCCATTGTGCCATCACACTGCTCCATTGTGCCCTGACCCTGTTCCATTTTTCCCTCACACTGCTACAATATGCCATCACACTGCTCCATTGTGTCCTCACGCTGCTACATTGTGTCATCATGCTGCTCATCTGTGTCAACGCGCTGCTATATTGTGCAGATACTCTGCTCCATTTTGCCATCACACTGCTCCATTGTGTCAACACACTGATCCATTGTGCCAACACACTGCTCAAATGTGACATCACACTGTCTCACTGTGTTCTCACACTGGTCCATGGTTTTCTCGCACTGCTCCATTGTGCCCTCACACTGCTCCATTGTGACCACACACTGCTCCATTGTGCCCTCACTCTGCTCCATTGTGATATCACACTGGTACACTGTGTCATAACTCTGCTGCAAAGTGTCATCACACTGCTCCATTTTGCCTCACACTGCTTTATTTGATCCACGTTGCTCCATTGTGCCATCACATTCCTCCATTGTGTCATCACACTGTTCCATTGTGCACAAAGACTAATCCATCGCGCCCTGACGTTGCTCCATTGTGCCGTCACAGTGCTCCATTTTGCACTCACACTGCTGCAATGTGTCAGCACCATGCTCCATTGTGCCCTCAAACAGCCACATTGTGTCATCACACTGCTGCAATGTGTCAGCACCATGCTCCATTGTGCCCTCAAACAGCCACATTGTGTCATCACACTGCTGCAATGTGTCAGCACTTGGCTAAATTTTGCCCTCACGCTGCTTCATTTTGCCATCACACTGCTCCCTTTTGCCATCAAACTGCTCTACTCTGTCATCACGCTGCTCCATTGTGTCATCATGCTGCTCTTTTTTGTTATCATGCTGCTGCATTGTGTCATCACACTACTCTATTTTGTCATCCCACTAATCCATTGTGCCATCACACAGCTCTATTGTGTCCTGACCCTGTTCCATTGTTCCCTCACATGGCTCCAATGTGCCATCACGCTGCTCCATTGTGTCCTCACATTGCTGTATTGTGTCATCACGCTGCTCCTCTGTGTCATCATGCTGCTATATTGTGCTGATACTCTGCTCCATTTTGCCATCACACTGCTCCATTGTGTCAACACACTGATCCATTGTGCCAACACACTGCTCCAATGTGACATCACCCTGCCCCAGTGTGTTCTCACACTGGCCCATTGTTTTCTCACACTGCTCCATTGTGCCCTCACACTGCTCCATTGTGACCACACACTGCTTCATTGTGCCCTCACTCTGCTCCATTGTGATATCACACTGGGGCACTGTGTTATAATGCTGCTGCAAAGTGTCATCACACTGCTCCATTGTGCCTCACACTGCTTTATTTGATCCACGTTTCTCCATTGTGCCATCACACTCCTCCATTGTGTCATCACACTATTCCATTTTGCACAAAGACTAATCCATCGTGTGCTGACTTTGCTCCAATGTGCCATCACAGTGCTCCATTTTGCACTCACACTGTTGCAATGTGTCACCACATGGCTAAATTTTGCCCTCACGCTGCTTCATTTTGCCAGCACACTGCTCCCTTTTGCCATCACACTGCTCCATTGTGTCATCATGCTGCTCCATTGTCCACACCCTTCTCCACTCCGCCATCACAATACTCCATTTTCTCATCACAATACTCCATTTTGCCCTCACACTGCCTCCTTCTGACATGACACTGCTCCATTGTCCCCTTAAAACTGCTCCATTGTGCGCTCACACTGCTACATTGTGTAAACACACTGCTTCATTGTGCCCTCACACTGCTCCATTGTGTCATCACATTGCTTCCTTGTGCCCTCGCACTACTCCATTGTGCCCTCACAATGCTCAATTGTGTCATCACACTGCTCCATTGTGTCATCACCCTGCTCCATTGTTCCCTCATTTTACTATATTGTGTCCTCAGAGTGATAATTGTGTCATCACACTCCTCCATTGTGTCATCACAATGCTCCATTCTGACCACACTCTGGTCCAATGTACCCTCATACTCCTCCATTGTGTCTTCACACAGCTCTATTGTGCCCTCACACTGCTACATTGTGCCAACAGATCTCCTCCATTGTGTCATCACACTGCTCCATTGAGTCATTATCATGCTCCTTTGTTTCTTCACTCTGCTCCATTTTGCCCTCACAATGCTAAATTTTGTCACCACACTGCTCCATTGTGTCATCACACTGCTTCATTTTGCCATTACACTGCTCTTTTGTGTCATCACAATGTCCCACTGTGTTCTCACACTGGTCAATTTTTCTCTCACACTGCTCCATTGTGACCTCACATGGCTCCATTGTGACCACACACTGTGACATTGTGCCCTCACTCTGTTAAATTGTGATATCACACTGCTGCATTGTCATAACGCTGTTCCAGTGTCTCATCACACTGCTCCATTGTGCCCTCACAATGATCCATTGTGTCATCACACTGCTCCCATATGTCATCACTCTCCCACATTGTGCCCTCACACTTCTCTATTTTGTCCTCACCCTGCTCCATTGTGCCATCAGACTGCTCCATTTTGTCATCACACTGCTCCACTGTGTCATCACTGTTCCACTCTGTAATCACACTGTTCCATTGTGTCATCTTATGCTCCATTGTGTCATCACACTGCTCAACTGTGTCATCACGCTCCATTGTGTTATCATGCTCCATTGTGTTGTCACACTGCTCCATTGTGTCATCACACTGTTCCATTGTGCCCTCACTATGCTCCAATATACCCTCATACTGCTCCATTGTGTCTCCACACTGCTCCATTGCGCCTTCACAATGCAACATTGTGCCATTACACTGCTACATTGTGTCCTCGTGCTACACCATAGTTTCATCACAGTGCTCAATTTTGTCATCACACTCTCCATTTTCCCCCACATTTCTCCAATTTGCCATCACACTGCTCCATTCTGTCCTCACACTGCTAGATTGTGTCATCACGCTGCTCTGTTTTGCCACCACTCTTCTAGATTTTTCCATCCCACTGTTCCACTGTGCCAACAAACTGCTCGATTTTGCCATCACACTGCTCCATTGTTCCAACACACTACTCCGTTTTGCCATCACACTGCTCCATTGTGTCATCACATTGCTCCATTTTGTCCTGACCCTGTTCCATTTTGCCATAACACTGCTCCATTGTGTCATCACATTGCTCCACTGTGATATCACACTGCTCCATTGTGTCATCTCACTGCTCCATTGTTTCATCACAATGTTCCATTGTGCCATAACACTACTCCATTTTTCTATCACACTGCTCCACTGTGTCATCACACTACTCCATTGTGCTCTGACTCTGCTCCATTGTGCCATCATGCTGCTCCATTGTCTCATTACACTGCACACTTGTGCCATCACACTGTTCCATTTTGCCATCACACTGCGCCATTGTGCCAACACACTGCTCCATCGTGCCATCACACTGCTCGATTGTGTCATCACAGTATTCCATTATGTCATCACATTGCTCCATTTTGTCATCACAATGCTCTGTTGTGCCATCACATTGCTCCATTGTGCCCTGAACCTGCTCCATTATTCCCTCATACTTCTCCAATGTGACAGCACACTGCTCCATTTTGTCATCACGCTGCTACATTGTGCCGACACTGTGCTCCATATTTCCATCACACTGCTCTATTGTGTCATAACACTACCCCACTGTGTTCTCACAATGGTCCATTGTTTTCTCACACTGCTCCATTATGTCCTCACACTGCTCCATTGTGCCCTCACTCTGCTCCACTGTGATATCACACTCCTGCACTGTGTCATAACGCTGCTCCATTGTGACATCACACTGCTCCATTTTGCCTCACACTGCTCTATTTGATCCACGTTGCTCAATTGTGCCATCACACTCCCCAACTGTGTCATCACACTGTTCCATTATGCACACAGACTAATCCATTGTGCCCTGACACTGCTCCATTTTGCCATCACAGTGCTCCATTTTCCCTCACACTGCTGCATTTTGTCTTCACATTGCTACGTTTTGCCCTCATGCTGCTGCATTGTTCCATCACACTGCTCCCTTTTGACATCACACTGCTCCATTGTGTCATCACGCTGCTCCATTGTCCACTCATTGCTCCATTGGACCTTCACAATGCTCCAATGTTTCATTACTCTGCTGCATTGTGTCTCCATGCTACTCCATTCTGTCATCACACTGCTCAATTTTGACATCACACTCTCCATTTTTCAACACACTACTCCAATGTGTGATCATGCTGCTCCATTCTGTCCTCACACTGCTAGATTGTGTCATCACGCTGCTCCTTTGTGTCATCACGCTGCTGTTTTGCCACCACTCTTCTCCATTTTACCATCACACTGTTCAACTGTGCCAACACCCTGCTCCATTTTGCCATCATACTGCTCCATTGTGTCATCACAGTGTTCCATTGTGCCCTGACCCTGCTCCATTTTGCCATTATACTGCTCCATGGTGTCATCATACTGCACCACTGTGCCATCACAATGCTCAATTGTGTCATCACACTGCTCCATTGGGACATCACATTGCTCCATTGTGTAATCTCACTGCTCCATTGTTTCATCACAATATTCCACTGTGAAAACAGATGGCTCCATTGTGCCAACACACTGCTCTACTGTGTCATCACACTGCTCCATTGTGCCCTGACTCTGCTCCATTGTGCCATCACGCTGCTCCATTGTGTCATCGCACTACACACTGGTGCCATCACACTGCTCCAGTGTGACAACATAGTGCTTCATTGTGTCATCACATTGCTCGATTTTGTCATCACAATGTTCCATTTTGCCATCACATTTCTCCATTGTATCAACACCCTGCTCCATTGTCATCAAAATTCTCCATTGTGCCACCACACTGCTCCATTGTGCCATCACACTGCTCAATTGAGTCTTCACAATGCTCCATTGTGGCATCATACAGCTCGATTGTGTCATCACACTGCTCCATTGTGCCATCACACTGCTCCATTTTGCCCAAACCCTGCGACATCGTGTCATCACAATGCTCCATTGTGCCAACACACTGCTCCATTGGGCCATCACACTGTTCCATTCTGTCATCACACTGCTCCGTTATGCCTACACACTGCTCCATTCTGCCAACACTCCACTCCATTTTGTCCACATACTGGTCGATTTTGCACTCACACTGCTCGATGGTGCCCTCACACTGCTCCATTGTGCCATCATACTGCTAATTTTGCACTCACACTGCTCTATTGTATCATCACACTTCCCCACTGTATCCTCACACTTGTGCTTTGTGCCCTCACACTGCTCCATTGTGCCCTCACATTGCTCCATTGTGACTACACCCTGCTCCATTGTGCCCTCACTCTGCTCCATTTTGATATCACACTGGTGCGTTGTGTCCTAACGCTGCTCCATTGTGCCCTCACACTGTTTCATTGTGCCGACACAGTGCTCCATTGTGTCATCACACTTCTCTGTTTTGTAATCACCCCTCTTCATTGTGCCCTTACGCTGCTCCATTTCGTCCTCACTCAGATATATTATGTCATCATACTGCTCCATTTTGTGCTCAGACTCCTCCATTGTGCCCTCACCCTGCTCCATTTCATCCATGTTTCCCCATTGTGCCATCACACTCCTTGATTTTGTCATAACACTGCTCCATTGTGTCATCATGCTGCTCCATTGTGTCATCACACTGCTCCATTGTGCCCTCACACTGCTCCATTGTGTCATCACATTGCTCCCTTGTTGTCCCGCGCAGTAGTCTCGCCAGCGAGAACTTCACGCGGACAACAGGATTCTTCTGCAGCAGTATTTATTGTGCACAGCTCTTTTGTGAGAAGGACCCCGCAATGCAGCAAGGGTGCTGTTTATATAGCAGTCTAGAGGGTTCGTGTATGCTCTGGATTGGTGCAGTGCCCTGATGCCTCATTAGCATGCCCAAGGTGCTGGCTCAGAGAGCGCGGGCTCAGAGAGCGTGGGCTCGGAGAGTAGTAGTCATGCGCAGTTTGTCCAATGCAAAGGCAACGGCGGGAAGCGGCTTGTTGTTGTTCTAGAACTCAGGACGTCGGCGCCATCTTAGGGCGTGGACAGCACACATTGTTTGTGTGGTAGGCTTGCAAAACAGTTCCCCTCTTTCTTTTTAACTATGAGCAAGGTCTCGGGCCGCAGCGACTGTTGGCTATTCAAAGCAATCCTACTGCAGTAGCGCATGTGAGAATATTCATGCGTGGGCGACAGGCCCCTGTCTGAGACTTATTAAAATTGGCTGGAAGAATGCCTGTCTTAGGTTGACCCTGCAGAGGTATTCCTTACCCGTCATGGGGTGGACCGACAGCTTTTGGTCTGTTCCTGTCTTAGGTTGGTAGTACTTGCAGCAGGTCTTACCAGTCCGACTACTTTCCAGACTACTAAAGCCACAGCTTTGGGAGGAGTCCCGCTGCATTCCAAATAAAAAAATGCCTCCCCCGGGCAACAAAAAAAAAAAGGGCCCTGGCCAATGACTACTTTATCACGCTGATTCTGGGCACGGAGCCTACACACAATTCAGAGCATAATTATAATCCCTCCCACATCTAAATTAGGCCCATAACCATGCCCAACCTGCCAGCTTTGAAGTGTGAGACGGCCGCAGTAATCCAGGAGGCCAGTCTTTCAGCAAGGGAGGCGTCCACTCTATTCGAGTTCACGGTGACAATAGCCATACGAAGTTGGTTCATCAAGCTGTCAAATTCTCCAGTCCAATTACCCAAAAGATAACTGGACAATTGATTAGACAAATTTGCTGCCCTTGTGAAGTTTTGATATTGGATGCTGGTCACACATAGGCCAGAATATTTCCACTCACAGCCAAGCTGGGCTAGCTGCCATAGTTCAAATGTAGTAGAAGTATTCCAAAAGGTAAAAGGCCGTTAATTGTTCAGCGTACTCCCCGTGACTGGCATCCTGTCCAAGGGGGCAAAGCTCTTTCCCTCCAGCCAGTACAGAAGGGTGACCATTTAGGTTGAACTGGACCCTTTGGCTGAGAGATAGGCCATCATCATTGGCCCTCCCAGGAGTATCAGGGGCATCAAACCATGCAGCAGTTTGATTATACATTTGAACACATTCTGAGCTGTCATTTATATTACTTACCTTATGGAAGCACAAGCTGCCACTTAATATGAAGCTTTTATTTTTATTAATGTTAGCTAGTTCTGTATCTAAAGGCAAATAGGGTACATCTAAAGATGGATTAGTACTAAAGAGGCGGGGATTCTCATTTGTTTCCTCACAATGCTCTGTTTTGACCTCACAGTTCTAAATTGTGTCATCACACTGCTCCATTTTGCCATTACATTGCTCCATTGTGCCCTGACCCTGCTCCATTGTTCCCTCATACTGTTCCAATGTGCTATCACTCTGCTCCATTGTGTCCTCACCCTGCTACATTGTGTCATCACGCTGCTCCTATGTGTCATCATGCTGCTACATTGTGCCAACACACTTCTCCATTTTGCCATCACATTGCTCCATCGTGTCAACAAACTGATCCATTTTGCCAACACACTGCTCCATTGTTCCATCACACTGTTCCATTCTGTTATCACACTGCTCCGTTGTGCCTACAGTCTGCTCCATTGTGCCAACACACTGCTCCATTGTGTCCACATACTGGTCCATTGTACCCTCAACCTGCTCCATTGTGCCCTCACACTGCTCCATTTTGCACTAACACTGCTCCATCGTATCATCACTCTGCTCCATTTTACCCTCACAGTGCTAGATTGTGTAATCACACTGCTCCATTGTGTCATCACACTGCTCCATTGTGCAAACACACAGCTCTATTGTGCCAACACACTTCTCTATTTTGTCCACACGGTGGTCCATTATGCCCTTCCTCTACTCCATTGTGCCATCACACTGCTCCATTTTGCACTCACACTGCTCCATTGTATAATCACACTGCTCCCTTTTGCCGTCACAGTGGTAAATTGTGTCCACACACTGCTCCATTATGTCATCAAACTGCTCATTGTGCCATCACACTGCTCCATTGTGTCATCACATTGCTCCATTGTGCCCTCACTCTGGTCAATTGTGCCCTCACACTGCTAAGCTGTGCCATCACACTGTTCCATTGTGTCATCACCATGCTCCATTTTTCCCTCACATGGCTCCATTGTGCCCTCACAGTGCTAAATTTTGTCATCACACTCCTCTATTTTGTTGTCACACTGCTCTAAAGTGTCATCACACTGCTCCATTGTGCCCTCACTCTGCTCCTTTGTACCCTCATACTGCTCCGTTGTGTCTTCACACTGCTCCATTGTTCCCTCACATTGTTCCAATGTGCCAACAGAGCTCCTCCATTGTGTCATCACGGTGCTCCATTGTGTCATCATGCTGCTCATTTGTTTCCTCACAATGCTCCATTTTGACCTCATAGTGCTAAATTGTGTCATCACACTGCTCCATTGTGTCATCACACTGCTTCATTGTGCCATCACTCTGCTCCATTATGTCATCACCCTGCTCCATTGTTCTCTCACATTGCTCCATTGTGCTAAAATATATCATCACACTCCTCCATTGTGTTGTCACACTGCTGCCTTCTTTCATCACACTGCTGTCTTCACATTGCAACATTGTGCCCTCACACTGCTCCGTTGTGCCATCAGCTCCTCCATTGTGTCATCACGCTGCTAAATTGTGTCATCACACTGCTTCATTGAGCTATCTCGCTGCTCCATTTTGTCATCACACTGCTCCATTGTGTCATCACACTGCCCCACTGTGTTCCCACACTGGTCCATTGTTCTCTCACAGTGTTCCATTGTGCCCTCACACTGCTGCATTGTGACCACACACTGCTACATTGTGGTCTCAATCTGCTCCATTGTGATATCACACTGCTGCACTCTGTCATAAATCTGCTCCATTGTGTCATCACACTGCTACATTGTGCCCTCACTCTGCTCCATTGTGGCAATAGAGCTCCTCCATTGTGTGATCTCACTGGTCCATTGTTTCATCACAATTTTCATTGTGCCATCACACTGCTCCATTTTGCCCCCACACTGCTCCATTGTGTCATCACAATGCTTCATTGTGCCCTGACACTGCCTCATTGAGTCATGACACTGCTCCATTGTGCCCACACACTGCTCCATTGTGTCATCACACTGCTCCATTGTGCCCTCACACTGCTCCATTGTGTCATCACACTGCTCCATTATGCCCATAAACTGCTCCATTTTGCCCTCACACTGCTAAATTGTACCATCACACTGCTCCATTGTGTTATCAACCTGCTCCATTGTTCCATGACATTGCTCCATTGTACCCTCACAGTGCTAAATTGTGTCATCACACTCCTCCATTGTGTTGTCACACTGATCCATTGTATCATCACACTGCCCCATTTTGCTCTCACTGTTCTCCATTGTACCCTCATACTCCTCCATTGTGTCATCACACTGCTCCATTGGGTTATCACACTACTGCACGCTGTCATAACCCTCTTCCATTTTGTCATCACAATGCTCCATTGTGCCTCAAACTGTTCCATTGTCCCCTTACAGTGCTCCATTGTGTCATCACCATGATCCATTGTGTCATCCCTCTCCTCCATTTTGCCCTCATTCTTCTCCATTTTGTCCTCACCCTGCTCCATTGTGCCCTCACTCTGCTCCACTGTGATATCACACTGCTGCACTGTGTCATAATTCTCTTCCATTGTGTCATCACACTGCTCCATTGTGCCTCACACTGTTCCATTGTGCCCTTACAATGCTCCATTGTGTCATCACACTGCTCAATTGTATCATCTCTCTCCTCCATTGTGCCCTCATGCTTCTCCATTTTGTCCTCACCCTGCTCCATTGTGCCATCACACTGCTCCATTTTGTCTTCACACTGCTTCAGTGTATCATCACACTGCTCCACTGTGTCATCACACTGCTTCAGTGTATCATCACACTGCTCCACTTTGTCATCACACTGCTCCATTGTGTCATCACATGCTCCATTTTCTCATCACACTGCTCCACTGTGTCATCACGCTGCTCTTTTTTCTAATCATGCTGCTTCATTGTGTTATCCCACTGCTCCATTGTTCCCTCACAATGCTCCAATGTGCCATCCCGCTGCTCCATTTTTTCACTCACACTGCTCCACTGTATCATGACTCTGCTCCATTTTACCCTCACAGTGATAAATTGTGCCATCACACTGCTCTATTGTACCCTCACACTGATACATTTTGCCTTCACAGTGCTCCATTGTTCCATCACACTGCTACATTTTGCACTCACACTGCTCCATTGTATCATCAAACTGCTCCATTTTGACCTCACCATGCTAAATCGTGTCATTACCCTGCTCCATTTTGCCCTCACACATCTCAATTGTGCCCTCACACTGCTAAATCGTGCTATCACTCTGCTCCATTTTGTCATCAAACTGCTCCATTGTGCATTCACACTGCTCCAATGTGCCTCACAGTGCTCCATTCTGTCATCACACTGCTCCATTGTGCATTCACACCTCTCCATTGTGCCCTCACGCTGCTCCTTTTTGTCCTCACACTGCTAAATTTTGTCATCACCCTGCTCCTTTGTGCACTCAGACACCTCCATTGTGCCCTCATGCTGCTCCATTTTATCCACATTGTTCTACGGTGCCATCACAGTCTTCCTTTGTGTCATCATATTGCTCCATTTTTCCCTAAGACTAATCCATTGTTCATACACACTGCTCCATTTTGAAACCACACTGCTCATTTTGCACTCACAATGTTGCATTGTCTCATCATACTGCTACATTTTAGCCTCATGCTACTCCATTGTGCCATCACACTGCACTCTTGTGCCATCACACTGCTCCATTGTGTCATCACGCTGCTCCATTTTCCACTCACTGCTCCATTGCACCATCACAATGCTCCATTGTGCCATTACACTGCTGCATTGTGTCTTCACACTACTCCATTGTGTCCTTGCAGTGCTCAATTTTGTCATCACTCTCCATTTTTCCCACATAGTGCTCCAATGTGTCATCACGCTGCTCCATTCTGTCCTCACGCTGTTACATTGCGTCATCACGCTGCTCCTTTGTGTCATCTTGCTGCTATATTGTGCTGCCACTTTTCTTCATTTTGCAATTCCACTGTTCCATTATGTCAACACACTGCTCCATTGTGCCCTCACACTGCTCCATTGTACCATCACACTGCTCCATTTTGCCCTCACAGTGATAAATTGTGTCATCACACTGCTCCTCTATGTCATCACTCTGCCCCACTCTATCCTCACACTGTGCTTTGTGCCCTCACACTGCTTCATTGTGCCCTCACACTGCTTCATTGTGACTACACACTGCTCCATTGTGCCCTCACACTTCTCCATCATGATATCACTCTGGTGCGTTTTGTACTAACGTACCTCCATTGTGCCCTCACACTGCTCCATTGTGTAGTCACCCCTCTTCATTGTGCCCTTACTCTGCTCCATTTTGTCATCACATTGTTCCATTGTGTCATCATACTGCTCCATTTTGTGCTCAGACTCCTCCCTTTTGCCCTCACCATGCTCCATTTGATCCATGTTGCCCCATTGTGCCATAACACTCCTCCATTTTGTCATCACACTGCTCCATTGTGCACTCAGAATACTCCATTGTGCCCTGACCCTGCTCCATTGTGCCAGCACAGTGCTCCATTTGGCACTTACACTGCTATATTGTGTCATCACATTTCTACATTTTGCCCTCATAACACTCTCCATTTTTCCCACACACTGCTCCAATGTGCGATCACGCTGCTCATTTCGGTCCTCATGCTGCTACATTGTCTCATCATGCTGCTCCTTTGTGTCATCACGCTGCTATGTTGTGCCAGCACTCTTCTCCATTTTTCCATCACACTGCTCCATTGTGTCATCACACTGCATCACTGTGCCATCACACTGCTCAATTGTGTCATCATACTGCTCCATTGTGCAATCACACTGCTCCATTGTGTCAACGCACTGATCCATTGTGCCAACACAGTTCTCCATTGTTTCATCACACTGTTCCATTCTGTCATCACACTGCTCCATTTTGCCAACACAGTGCTCCATTGTGCCAACACACTGCTCCTTTTTGTCCACACAGTGGTCAATTGTGCCCTCAGTCTCCTCCACTGTGCTCTCACACTGCTCCATTGTGCAACCACGCTGCTCCATTTTGCACTCCCACTGCTCCATTGTATGATCACACTGCTCCACTTTGCCCTCACAGTGCTAAATTTTGTCAACATCCTGCTCCATTTTGTCATCACACTGCCTCATTGTGCCAACACTCTGCTCCATTTTGCCCTCACACTGCTCCATTGTGCCATCACACTGCTCTATTTTGCACTCTTACTGCTCCATTGTTTCATCACACTGCTCCAATTTGACGTGACAGTGCTAAATTGTGTCATCACACTGCTCCATTGTGTCATCCCACTGCCTCATTGTGCCAACACTCTGCTCCTTTGTGATATCACACTGCCCTATTATGTCATCACACTGCTCCATTGTGCACTCAGACTAATCCATTTTGCCCTGACTATGCTCCATTGTGCCAGTACAGTGCTACATTTTACACTCACACTGATGCATTGCATCATCATACTGCGACATTTTGCCCTCACGCTGCTACATTGTCCCTTCACACTGCTCCGTTGTGCCATCACAATGCTCCATTATGTCATCATGGTGCTCCATTATCCTCTCACTGCTCCATTGCGCCATCACAATGCTGCATTGTGCCATTACCCTGCTGCATTGTGTCTTCATGCTACTCGATTGTGTCATCACACTGCTCAATTTTGTCATCACACTCTCCATTTTTCACACACACTGCTCCATTTCTCTCCTTACGCTGCTACATTTTCTCATCATGCTGCTCCTTTGTGTGATCATGCTGCTATGTTGTGCCACCACTCTTCTCCATTTTGCCATCCCACTCTTTCATTGTGCCAACACACTGCTCCATTTTGCCATCACACTGCTCCATTGTGTCATCACACTGCTCCTTTGTTCCAACACTCTGTTCCATTTTGCCATCACACTGATCCATTGTGTCATCACAGTGCTCCATTGTGCCCTGACCATGCTCCATTTAGCCATCACACTGCTCCATCGTGTCATCACACTGCCCTACAGTGTTCTCACACTGGTCCAGTTTTATCTCACACTGCTCCATTGTGCCCTCACACTGCTCCATTGTGACCACACACTGCTACAATATGCCCTCACTCTGCTCCATTGTGATATCACACTGCTGCACTGTGTCATAACGCTGCTCCATTGTTTATTCACACTTCTCCATTGTGACTCACACTGCTCCATTATGTCATCACACTGCGCCATTGTGCCAACACACTACTCCTTTTTGCCAACACACTGCTCCATTGTATCCACACAGTGCTCCACTGTGCCCTGACCCTGCTCCATTTTGCCATTACACTGCTCCATTTTGTCATCATACTGCACCACTGCGCCATCACACTGCTCAATTGTGCCATCACACCGCTCCATTGTGTCATCACACTGCTCAATTTTGTCATCTCACTGCTCCATTGCTTCATCTCAATGTTCCATTGTGTCATCACACTGCTCCACTGTGCCAACAGACTGCTCCATTGTGCCATCACAGTGCTCCACTCTGTCATCACATTGCTCCACTGTGCCCTGAATCTGCTCCATTGTGCCATCATGCTGCTCCATTTTGTCATCACACTGCACCCTTTTGCCATCACACTCCTCCATTGTGCCATCACACTGCTCCATTGTGTCATCACAGCACTCCATTGTGTCATCACATTGCTCCATTTTGTCATCACAATGCTCCTTTTTGCCATCACATTTCTCCATTTTATCATCACACTGCTCCATTGTCATCAAAATACTCCATTGTGACTTCACACTGCTCCATTGTGCCATCTCACTGCTCGATTGTGTCTTCACAATGCTCCATTGTGGCATCACACAGCTCGACTTTGTCATCACACTGCTCCATAGTGCCATCACACTGCTCCATTATTCTCCCACACTGCTACATTGTGTCATCCCAATGCTCCATTGTGCCCTCACACTGCCTCATTGTGTCATGACACTGCTCCATTGTGCCCTCACACTGCTCGAATGTGCCATCATGGTGCTCCATTGTGTCCTCACGCTGCTGATTTGTGTCATCACGCTGCTACTTTGTGTAATCATGCTGCTCCTATGTTTCTTCACGCTGCTATATTGTGCCAACACTGCTCCATTTTCCCATCACACTGCTCCATTGTGTCAACACACTGATCCTTTGTGCCAACACACTGCTCCATTGTGACATCACACTGTCCCACTATGTTCTCACACTGGTCCATTGTGTAATCACCCCTCTTCATTGTGCCCTGTCCATGCTCCATTTTGCCATCACACTGCTCCATTGTGTCATCACACTGCACCACTGTGCCATAACACTGCTCAATTGTGTCATCACACTGTTCCATTTTGTTATCACACTGCTCCATTGTTTCATCTCACTGCTCCATTGTTTCATCACAATGTTCATTGTGTCATCACACTACTGCATTTTGTCATCACACTGCTCCACTCTGCCAACAGTCTGTTCCATTGTGCCATCACACTGCTCCACTGTGTCATCACACTGCTCCAATTGCTCTGACTCTGCTACATTGTGCCATCACAATCCTCCATTTTGTCATCACACTGATTGATTGTGCACTCAGAATAAACCATTGTGTGCTGTCACCTCTCCATTGTGCCAGCACAGTGCTCCATTTGGCACTCACACTGCTGTACTGTGTAATCACATTGCTACATTTTGCTCTGATGCTGCTCCATTGTGCCATCACACTGCACCCTTTTGCCATTCCACTGATCCATTTTGTCATCACATTGCTCCATTGTCCACTCACTGCTCCATTGCACCATCACAATGCTCCGCTGTGTCATTACAATGCTCTATTTTCCCCTCACACTGTCTCATTGTGACATGACACTGCTCCATTATCCCCTTAGCACTGTTCAATTGTGCCCTCACACTGCTCCAATGTGTCATCACACTGTTCCATTGTGCCCTCACACTGCTCCATTGTGTCATCACATTGCTCCATTATGCCCTCACACTGCTCCATTATGCCCTCACATTGCTCAATATTGCCATCAACCTGTCATCACCCTGCTTCATTGTTCCCTCACATTGCTCCATTGTGTCCTCACAGTGCTAAATTGTGTCATCACCTTCTTCAATTGTGTTGTCACACTGCGTCCTTGTGACAAAACACTGCTCCATTGTGCCCTCACTCTGCTCCAATGTACCCTCATACTTCTCCACTGTGTCTTCACCCTGCTTCATTGTGCCCTCACACAGCTCAATTGTGCCAACAGAGCTACTCCATTGTGTCATCATGGTGCTCCATTGTGTCATCATACTGCTCAATTGTTTCAACACAATGCTCCATTTTGACCTCAGAGTGCTAAATTGTGTTATCCCACTCCTCCATTGTGTCATCACACTGTCCCACTGTGTTCTCACACTGGTCCATTGTTCTCTCACTCTGCTTCATTGTGCCCTCTCACTGCTCCAATGTGATGATACACTGCTACTTTGTGCCCTCACTCTGCTCCATTGTGCCCTGACCCTATTCCATTGTTACCTCACACTGCTCCGATGTGCCATCACACTGCTCCATTGTGTTCTCACGCTGCTACATTGTGTCATCACGATGCTCCTAGGTGTCATCACGCTGCTCCATTGTGCCGACACTCTGCTCCATTTTGCCATCACACTGCTCTATTGTGTCAACAAACTTATGCATTTTGCCAACACACTGCTCCATTGTGCCATCACATTGTTCCATTCTGTCATCACACTTCTCCGTTGTGCCTACAATCTGCTCCATTGTGACAACACACTGCTCCATTGTGTCCACATACTGTTCCATTGTGCCCTCACACTGCACCATTGTGCCCCCACACTGCTCCATTTTGCCATCACACTGCTCCATTTTGCACTCACATTGCTCCATTGTATCAACACTCTGCTCCATTTTACCCTCACAGTGCTAAATTGTGTCATCACAATGCTCCATTGTGTCATACACTGCTCCATTGTGCCAACACACTGCTCCATTTTGTCCACACGGTGGTGCATTGTGCCCTCCCTCTACTCCATTATGCCCTCACACTCCTCCATTGTGCCATCACACTGCTCCATTTTGCACACACACACTGCTCCATTGTATCAGCACACTGCTCCCTTTTGCCCTCACAGTGCTAAATTTTGTCCTCTCACTGCTCCATTATGCCATCACACTGCTCCATTGTGCCCACAGACTGCTCCATTGTGCAATCACACTGCTCCATTTTGCACTCAGACTGCTCCATTGTATCATCACACTGCTCCATTTTGCCCTCACTGTGCTAAATTGTGTCATCACACTGCTCCTTTGTGTCATCACAATGCTCCATTTTGCACTCAGACTGCTCCTTTGTATCACCACACTGCCCCACTGTATCCTCACACTTGCGCTTTGAGCCCTCACACTGCTCCATTGTGCCCTCACCCTTCTCCATTGTGACTACACACTGCTCCATTGTGCCCACACACTGCTCCATCGTGATATCACATTGGTGTATTTTGTTCTAACGTAGCTCCATTGTGTCATCAAGTGCTCCATTGTGCCCTGACACTGCTCCATTATGCCCTCATAGTGCTCCATTGTGTCATCACACTGCTCTATTGTGTAGTTACCCCTCTTCATTGTGCCCTCACCCTGCTCCATTTTGTCCTCACATTGCTCTATTGTGTAATCATACTGCTCCATTTTGTGCTCAGACTCCTCCATTGTGCCCTCGCCCTGCTCCATTTGATCCACCTTGCCCCATTGTGCCATCACACTCCTCCATTTTGTCATCACACTGCTCCATTGTGCACTCAGAATAATCCATTGTGCCCTGTCACTGCTCCACTGTGCCAGCACAGTGCTCCATTTGGCACTCACACTGCTGAATTGTGTCATCACATTGCTACATTTTGCCCTCACACTGATCCATTGTGCCATCACACTGCTCCCTTTTGCCATCACACTGCTCCATTGTGTCACCACGGTGCTCCATTGTATCATCACAATGCTCTACTTTCCCCTCACACTGCCTCATTGTGACATGACACTGCTCTATTGTCCCCGTAACACTGCTCCATTGTGCCCACACAGTGCTCCATTGTGTCAACACACTGCTCCATTTTGCCCTCACAATGCTCTACTGTATCATCAAATTGCTCCCTTGTGCCTTCACACTGCTCCATTATGCAATCACACTGCTCAATTGTGCCATCACACTGCTCCATTGTGTCATCACCCTGCTCCATTGTTCTCTCACATTGCTCCATTGTGTCGTCACAGTGCTAAATTGTGTCATCACATTCCCCCATTGTGTTGTCACACTGCTCCATTGTGTAATCACACTGCTCCATTGTGCCTTCACTCTGCTCCAATGTACCCTCATACTGCTCCATTGTGTCTTCACACTGTTCCATTGTGATCTCACACTGCTCCACTGTGCCAACAGAGCTCCTCCATTGTTCTCTCACATTGCTCCATTGTGTCCTCACAGTGCTAAATTGTGTCATCACATTCCCCCATTGTGTTGTCACACTGCTCCATTGTGTCATCACACTGCTCCATTGTGCCCTCACTCTGCTCCAATGTACCCTCATACTGCTCCATTGTGTCATCACACTGCTACATTGTGCCCTCACTCTGCTCCATTGTGCCAACAGAGCTCCTCCATTGTCTCATCACGCTGCTTCATTGTGTCATCATACTGCTCATTTGTTTCCTCACAATGCTCCATTTTGACCTCACAGTTCTAAATTGTGTCATCACACTGCCCATTTTGCCATTACACTGCTCCATTGTGCCCTGACCCTGCTCCATTGTTCCCTCATACTGTTCCAATGTGCTATCACGCTGTTCCATTGTGTCCTCATGCTGCTAGATTGTGTCATCACGCTGCTCCTATGTGTCATCATGCTGCTACATTGTGCCGACACTCTGCTCCATTTTGCCATCACACTGCTCCATCGTGTCAACAAACTGATCCATTTTGCCAACACACTGCTCCATTGTGCCATCACACTGTTCCATTCTGTTATCACACTGCTCTGTTTTGCCTACAGTCTGCTCCATTGTGCCAACACACTGCGCCATTTTGTCCACATACTGGTCCATTGTACCCTCACACTGCTCCATTGTGCCCTCACCCTGCTCCATTGTGCCATCACACTGCTCCATTTTGCACTAACACTGCTCCATTGTATCATCACTCTGCTCCAATTTGCCCTCACAATGCTAAATTGTGTAATCACACTGCTACATTGTGTCATCCCACTGCTCCATTGTGTCAACACACTGCTCTATTTTGTCCACATGGTGGTCCATTGTGCCCTTCCTCTACTCCATTGTGCCCTCACACTGCCATTACTCCATTATGCCTTCACACTGCTCCATTTTGCACTCACACTGCTCCGTTGTATCATCACACTGCTCCCTTTTGCCCTCACAGTGGTAAATTGTGTCTTCTCACTGCTCCATTATGTCATCACACTGCTCCATTGTGCCGTCACACTGCTCCATTGTGTCATCACACTGCTCAATTTTGCCCTCATTCTGCTCAATTGTGCCCTCACACTCCTAAGTCGTGCCATCACACTGTTCCATTGTGTCATCACCCTGCTCCATTGTTCCCTCACATTGCTCCATTGTGCCTTCTCAATGCTAAATTGTGTCATCACCCTCCTCCATTGTGTTGTCACACTGCTCCATAGTGTCATCACACTGCTCCATTGTGCCCTCACTCTACTCATTTGTAACCTCATACTTCTCCATTTTGTCTTCACACTGCTCCATTGTGCCCTCACACTGCTCCATTGTGCCAACAGAGCTTCTCCATTGTGTCATCACGCTGATTCATTGTGTCATCATACTGCTCATATGTTTCCTCACAATGCTCCATTTTGGACTCACAGTGTTAAATTGTGTCATCACTCTGTTCCATTGTGTCATCACCCTGCTCCATTGTTCCCTCACATTGCTCCATTGTGCCCTCCCAGTGCTAAAATGTGTCATCACACTCCTCCATTGTGTTGTCACACTGATGCATTGCTTCATCACACTGCTCCGTTGTGTCTTCACATTGCTGCATTGTGCCCTCACACTGCTCCATTGTGCCATCAATGCTCCTCCATTGTGTCATCACGCTGCTAATTTGTGTCATCACTCTACTTCATTGAGCCATCACGCTGCTCCATTGTGTCATCACACTGCTCCATTGTGTCATCACACTGCCCCACTGTGTTCCCACACTGGTCCATTGTTCTCTCACACTGTTCCATTGTGCCCTCACACTGCTGCATTATGACCACACACTGCTACATTGTGCCTTCAATCTGCTCCATTGTGATATCACACTGCTGCACTGTGTCATAAATCTGCTCCATTGTGTCATCACACTGCTACATTGTGCCCTCACTCTGCTCCACTGTGCCAACAGAGCTCCTCTGTTATGTCAACTCACTGCTCCATTGTTTCATCACAATGTTCATTGTGCCATCACACTGCTCCATTTTGCCCCCACACTACTCCATTGTGTCATCACAATGCTCCATTGTGTCCTGACACTGCCTCATTGAGTCATGACACTTCTCCATTGTGCCCACACACTGCTCCATGGTGCCCTCATCCTGTGCCATTGTGCCCACACACTGCTCCATTGTGTCATCACACTGCTCCATTGTGCCCTCACACTGCTCCATTTTGTCATCACACTGCTACATTATGCCCATACACTGCTCCAATTTGCCCTCACACTGCTAAATTGTGCCATCACACTGTTCCATTGTGTCATCACTGTGCTAAATTGTGTCATCACTCTCCTCCATTGTGTTGTCACACTGATCTATTGTATCATCACACTTCTCCATTGTGCTCTCACTCTGCTCCATTGTACCTTCATACTCCTCCATTGTGTCATCACACTGCTCCACTGTGTCATAACCCTCTTCCATTGTGCCCTCACACTGCTCCATTGTGCCCTCACACTCCTAATTTGTGCCATCACACTGCTCCATTGCATCATCACTCTGCTCCATTGTTCCCTCACATTGCTGTATTGTGCCCTCACAGTGCTAAATTGTGTCATCACAGTGCTCCATTGTGTCATCACACTGCTTCATTGTGCCATCACACAGCTCCATTGTGTCATCACACTGCACCAATGTGTTCTCACACTGGTCCATTGTTCTCTCACTCTGCTCCATTGTGCCCTCATAGTGCTCCATTGTGAACACACACTGCTACATTGTGCCCTCACTCTGCTCCAATGTGATAGCACACTGCTGCACTATGTCATAAAGCTGCTTCCTTGTGTCCTCACACTGCTACATTGTGTCATCACGCTGCTCCTGTTGGTCATCATGCTCCTAAATTGTGCCGACACTCTGCTCCATTTTGCCATCACACTGCTCCATTGTGTCTATACACTGATCCATTGTGCCAACACACTGCTACATTGTGTCATCACACCGTTCCATTCTGTCATCACACTGCTCCATTTTAACAACACTCTGCTCAATTTTGCAATCACACTGCTCCAGTTTCTCCATACAGTGGTCCATTGTGCTCTCACAGTGCTCCTTTTTACCCTCACACTGCTCCACTGTGCCATCACACTGTTCCCTTTCGCACTCACACTGCTCCACTGTATCAGGACACTGCTCCATTTTGCCCTCACAGTGCTAAATTGTGTCATCACACTGCTCCATTTTGTCATCACACTGCTACATTGTACCCTCACATGCTCCATTGTGCCCTAACACTGCTAATTTGTGCCATCACACTGCTCAATTGTGTAATCACCCTGCTCCATTGTTCCCTCACATTGCTGTATTGTGCCCTCACAGTGCTAAATTGTGTCATCACACTTCTCAATTGTGTTGTCACACTGCTCCATTGTGTCATCCCACTGCTCCATTGTGCCCTCAGTCTGCTCCATTGTACGCTCATACAGCTCCATTGCGTCTTCACACTGCTCCATTGTGCCCTCACAATGCTCCATTGTTCCAACAGAACTCCTCCATTGTGTCATCACCCTTCTCCATTGCATCATTATACTGTTGCTTTGTTTCCTCACACTGCTCCATTTTGCTCTCACAGTGCTAAATTATGTCATCACACTGCTCCATCGTGTCATTACACTGCCCCACTGTGTTCTCACTCTGGTCCATTGTTCTCTCAAACTGCTCCAATGTGCCCTCACACTGCTCTATTGTGACCACACACTGCTCCATTGTGTTATCACACTGTTGCACTGTGTCATAACGCTGCTCCATTGTGCCATCTCACTGCTCCATTGTGCCTCACCCTGCTCCATTGTGCCCTCACAGTGCTCTATTTTATCATCACACTGCTCCATTGTTTCATCACTATCCTCCATTGTGCCCTCACGAATCTCCATTTTGTCTTCACCCTGCTCCATTGTGCCATCACTCTGTTCAATTTTGTCATAACAATGCTCCACCGTTTCATCACACTGCTCCACTGTGTCATCACGCTGCTCCATTGTGTCATCACATGCTCCATTGTGTCATCACACTGCTCCAATATGTCATCACGCTGGTCTTTTGTGTTATCACCCAGCTCCCTTGTGTCATCCCACTTCTCAGTTGTGCCATCACACTGCTCCATTGTGCCCTACTCTGCTTGATTGTTCCCACACACTGCTCCAATGTGCCATCAAGCTGCTCCTTTGTGTCTTCACGCTGCTACATTGTGTCATCATGCTGTTCCTAGGTGTCATCACGCTGCTATATTGTACCAACACTCTGCTCCATTTTGCCATCACATTCCTCCATTTTGCAATCACACTGTTCCATTTTGTAATCACACTACTAGGTTGTGCCTACACACTGCTCCGTTGTGCCAACACACTGCTCCATTTTGTCCACGTACTGGTCCATTGTGCCCTCACACTGCTCCATTGTGCTCTCACACTGCTCCATTGTGCCATCACACTGCTCCTTTTTGCACTCACACTGCTCCATTGTAGCATCACACTGCTCCATTTTGCCCTCACAGTGCTAAATTTTGTCCTCACTCTGCTCCATTGTGTCATCATTGTGCTCCATTGTGCACTCAGACTTCTCCATTGTGGTCTCACCCTGCTCCATTTGATCCACGTTGCTCCATTGTGACATCACACTGCTCTATTGTGTCATCACACTGCTCCATTATGCACTCAGACTAATGCATTGTTCCCTGACGCTGCTCAATTGTGCCAGTAAAGTGCTCCATTTTACACTCAAACTGCTGCATCGTGTCATCACACTGCTACATTTTGCCCTCACGCTGCTCCACTGTGTCATCACGCTGCTCCATTGTCCACTCACTGCTCCATTGCGCCATCAAAGTGCTCCATTGTGCCATTACACTGCTGCATTGTGTCTTCATGCTATTCCACTGTGTCATTACAGTGCTCAATTTTGTCATCACACTCTCAATTTTTCCCTCACACTGCTGCAATGTGCCATCACGCTGCTCCATTATGTCCTCACGATGCTACATTGTGTCATCACGCAGCTCCTTTGTGTCATTACGCTGCTATATTTTTCCACCACTCCTCTCAATTTTGATATCCCAACGTTCCATTATGTCAACACACTGCTCCATTGTGCCAACACACTGCTCAATTTTTCCATCACACTGCTCCATTTTGTCATCACACTGCTCTATTGTGCCAACACACTTTTCCATTTTCCATCATACTGCTCAATTGTGTCATCACCCTGCTCCATTTTGCCATCACACTGCTCCATTGTGTCATCTCACTGTTCCATTTTTTCAGTGCAATGTTCCATTGTGCAATCACGCTGCTCCATTCTGTCCTCATGCTGCTACATTTTGTCATGACACTGCTCCTTTTTGTCATTACGCTGCTATATTGTGCCACCACACTTCTCAATTTTGCCATCCCAACGTTCCATTATGTCAACTCACTGCTCCATTGTGTAATCACAGTGCTCCATTGTGCCCTGACCCTGCTCCGTTTTGCCATCACACTGCTCCATCGTGTCATCACACTGCACCACTGTGCCATCACACTGCTCAATTGTGTCATCACCCTGCTCCATTTTGCCATCACACTGCTCCATTGTGTCATCTCACTGCTCCATTTTTTATCACAATGTTCCATTGTGCCATCACACTGCTCCTTTGTGTCATCACACTGCTCCACTGTGCCAACACACTGCTCCATTGTGTCATCACACTGCTCCACTGTGTCATCACACTGCTCCATTGTGCCTTGAATCTGCTCCATTGGGCCATTACGCTGCTCCATTGTGTCATCACCCTGCACACTCGTGCCATCACTCTGCTCCATTTTGACACCATTCTGCTTCATTTTGCCATCACACTGCTCCATTGTGCCATCACACTGCTACATTGTGTCATCACAGTGCTCCATTTTGTTACCCACTGCTCCATTCTGCCATCACACTGCTCCACTGTATCATCAAACTGCTAAATTTGCCCTCACATTTCTTTTTATTATTTTTATTTTTTTTCATTTTATTTATTTTTGTATGTGTATGAGTGTACTGTCTGCATGTAGGTTTGTGCACCCGTGTTGTGCAATGGTGCGGAGGTCAGAAGAGGGTGTCGGCCCTGGAACAAGAGTTCTCCTGGAATTGGAGTTTCAGAGGGTTCTCAGCTGCCATGTGGGTGCTGGGGATTGAACGCCAGTCCTCTGTAAGAGCAGTCGGTACTCTTAACCACTAGGCCATCTCTCCAGCCCTGCCCTCACATTTCTAAATTGTGTCATCACACTGCTCCATTATGTCATCACAATGCCTCATTGTGCGAACACTCTGCTCCAAGGTGTCATCACATTGCTCAATTGTGCCATCACACTGCTCCATTGTGTCAACACACTGCCCCACTGTATCCTCACACTGGTGCTTTGGGCCCTCACACTGCTCCATTGTGATATCACACTGCTGCACAGTGTCATAAGCCTCTTCTATTGTGTCATCACACTGCTGCATTGTGCCTCACACTGCTTCATTGTGCCCTTACAGTGCTCCATTGTGTCATCACACTGCTTCTTTGTGTCATCACTGACCTCCATTGTGCCCTCACGTTTCCCCATTTTGTCCTCACCCTGCTCCATTGTACCATCACACTGCTCCATTTTGTCACCACACTGCTCCACTGTGTCATCACACTGCTGCACTCTGTCATCATGGTGCTCCATAGTTTCATCACATGTTCCAGTTTCTCATCACACTGCTCTACTGTGTCATCATGCTGCTATTTTTTCTAATCACACTGCTCCATTTTGTCATCCCACTGCTCCACTGTGTCATCCCACTGGTCCATTGTGCCATCACACTGCTCCTTTGTTCCATGACCCTGTTCCATTGTTCACTCACACTCCTCCAATGTGCTTTCATGCTGCTCCAATTTGCACTCACAGTGCTAGACTGTATCATGACACTGCTCCATTTGGCCCTAACGGTGATAAATTGTGTCATCACACTGCTCAATTTTTTCATCACACTTCTCCATTGTACCCACACACTGCTCCATTGTGCCCACACACTGCTCCATTGTGGCCTCACACTGCTCTATTGTGCCCTCACAGTGCTAAATTGTGCTATCACGCTGCTCCATTGTGTCAACCCACTGCACACTTGTGCCATCACACTGCTCCATAGTGTCTTCACAGTACTCCATTGTGTGATTACACTGCTCCATTGTCATCAAAATTCTCCATTGTGCCATCACATTTCTTCATTTTGTCATCACACTGCTCCTTTGTGTCTTCGCAATGCTCCATTGTGTCATCACAAGCTCCATTGTGTCATCAGACTGCTCCATTGTGCCATTACACTGCTCCATTTTGCCTTCACACTGCTCCATTGTGTCATTACAATGCTCCATTGTGCCCCGACACTGCCTCATTGAGTCATGACACTGCTCCATTGTGCCCACACACTGCTCCATTGTGCCCTCACACTGCGCCATTGTGCCCGCACACTGCTCCATTGTGTCATCACACTGCTCCATTGTGCCCATACACTGCTCCATTGTGCCCTCAGACTTCTGAATTGTGCCATCATACTTCCCAATTGTGTCATCACCCTGCTTCATTGTTCACTCACATTGCTCCATTGTGCCCTCACAGTGCTAAATTGTGTTATCACATTCCTCCATTGTGTTGTCATTCTGATCCATTGTGTCATCACACTGCTCCATTGTGCCGTCACTCTGTTCCATTGTACCTTCATCCTGCTCCATAGTGTCATCACACTGCTACATTGTACCCTCACTCTGCACCATTGTGCCAACAGATCTCCTCCATTGTGTCATCTCACTTCTCCATTATGTCATCATATTGTTTCTTTGTTTCCTCACACTGCTCCATTTTGCCCTCATATTGCTAAATTTTTTCATCCCACTGCTTCTTTGAGTCATCACACTGCTTCATTGTGCCCTCACACTGCTCCATTGTGTCATAACACTGCCCCACTGTGCTGACACACTGGTCCATTGTTTTCTCACACTGCTCAATTTTGCACTCACACTGCTCCATTGTGACCACACACTGCTACATTGTGCCTTCACTCTGCTTCATTGTGATATCACACTGCTGCACTTTGTCATAATGCTGTTAAATTGTGTCACCACACTGCTCCATTGTGCCTTGCACTGCTCCATTGTGTTCTCACATTGCTCCACTATGTCATTACACTGCTGCATTGTGTCAGCACTCCCCTCCATTGTGCCCTCACGCTTCTCCTTTTTGTCCTCACCCTGCTCCATTGTGCCATCACACTGCTCCATTTTGTCATCACACTGCTCCACTGTGTCATCGCACTTCTCCACTGTGTCATCACGCTGCTCCATTGTGTGATCACATGCTCCAGTGTGTCAACACACTGCTCCACCTTGTCATCACGCTGCTCTTTTGTGTCATCTCACTGCTCCTTTTTGCCCTGACCCTGCTCCATTGTTTCTTCACACTGTGATAATGTGTCATCACACAGCTCCATTGTGTCCTCATGCAGCTACCTTGTGTCATCACGCTGCTCCTATGTGTGATCACTGCTGCACTGTGTCATAACGCTGCTCCTTTTTCCCATCCCACTGCTCCATTGTGTCATCACACTGCACCATTGTGCCATGACACGGCTCAATTCTATCATCACACTGCTCCATTTTGTCATCACACTGCTCCATTGTGTTAACACACTGATCCATTGTGCCAACACACTGCTCCATTTTGTCATCACACTGCTCCATTCTGTCATCACACTGCTCCGTTGTGCCAACACACTGCTCAATTGTGCCTAGACACTGCTCAATTTTGTCCAAACAGTGGTCCATTGTGCCCTCACAGTACTCCATTTTGCCCACGCATTGCTCCACTGTACCATCACACCAATCCATTTTGCACTCACAATGCTCCATTGTATCATTACACTGCTCCATTTGCCCTCACATTCCTAAATTGTGTCATCACACTGCTCAAATTGCCCTTACCCTGCTCCATTGTGCCCTCATACTTTTAAATTGTGCCATCACACTGCTCCATTGTGTCATCACCCTGCTCCATTGTTCACTCACATTGCTCCATTGTCCACTCACAGTGCTAAATTGTGTCCCACACCTCCATTGTGTTGTCACACTTTCCCATTATGTCATCACAATGCTCCATTGTGACATCACACTGCTCAATTGTGCCAAAACACTGCTCCATTTTGCCATCACACTTCTACATTGTGTTATCACAGTGCTCAATTGTGCCCTGACCCTGCTACATTTTGCCATCACAATGCTCCATTGTGTCATCACACTGCACCACTGTGCCAACACACTGCTCCATTTTGCCATCACACTGTTCCACTGTGTCAACACACTGCTCAAGTGTGTCATCACACTGCTCCATTGTGCCATTACATTGCTCCATTGTGTCATCATACTTCTCAATTGTTTCATCACAATGTTCCATCATGCCATCATACTGCTCCTTTTTGTCATCATACTGGTCCACTGTGCCAACACACTGCTCCATTGTGCCATCACACTGTTCCACTGTGTCAACACATTACTCCATTTTGTGCTGACCCTGCTCCATTGTGCCTTCACGCTGCTCCATTTTGTCATCACACTGCACCCTTGTGCCATCACTCTGCTCCATTGTGACATCATACTCCTCCATTTTGCCATCACACTTCTCCATTGTGCCATCACACTGCTCCATTGTGTCATCACAGTGCTCCATTGTGTCATCACACTGCTCCATTTTGTCATCACAATGCTCCGTTGTGCCATCACATTGCTCCATTTTGTAATCACTCTGCTCCATTGTCATCAAAATTCTCCATTGTGCCATCACAGTGCTCCATTGTGCTATGACAGTGCTCCATTGTGTCTTCGCAATGCTCCATTGCCCATCACACAGCTCGATTGTGTCATCACACTGTTCCGTTGTGCCATCACACTGCTCAATTTTGCCCCCACACTGCTCTATTGTGTCATCACACTGCTCCATTGTGCCAAAAGAGCTCCTCTGTTGTGTCATCACAATGCTCCATTGTGCCCGCATACTGCCTAATTGTGTCATGACTCTGCTCCATTGTGCACTTAACAATAACTCTGTTCCATTGTGATATCATAATGCTGCACTGTGTCATAACCCTCTTACATTGTGTAATCACACTGTTCCATTGTGCCTAACACTGTTCCATTGTGCCCTTACAGTGCTCCAGTGTGTCATCACACTGCTCAATTGTATCATCACTCTCCTCCTTTGTGCCCTCACGCTTCTCCATTTTGTCCTCACCCTGCTCCATTGTGCCGTCACACTGCTCCATTTTGTCACCACACTGTTCCAGTGTGTAGTCACACTGCTCCACTGTGTCATCACTCTGCTCCATTGTGTCATCACATGCTCCATTTTCTCATCACACTGCTCCACTGTGTCAACACACTTCTCTTTTTTTCTAATCACGCTGCTCCATTTTGTCATCCCACTGCTCCATTGTGTCATCCCACTGCTCCATTGTGCTATCACACTGCTCCATTGTGCCCTGACCCTGTTCCATAGTTTTCTCACACTGCTCCAATGTGCCATCCCGCTGTTCCATTTTGCACTCACACTGCTCCACTGTATCATGACATTGCTACATTTTACCCTCTTAGTGATAAATTTTGCCATCACTCTGCTCCATTTTGTCATAAAACTGCTCCATTGTACCCTCACACTGATCCATTGTGCCCTCACACTGCTCCATTTTGCCATCACACCAATCCACTTTGCACTCACACTGCTCCATTGTATCGTCACACTGCTCCGTTTTGACCTCAGAGTGCTAAATTGAGTCATCACACTGCTCCATTTTGCCCTCACACTGCTCTATTGTGACCACACACTGCTCCATTGTGACCAAACTGCTACACTATGCCCTCACACTGCTGCATTGTGACATAACTTTGCTTCATTGTGTCATAACACTGCTCCATTGTGCCTCATACTGCTCCATTGTTACCTCACAGTGCTCCATTGTGTCATCACACTGCTCCATTGTGTCATCATACTCCTCCATTGTGCCATCACTCTTCTCCATTTTGTCCTCACCCTGCACCATTTTGCCATCACACTGCTCCATTGTGTCATCACTCTGCTCCTTTGTTCCCTCACATTGCTCAATTGTCCACTCAGAGTGCTTCATTGTGTCATCACCGTGCTCCATGTGTCATCAAACTCCTCCATGTGCCCTCACACCGCTCAATTGTGCCATCACACTGCTCCATTTTGTCCTCACACTGGACCATTGTGCCCTCACACTGCTCCATTGTGCCCTCACAATGCTCCTATGTGCAAACACACTGCTCCATTTTGCCATCACGCTGCTCCAATGTTTCATCACTCTGCTCCATTTTTCCCTCACACTGCTCCATTGTGCCCTCACACTGCTCCATTGTGCCATCACACTGCTCCATGTGCCATCACACTGCTCCATTTTGCCCTCACAGTGCTAAATTTTGTCATCACACTGCTCATTTGTGTTATCACACTGCTTCATTGTGCCATCACTTTGCTCCATTGTGTCATCACTCTGCTCCATTGTGTCATCACCCTGCTCCAGTGTTCCCACACATTGCTCCATTTTGGCCTCAGAGTGCTAAATTTTGTCATCTCACAGCTCCATTGTGCCCTCACGGTGCTCCATTTTGCCATCACACTTCTCAATTATGTCATCACAATACTCCATTGTGCCATCACAATGCTACATTGTGCCATCACACTGAACAATTGTGCCCTCACCATGCTACATTGTGTCATCACCGTGCTCCATTTGGCCCTCACGCTGCCTCTTTGTTTCATCACGCTGCTCCATTGTGTCATCTCACTGCTCCATTGTGCCCTCACGCTGCTCCATTTTGCCATCACACTTCTCAAATTTGTCATCACTCTGCTCCATTGTGTCATCACGCTGCTCCACTGTTCCCACATTTTGCTTCATTGTGGCCTCAGAGGGCAAAATTGTGTCATCACACTGCTCCACTGTGTTATCACACTTCTCCATTGGGTCATCAAACTGCTCCATACTGCCCTCACACTGCACCATTTGTGCCCTCATATTGCTCCATTGTATCCTCACACTGCTCCATTGTGCACTCACACAGCTCCATTTTGTAATCACAATGCTAGATTTTGCCCTCACTGTGCTCCTTTGTGCCCACATACTGCTCCATTGTGCCGTTACTCGGCTCTATAGTGTCATCACAATGCTCCATTGTGCAATCACACTGCTAAATTGTACCAACACAGTGCTCCATTGTGTCATCGCACTACTCCATTGTGAGAGAAAACTGCAGCATTTTGTCATCCCATGGCTAAATTGTGCCCTCACATTCCTCCATTGTGCCCAAACACTGACCCATTTCGACCTCACACTACTCCATTGTGCCATCACACTCCTCCATTGTGCCCTCAAACAAATCCATTGTGTCATCACACTACTCCATTTTCTCCTCACACTCTGCCATTGCGATCTTGTACTGCTCAATTTTGACCTCACACTTCTCCATTGTGTTCACACTGGTCCATTTTGCCCTCACACTGCTCCATTGTGCCATCACACTGCTCTTTTCTGTCCACGAACTGATCCATTTTTCCTTCACACTGCTCCATTGAGCCCTCACACTGCTACATTGTACCCTCACATTGCTCCATTTGGCCATAACACTGCTGCATTGTTCCCTCACACTGCTATATTTAGCACACACACTGCTCAATTGTGTCATCATACTGCTCCTTTGTGTCATCACACTGCTCCATTGTGCCCTCACACTGCTCCTTTGTGACCTCACACTGCTCCATTTTGCCCTCACATTGCTCCATTGTGCCATCACACTGCTCCATTGTGTCGTCATACAGCTTCATTGTGATATCACACTGCTCCATTTTCCCTCACAGTGCTAAACTGTGCCATCACACTGCTCCATTGTGTCATCACACTGCTTCATTGTGCCATCACACTGCCCCATTTTTTTCATCAAACTGGTCCATTGTGTCATCACGCTGCTCCATTGTGTCACCTCACAGCTCCATTTTGCCCTCACGCTGCTCCATTTTGCCATCACACTTCTCCATTGTGTCATCACAATGCTCCATTGTGCCATCACACTGCTCCATTTTTTCCTTACACTGGTCCATTGTGCCCTCACCATGCTACACTGTGTCATCACCATGTTCCATTTTGCCCTCACACTGCCTCTTTGTGTCATCACGCTGGGCCATTGTGTCATCTCACAGCTCCATTGTGCCCTCACGCTACTCCATTTTGCCATCACACTTCTCCATTATGTCATCACAATGCTCCATTGTGCCATCACTCTGCTCCGTTGTGCCATCACACTGAACAATTGTGCTCTCACCATGCTACATTGTGTCATCACCATGCTCCATTTTGACCTCACGCTGCCTCTTTGTGTCATCATGCTGCTCCATTGTGTCATCTCACAGCTCCATTTTGCCCTCACGCTGCTCCATTTTGCCATCACACTTCTCAAATTTGTCATCACTCTGCTTCATTGTGTCATCACGCTGCTCCACTGTTCCCACACTTTGCACCATTGTGGCCTCAGAGGACAAAATTGTGTCATCACACTGCTCCACTGTGTTATCACACTTCTCCATTGGGTCATCAAACTGCTCCATAGTGCCCTCACACTGCTCCGTTGTGCACTTACACAGCTCCATTTTGTAATCACAATGCTAGATTTTGCACTCACAGTGCTCCATTGTGCCTGCACACTGCTCCATTGTGCCCACACATTGCTCCATTGTGTCATCACAGTGCTCACTTGTGCCATCACTTTCATCCATTGTGCCATCACACTTCTCCATTGGGTCACCACACTGTTCCATTTTGCCATCACACTGCTCCGTTGTGCCCTCACACTGATACACTGTGCCCTCACACTGTTCGATTGTGCCCTCACACTGCTATATTGTCTGCTCACAATGCTCCTTTGTGCTAGCACACTGCTCCATTGTGTCATTACTCTGCTCCATTGTGTCATTACTCTGCTCCATTGTGTCACCACACTGCTCCACTCTTCCCTCACATTGGTCCATTGTGCCCTCACAGTGCTAAATTGTGTCATCCCCCTACTCCATTGTGTCATCGAACTGCTCCATTGAGCCCTCACACTGCACCTTTTGTGCCCTCATACTGCTCCATTGAGCCCTCACACTTCACCTTTTGTGCCCTCATTATGCTCCATTGTATCCTCACAATGGTCCATTTTGCACTCACGCAGCTCCATTTTGTCCTCACACTGCTCCATTGTGCCTTCACACTTCTCCATTGTGAAATTACTCTGCTCATTTGTGTCATCACACTGCTCCATTGTGTCATCATGCTACTCTATTGTTCCCTCACATTGCTCCATGGTGCCCTCACAGTGATAAATTGTGTCATGTCACTCCTCCATTTGGTTATCACATTGCTTCATTGTGTCATCACACTGCTATATTGTGCCCTCACAGTGCTCCATTGTACCCTCTTACTGCTCCACTGGGTCCTCACACTGCTATATTGTGCCATCACTCTGAGCCATTATGCCAACACAGCTCATCCATTGTGTCATAAAGCTGCTCCATTGTGTATTCATACTGCTCCATTGTGCCCTCACACTATTCCATTGTGTCATCACACTGCTCCATTGTCTCCTCACACTCTGCCATTGCGATCTTGTGTTACTCAATTTTGACCTCACAGTGCTCCATTGTGTTCACACTGGTCCATTGTGCCCTCACACTGCTCTATTGTGTCATCACGCTGCTCCATTGTGTCCACAAACTGGTCCATTGTTCCCTCATACTGCTACATTGTATTCTCACACAGTTCCATTGGGCCATAACACTGCTGCATTGTCCCCTCACATTGCTATATTTAACCCTAACACTGCTCCATTGTGCTGTCACTCTGCCTCTCTGTGACATCACATTGCCTCATTGTGTCATCACACAGCTCCATTATGCCCTCACACTGCTCAATTGCACTATCACACAGCTCCATTGTGTCATTATGCTGTTCCATTTTGTCATCACACTGCTCCATTTTGCCATCAAACTCCTCCATTTTGCCCTCACAGTGCTAAATTGTGTCATCACACTGCTCCATTGTGTCATCAAACTGCTCCATTGAGCCTTCACACTGCTCCATTTTATCCCTCACAATGCTCCATTTTGCACTCACAAAGATCCATTTTGTCCTCAAACTGCTCCATTGTGCCCTCACACTTCTCCATTGTGAAATTACTCTGCTAAATTGTGTCATCACACTGCTCCATTGTGTCATCATGCTACTCTATTGTTCCCTCACATTGCTCCATTGTCCCCACACAGTGCTAAATTGTGTCATCACACTCCTCCATTGTGTTGTCACACTGCTTCATTGTGTCATCACACTGTGCCCTTGTGCCCTCACCCTGCTCCATTGTACCCTCCTACTGCTCCAAGGGTCCTCACACTGCTTCATTGTGCCATCACTCTGATCCATTGTGCCAACACATCTCATCCATTGTGCCATCACACTGCTCCATTCTGCCATCACACTGGCCCGCTTTGTCTTCACACTGGTCCATTGTGCCCTCACACTGCTCCATTGTGACCACACACTGCTCCATTGTGACCACTTACTGCTCCACTCTGCCCTCACACTGCTGCATTGTGACATAATGCTGCTTCATTTTGTCATCACATTGCTCCATTTTGCCTCACACTGCTCCATTGTTCCCTCACAGTGCTCCGTTGTGTCATAACACTGCTCCATTGTGTCATCACACTCCTCCATTGTGCCATCACGCTTCTCCATTTGTCTTTGCCCTGCACGATTGTGCCATTACACTGCTCCATTGTGTCATCACACTGCTCCTTTGTTCCCTCACATTGCTCAATTTTACACACAGATTGCTTCATTGTGTCATCACACTGCTCCATTGTGTCATCAAAATCCTCCATTGTGCCCTCTCACTGCTCATTTGTGCCATCACACTGCCCCACTGTGTCCTCAAACTGGTCCATTGTGCCCTCACAGTGCTAAATTGTGTCATCACACTGCTCCATTGTGTCATCACACTGCTTCATTGTGTCATCACACTGCCCCATTTTTTTCATCAAACTGGTCCATTGTGTCATCATGCTGCTCCATTGTGTCATCTCACAGCTCCATTGTCCCCTCACAATGCTCCATTGTGCCATCACACTGAACAATTGTGCCCTCACCATGCTACATTGGGTCATCACCATGCTCCATTTTGCCCTCACACTGCATCTTTGTGTCATCACGCTGCTCCATTGTGTCATCACACTGCTCCATTTTGCCCTCACACTGCTGCATTTTGCCCTCACAGTGTTAAATTGTGTCATCACACTACTCCCCTCACATTGGTCCATTGTGCCCTCATACTGCTAAATTGTGTCATCACACTGCTCCATTGTGTCATCAATCTGCTCCATTGAGCCCACACACTGCACCTTTTGTGCCCTCATACTGCTCCATTGTATCTTCACAATGGTCCATTTTGCACTCACGCAACTCCATTTTGTCCTCACACTGCTCCATTGTGCCCTCGCACTTCTCCATTGTGAAATTACTCTGCTCAATTGTGTCATCACACAGCTCCATTGTGTCATCATGTTACTATTGTTCCCTCACATTGCTCCATTGTGCCTTCAAAGTGCTAAATTTTGTATTCACACTCCTTCATTGTGTTGTCACACTGCTTCATTGTGTCATCACACTGCCCCATTGTGCCCTCACACTGCACCATTTTATCCTCACACTGCTATATTGTGCCATCATTCTGATCCATTGTGCCAAGACAGCTCATCCATTGTGTCATCACACTGCTCCATTATGTATTCATACTACTCCATTGTGCCCTCACCCTAATCCGTTGTGTCATCACACTGCTCCATTGTCTACTCACACTCTGCCATTGTGATCTTGTGCTACACATTCTGCCATCACACTGCCCCGCTGTGTCCTCACACTCTTCCATTGTGCCCTCACAATGCTCCGTTGTGACCAGACACTGCACCATTGTAACCACACACTGCTGCACTATGCCCTCCCACTGCTGCATTGTGACATAATGCTGCTTCATTTTTTCATCACACTGCTCCATTTTGACTCACACTGCTCCATTTTTCCCTCACAGTGCTCCATTGTGTCATCACACTGCTCCATTGTGTCATCACACTCCTCCATTTTGCCCTCTCGCTTCTCCATTTTTTTTAAACTCTATATTTTTTAATTTTTTTTATTTCTGTATGTGTATCAATGTACTGTCTGCATGCAGGTTTGTGCACCCATGTCGTGCAATGCCGTGGAGGTCAGAATAGGGTGTCAGATTCCCCTGGAACTGGAGTTCTCCTTGAATTGGAGTTTCAGATGGTTCTCGGCCGCCATGTGGTTGCTGGGGATTGAACCCGGGTCCTCTGCAAGAGCGGTCGGCACTCTTAACAGCTAGGCCATCTCTCCAGCCCTCGCTTCTCCATTTTGTCCTCACCCTGCACCATTTTGCCATCACCCTGCTCAATTGTGTCATCACACTGCTCCTTTGTTCCCTCACTTTGCTCAATTGTGCACTCAGAGTGCTTCATTGTGTCATCACACTGCTCCATTGTGTCATCAGATTCCTCCATTGTGACCTCAGACTGCTCAATTGTGCCATCACACTGCTCCATTTTTCCTACACTGGTCCATTGTGCCCACACACTGCTCCTTTGTGCCCTCACAATGCTCCTATGTGCAATCACACTGCGCCATTTTGCTGTCACGCTGCTCCAATGTTTCATCACTCTGCTCCATTTTTCCCTCACACTATTCCATTGTGCCCTTATACTGCTCTATTGTGTTCACTGTGCTCTCCATTGAGCCCTCACACTGCTCCATTGTGCCATGACAATGCTCCATTGTGTCATGACACTGCTCCATTGTGTCATCACACTGCTCCATTGTGCCATCACACTGCTCCATTTTGCCCTCACAGTGCTAAATTTTATCATCACACTGCTCATTTGTGTTATCATACTGCTTCATTGTGCCATCACACTGCACCATTGTGTCATCACTCTGCTCCATAGTGCCATCACGCTGCTCCACTGTTCCCTCACATTGCTCTATTGTGGCCTCAGAGTGCAAAATTGTGTCTTCACACTGCTCCACTGTGTTATCACACTTCTCCATTGTGTCATCAAACACCTCCATAGTGCCCTCACACTGCACCATTTGTGCACTCATATTGCTCCATTGTATCCTCACACTGCTATATTGTGCACTCACACAGCTCCATTTTGTAATCACAATGCTAGATTTTGCCCTCACAGTGCTCCTTTGTGCCCGTACACTGCTCCTTTGTGCCCACACAGCTCCACTGTGTCATCACAGTGCTCAATTGTGGCATCACGTAGGCCCATTGTGCCATTACACTGCTCCATTGTGTCACCACACTGCAACATTTTGCTGTCAAACTGCTCCATTTTGCCATCACACTGCTCGCTTGTGCTCTCACACTGATACATTGTGACCTCAGACTGTTCGCTTGTGCCCTCACACTGCTAAATTGTGCACTCACACTGTTCCATTGTGCCATCACACTGCTCCTTTGTGTCATCACTCTGCTCCATTGTGTCATCCCACTGCTCCACTCTTCCCTCACACTGGGTCATTGTGCCCTCACAGTGCTAAATTGTATCATCACACTTCTCAATTGTGTCATCAAACTGCTCCATTGAGCCCTCACACTGCACGTTTTGTGCCCTCATACTGCTCCATTGTATCCTCACAATGCTCCATTTTGCACTCACGCAGATCCATTTTGTCCTCACACTGCTCCATTGTGCCCTCACACTTCTCCATTGTGAAATTACTCTGCTCAATTGTGTCATCACACTGCTCCCTTTTGTCATCATGCTACTCTATTGTTCCTTCACATTGCTCTGTTTTGCCCTCACAGTGCTAAATTGTGTCATCACACTCTTCCATTTTGTTGTCACACTGCTTCATTGTGTCATCACACTGCACCATTGTGCCCTCACCCTGCTCCATTGTACCCTCCTACTGCTCCACTGGGTCCTCACACTGCTCCATTGTGCCATCACTCTGATCCATTGTGCCAACACAGCTCATCCATTGTGTCATCACGCTGCTCCATTGTGTCTTCATACTGCTCCATGTTGCCCTCACACTAATCCATTGTGTCCTCACACTCTGCCATTGCCATCTTGTGGTACTCAGTTTTGACCTCACATTGCTCCATTTTGTTCACACTGTTCCATTGTGCACTCACACTGCTCTATTGTGCCATCACACTGCCCCATTGTGTCCACAAACTAGTCCTTTGTTCTGACACACTGCTACATTGAACTCTCACACTGCTCCATTGTGCCATCACACTGCTCCATTGTGCCATCACACTGCTCCATTGTGCCATCACACTGCTCCATTGTGTCATCACACTGCTCCATTTTGCCCTCACACTGCTCCATTTTGCCCTCACAGTGTTAAATTGTGTCATCACACTACTCCAGTGTGTCATCACAGTGCTTCACTGTGTCATCACACTGCTCCGTTCTGCCATCACACTGCCCCGCTTTGCCCTCACACTGGTCCATTGTGCCCTCACACTGCTCCATTGTGACCACACTCTGCTCCATTTTGACCAAACACTGCTCCACTATGCCCTCACACTGCTGCATTGTGACATAGTGCTGCTTCATTGTGTCATCACAGTGCTCCATTTTGCCTCATACTGCTCCATTTTTCCCTCACAGTGCTCCACTGTGTCATCACACTGCTCCATTGTGTCATTACACTCCTCCATTGTGCCATCACGCTTCTCCATTTGTCCTCGCCCTGCACCATTTTGCCATTACACTGCTCCATTGTTTCATCACACTGCCCCTTTGTTCCCTCACATTGCTCAATTGTGCACACAGAGTGCTTCATTGTGTCATCACACTGCTCCATTGTGTCATCAAACTCCTCCATTGTGCCCTCACACTGCTCAATTGTGCCATCACACTGCCCCACTGTGTCCTCACACTGGTCTGTTGTGCCCTCATACTGCTCCATTTTGACCACACACTGCTCCATTTGACCACACACTGCTCCAATATGCCTTCACACTGCTGCATTGTGGCATAACACTGCTTCATTGTGTCATCACACTGCTCCATTGTGCCTCACACTGCTCCATTTTGCCCTCACATTGCTCCATTGTGTCAACACGCTGCTCCATTGTGTCATCACACTCCTCCATTGTGCCCTCACCCTTCTCCATTTTGTCCTCACCCTGCACCATTTTGCCCTCACACTGCTCCATTGTTTCATCACACTGCTCCTTTTTCCCCTCACATTGCTCAATTGTGCACTCAGAGTGCTTCATTGTGTCATCACACTGCTCGATTATGTCATCAAACTCCTCCATTGTGCCCTCACACTGCTCAATTTTGCCATCACACTGCTCCATTTTGTCCTCATAGTGGTCCATTGTGCCCTCACACTGCTCCATTGTGCCCACCCAATACTCCTATGCGCAATCACACTGCTCCATTTTGCCATCACGCTGCTCCAAAGTTTCATCACTCCCCCCCTTTTTTCCCTCACACTGCTCCATTATGCCATCCCACTGCTCAATTGTGTCATCACGCTGCTCCATTGTGTCATCACACTGCTCCATTGTGCCATAACACTGCTCCATTTTGCCCTCACAGTGCCAAATTTTGTCATCACAGTGCTCATTTCTGTTATAACACTGCTTCATTGTGCCATCACACTGCTCCATTGTGTCATCACACTGCCCCACTGTGTCCTGACACTGGTTCATGGTGCACTCACACAGGTCCATTTTTTCCTAACACTGCTACATTGCAACCTAAGAGTGCCCCATTGTACCCTCACCCTGCTCCATTGTGCCCACACACTGCTCCATTCTGACATCATCCTACTCAATTGTGCCATCACATTGGTCCATTGTGCCATCACACTGCTCCACTCTGTCTTCACGCTGCTCCATTGTGTCATCAGACTGTTCCATTGTTCCCTCATCCTGCTCCATTTTGCCTTCAAACTGCTCCATTCTGTGAACACCAATCTCCATTGTGTCATCTCACAGCTCCATTCTGCCCTCACGCTGCTCCATTTTGCCATCAAACTTCTCCATTGTGTCATCACAATGCTCCATTGTGCCATCACACTGCTCTCATGTGCCATCACAGTCTCCATTGTGCCCTCACCATGCTACATTGTGTCATCACCATGCTCCATTTTGCCCTCACACTGCCTCTTTGTGTCATCACGCTGCTCCATTGTGTCATCTCACAGCTCCATTGTGCCCTCACGCTGCTCCATTTTGCCATCATACTTCTCCAATTTGTTATCACTCTGATCCATTGTGTCATCTCGCTGCTCCACTGTTCCCACACGTTGCTCCATTGTGCCCTCAGAGTGCAAAATTGTGTCTTTACACTGCTCCCCAGCTCCACTGTGTTATCACAATTCTCCATTGTGTCATCAAACTGCTCCATAGTGCCCTCACACTGCACCATTTGTGCCCTCATATTGCTCCATTGTATCCTCACACTACTCCATTGTACACTTATACAGCTCCATTTTGTAATCACAATGCTCCATTTTGCTCACACACTGCTCCATTGTGCCCACACACTGCTCCACTGTGTCATCACAGTGCTCAATTGTGCCATCACCTTTGTCCATTGTGCCATCACACTGCTCCATTGTGTCACCACACTGCACCCTTGTGCCGTCAAACTGCTCCATTTTGCCATCACACTGCTCCTTTGTGCCCTCACACTGATACATTGTGCCCTCACCCTTTTCGATTGTGCCCTCACACTGCTAAATTGTGCGCTCACACTGCTCCTTTGTGCCATCACACTGCTTCATTGTGTCATCACAGTGCTCCACTGTTCCCTCACATTGGTCCATTGTGCCCTCACAGTGTTGAATTGTGTCATCAAACTGCTCCATTGTGTCATCAAACTGCTCCATTGAACCCTCACTTTGCAACATTTGTGCCCTCATATTGCTCCATTGTGCCTTCACTCTGCTTCCTTGTGTCATCACACTGTTCCACTGTTCTCTCACATTGGTCCATTGTGCCCTCATAGTGCTAAATTGTGTCATCACACTGCTCCATTGTGTCATCAAACTGCTCCATTGAGCCCTCACATTGCAACTTTTTGCCCTCATATTGCTCCATTGAATCCTCACAATGCTTCATTTTGCACCCACACAGCTCCATTTTGTCTTCACACTGCTCCATTGTGCCCTCACACTTCTCCATTTTGAAATTACTCTGCTCAGTTGTGTCATCACACTGCTCCATTGTGTTATCATGCTACCCTATTGTTCCCTCACATTGCTCCATTTTGTCCTCACAGTGCTAAATTGTGTCATCACACTACTCCATCGTGTTGTCACACTGCTTCATTGTGTCATCACACTGTGCCATTGTGCCCTCACATTGCTCCATTGTACCCTCCTCCTGCTCCACCGGGTCCTCGCACTGCTCCATTGTGCCATTACACTGATCCATTCTCCCAACACAGCTCTTCCATTTTGTCATCACGCTGCTCCATTGTGTCTTCATACTGCTCCATTGTGCCCTCACACTAATCCATTGTGTTATCACACTGCTCCATTGAGTCCTCACGCTCGCCCATTGTGATATTGTGCTACTCAATTTTGACCTCACAATGCTCCATTGTGTTCACACTGGTCCATTGTGCCCTCACACTGCTCTATTGTGCCATCACACTGCTCCATTGTGTCCACAAACTGGTCCATTGTTCCCTCACACTGCCCCATTGTACTCTCTCCCTGCTCCACTGGGCCATAACACTGCTGCATTGTCCCCTCACACTGTTATATTTAGCCCTCACACTGCTCCATTGTGCTGTCACACTGCCTCTTTGTGACATAACACTGCCTAATTGTCTCATCACACAGCTCCATTGTGCCCTTACACTGCTCCATTTTGCCGTCACACTGCTCTATTGTGTCATCATACTGCTCCATTGTGCCATCACACTGCTCCATTCTGCCATCACACTGCCCTGCTGTGTCCTCACACTGGTCCATTGTGCCCTCACACTGCTCCATTGCGACCACTCACTGCTCCATTGTGACCATACACTGCTCCACTATGCCCTCACACTGCTGCATTGTGACATAACGCTGCTTCATTGTGTCATCACACTGCTCCAATGTGCCTCACACTGCTCCATTATGCCCTCACAGTGCTCCATTGTGTCAACACACTGCTCCATTGTGTCATCACACTCCTCCATTGTGCTCTCACGGTGCTAAATTGTGTCATCACACTCCTCCTTTGTGTTGTCACACTGCTTCATTGTGTCATCACCCTGTGCCATTGTGCCCTCACACTGCTCCATTTTACCCTCCTACTGCTCCACTGGGTCCTCACACTGCTCCACTGTGCCATTACTCTGATCCATTGTGCCAAGATAGCTCATCCATTTTGTCATCATGCTGCTTCATTGTGTCATCACACTGCTCCATTTTGTCATCTCACTCCTCCATTGTGCCATCACGCTTCTCCATTTTGTCCTCGCCCTGCACCATTTTGCCATCACACTGCTCCAATGTGTCATCACACTTTTTCTTTGTTCCCTCACATTGCTCAATTGTGTACACAGAGTGCTTCATTGTGTCATCACACTGCTCCATTGTGTCATGAAACTCCACCATTGTGCCCTCACACTGCTCAATTGTGCCATCACACTGCCCCACTGTGTCCTCAAACTGGTCCATCGTCCCCTCACACTGCTCCATTGTGACCACACATTGCTCCATTGTGACCACACACTGCGCCACTATGCCCTCACACTGCTGAATTGTGACATAACCCTGCTTTATTGTGTCATCACACTGCTCCATTGTGCCCTCGCAGTGCTCCATTGTGTCAGCACACTGCTCCATTGTGTCGTCACACTCCTCCATTGTGGCCTCACAGTGCTAAATTGTGTCATCACACTCCTCCATTGTGTTGTCACACTGCTTCATTGTGTCATCACCCTGTGCCATTGTGCCCTCACACTGCTCCATTGTACCCTCCTACTGCTCCACTGGGTCCTCACACTGCTCCATTGTGCCATTACTCTGATCCATTATGCCAACACAGCTCATCCATTGTGTCATCATGATGCTCCATTGTGTCTTCATACTGCTCCATTGTGAGCTCACACTAATCCATTGTGTCATCACACTGCTCCATTGTGTACTCACACACTGCCATTTTGATTTGTGCTACTGAACTTTGACCTCACAATGCTCCCTTGTGTTCACTCTGTTCCAATGTGCCATCACACTGCTCCATTTTGTCCACAAACTAGTCCTTTGTTCCCTCACACTGCTACATTGTACTCTCACTGTGCTCCATTTTTCCCTCACAATGTTCCATTGTGCCCTCATACTGCTCCATTTTGTCCTCATAGCTTTCTATTGTGCCCTCACACTGCTCCGTTATGCCATCCTACTGGTCCATTGTGTCATCATGCTGCTCCATTGTGTCATCACACTGCTCCATTGTGCCATAACACTGCTCCATTTTGCACTCACAGTGCTAATTTTTGTCTTTACAATCCTCATTTGTGTTATCACACTCCTTCATTGTGCCATCACACTGCTCCATTGTGTCATCACACTGCCCCACTGTGTCTTGACACTGGTCCATTGTGCATTCACACAGCTCCCTTTTGTCTTAACACTGCTACATTGTGCCCTCAGAGTGCTCCATTGTACCCTCACACTGCTCCATTGTGCCATTCTACTGCTCCATTGTGTCTTCACGCTGCTACATTGTGTCATCACACTGCTCCATTGTGCCATAACACTGCTCAATTTTGCCCTCACAGTGCTAAATTTTGTCATCACAGTGCTCACTTGTGTTATCACTCTCCTTCATTGTGCCATCACACTGCTCCATTGTGTCATCACACTGCCCCACTTTGTCCTGACACTGGTCAATTGTGCACTCACACAGCTCCATTTTGTCCCAACACTGCTACATTGTGCCCTCAGAGTGCTCCATTGTACCCTCACCCTGCTCCACTGTGCGCACACACCGCTCCATTCTGACATCACCCTGCTCAATTTTGCCATCACATTGGTCCATTGTGCCATCACACTTCTCCATTGTGTCATCACACTGCTCCATTGTTCCCTCATGCTGCTTCATTGTGCCTTCACATTGCTCCATTTTGTGAACACCAATCTCCATTGTGTCATCACTGTGCTTCATTGTGCACACACTCTGCTCCATTGAGCCATCACAATGCTCCATTGAGCCATTAAACTGCTCCATTGTGTATTCACAATGCTCCATTATGTCATCACACTGCTGCAGTTTTTCATCACACTGCTCCATTTTTCCCTGACACTGCTCCAATGTGCCATCACGCTGCTCCATTGTGTCCTCACGCTGCTACATTGTTTTTTCATGCTTCACCTTTGTATCATCACGCTGGTATATTGTGCAGACACTCTGCTCCATTTTGCCATCACACTGCTCCATTGTGTCAACACACTGCTCCTTTGTGCCAACACACTGGTCCATTGTGCCATCATAATGCTCCATTTTATCATCACACATCTCCACTGTGCCAACACACTGATCCATTATGCCATCACAATGGCATATATTGTCATCACACTACTCCATTGTGCCATCACCTTGCTCCAGTGTGTCATCACACTGTTCCACTGTGTCATCACATTGCTCCACTGCATCATCATGCTGCTCCATTGTGTTATCACGCTGCTCCTTTGTGTCATCACACTGCTCCATTGTGCCATAACACTGCTCCATAATGTTCTCACACAGCTCCATTTTGGACGCACACAGCTCCATTGTCTCCCCACACTGGTACATTGTGCCCTCACAGTGTTCCCTTGTTCCCTTACACTGCTCCATTTTGCCCTGACACTCTTCGATTTTCTCATCACACTACTCCTTTCTTACATCACATTTCTCCATTGTATCAACACAGGGCTCCATTGTTCCCCACACTGGTTCATTGGGTCATCTCACCTCTTCACTGTGCCCACCCACTGGTAAATTATGTCCTCACACTGGTCTTTGTGCCCTTACACTACTCCATTGTGCCCTTACACTGCTCCATTGTGCCATCACAGTGGTTTATTTTGTCATCACACTGCTCGATTTTGTTTTCACACTGATCCACTGTGCCATAACATTGCTCCATTTTGGCTCACATTGCTAAGTTTTGTCATATCCTTCCTCTCTTGTGGCATCAAACAGCTTCATTGTGCCATCACTTTGCTTTATTGTTTCATCACACTGCTAATTTGTTCCCTCTCACTGCTCAATTCTGCACTGACAGTGCTCCAATGTGTCATCACACTGCTTCTGTGACATCACAGTGCTCCTTTCTGTCATCACACTGCTCCATTGTGTCATCACACTGATCCATTGTGCCTCACACTGCTCCATTGTGTCCTCACAGTGCTCCATTGTGTCATCACACTGCTCCATTGTGCCATCCCAATGCTCCATTGTGCCATCACACTGCTCCATTGTGTCATCACACTCCTCCATTGTGCCCTCATGCTTCTCCATTTTGTCCACACCCTGCACCATTTTGCCGTCACACTGCTCCATTGTGTCATCACACTGCTCCTTTTTTCCCTCACATTGCTCCATTGAGTCTTCATACTGCTCCATTGTGCCCTCACACTAATCCATTGTGTCATCACACTGCTCCATTGTGTCCTCACACTCTGCCATTGCGATCTCGTGCTAATCAATTTTGACCTCACATTGCTCCATTGTGTTCACACTAGTCCATTGTTCCCTCACACTGTTACATTGTACTCTCACACTGCTCCATTGGGCCATAACACTGATGCACTGTCCCCTCACACTGCTATATTTAACCCTCACACTGCTCCAATGTGTCATCATCCTCCTCCTTTGTGTGTCATCACACTGCTGCATTGTGCCCACAGACTGCTCAATTGTGCCCTCACATTGCTCCATTGTGACCTCACACTGCTCCATTTTGCCCTCACAATGCTCCATTGTGATATCACACTGCTCCCTTGTGCCGTCACAGTGCCTCATTGTGACATCACACTTCCTCATTTTGTCATCACACAGCTCCATTGTGCCCTCACATTGCTCCACTGCGCCATCACACTGCTCCATTGTGTCATCACACTGCTCCATTGTGCCATCACACTGCCCCACTGTGTCCTCACACTGTTCCATTGTGCCCTCACACTGTTCCATTGTGACTACACACTGCTCCATTGTGACCACACACTGCTCCACTATGCCCACACACTGCTGCATTGTGACATAACGCTGCTTCATTTTGTCATCACACTGCTCCATTGTGCCTCACACTGCTCCATTGTGTCCTCACACTGCTCCATTGTGTCATCACACTGCTCCATTGTGTCATCAAACTCTTCCATAGTGCCATCACACTTCTCCATTTTTATCTCACCCTGCACCATTTTGCCATCACTCGGCTCCATTTGTCATCACACTGCTCCTTTGTTCCCTCATATTGCTCAATTTTGCACTCCAAGTGATCATTGGGTCATCACACTGTTCCATTGTGTCATGAAACTCGTCCATTGTGCCCTCACACTGCTCAATTGTGCCATCACACTGCCCCACTATATCCTCACACTGGTCCATTGTGCCTTAACACTGCTCCATTTTGAACACACACTGCTCCATTATGATGAAACACTGCTCCATTAAGCCCTCACAGTGCTGCATTGTGACAAAACGTTGCTTGGTTGTGTCATCACACTGTTCCATTGTGCCTCACAGTGCTCCATTGTGCCCTCACAGTGCTCCATTGTGTCATCCCACTGCTCCATTGTGTCATCACATTGCTCCTGTGTGTCATCACACTGTTCCACTGTGACATCACACTGCTCCACTGTGTCATCATGTTCCTCCATTGTGTTATCACACTGCTCCATTGTGTCATCACACTACTCCATTGTGAAACCACACTCCTCCATTTTGGTCTCACACATCTCCGTTTTGTATGCACACAGCTCAATTGTCTCCTCACAGTGGTACACTGTGCCTTCACAGTGCTCCCTTGTGCCCTCACACTGCTCCATTGTGCCCTAACACCTTACGAATTTCTCATCACACTGCTCATTTATGGCATCACACTTCTCCATTTTGTCATCACAGGGCTCCACTGTGCCCTCACACTAGTTCATTGTGTCATCACAATGATCCACTCTGCCCACGCATTGCTCAATTGGGCCCTCACACTGCTCCATTGTATCATCACACTGCTCCATTGTGTCATCACAATGCTCCATTGTGCCATCACAATACTCCATTGTGCACTCCCACTTCTCCATTGTGAAATTACTCTGCTCAGTTGTGTCATCACACTGTTCCATTGTGTCACCATGCCACTCTATTGTTCCCTCATATTTCTCCATTGTGCCCACACAGTGCTAAATTGTGTCATCACACTCCTCCATTGTGTTGTCACACTTCTTCATTGTGTCATCACACTGTGCCATTCTGCCCTCACACTGCTTCATTGTACCCTCATACTGCTCCACTGGGTCCTCACACTGCTCCAATTTGCCATCACACTGTTCCGTTTTTCCAACACAGCTCATCCATTGTGTCTTCATATTGCTCCATTGTGCCTTCACACTAATCCATTGTGTCATTACACTGCTCCATTGTGCCCTCACACTGTGCCATTGCGATCTTGTGCTACTCAATTTTGACCTCACTTTGCTCCATTGTGTTCACACTGGTGCATTGTGACCTCACACTGCTCTATTATGCCACCACTCTGCTGCATTGTGTCCACAAACTGGTCCATTGTTCTCTCACACTGTTAAGTTGTGCTCTAAGACTGATCTATTCGGCCACAACACTGTTGCATTGTCCCCTCACACTGCTATATTTAGCCCTCACACTGCACCATTGTGTCATCATACTGCTCCTTTGTGTCTTCACACTGCTCCATTGTGCCCTCACACTGCTCCATTGTGCTCTCACTCAGCTCCATTTTGGACCCACACAGCTCCATTGTCTCCTCACTCTGGTACAGTGTGTCATCACACTGCTCCATTGTTCCATCACACTGCTCCAGTGTGTCATCACACTGTTCCACTGTGACATAACATTACTCCACTGTGTCATCATGTTCCTCCACTGTGTTATCACGCTGCTCCATTGTGTCATCACACAGCTCCATTATGACATCACCCTTCTCCATTGTGCTCTCACACAGCTACATTTTGGACACACACAGCTCCATTGTCTCTTCACACTGGTACATTTTGCCCTCACAATGCTCCCTTGTGCCCTCACACTGCTCCACTGTGCCCTAACACCTTTCGATTTTCTCATCACACTGCTCATTTGTGACATCACACTTCTCCATTGTCTCATCACAGGGCTCCATTGTGCCCTCCCACTGGTTCAATGTGTCATCACACTGATCGTCTGTGCCCACCCACTCGTCAATTGTGCCCTCACCCTGCTCAATTTTGTCATCACCCTGCTCACTTATTCCCTCTCACTACTCAATTGTGCACTCACAGTGCTCCATTGTGTCATAACACTGCTTCTTTTGCCATCACAGTGCTCCATTCTGTCCTCACACTTCTCCAAGTTGCCATATATTGCTCCATTTTGTCATCACACTGCTCCACTGTGTCAGCACACTGCTCCACTATGTCATCACGCTGCTCCTTTGTGCTGTCACACTTCTCCAATGTTTCATCACAGTGCTCCACTTTGCCCTCACTCTGCTACCTTGTGTCATCACACTGCTCCATTGTTTCATCACAAATCTCCACTGTGCAATTACACTGATTCATTGTGCCCTCATACCACTCCATTCTGCCATAACACTGCTCCATTTTGTCATCAAACTGCTCCATTGTGCCATCCCTCTGCTATACTGTGACACCACTCTGCTCCATTTTGTCATGATACTGCTCCTCTGTGTCTTCACTCTTGTCCATTGTGTCATCGTGCTGCTCCATTTTGTCCTAACACTGCTCCTTTGCTCCATGACATAGCTGCATTGTAACCTCACACTGCTATATTTAGCCGTAACAATGCTCCATTGTGTCATCATACTGTTACTTTGTGTCATCACACTGTTTCATTCTGCCATCTCTCTGCTCCATTGTGGTCTCACACAGCTCGTTGTGGACCCACAAACCTCCACTGACTCCTCACACTGTTAAAATGTGTCATCACACTGCTCCATTGTGCCCTAACACCTTACGATTTTCTCATCACACTGCTCCACTGTGTCATCACACTGCTCCACTGTCTCATCACAAAGCTCCATTGTGTCATCACACTGCTCCTCTGTGTCTTCATTCTGCTGCTTTGTGTCATCACACTGTCCATTGTGCCCTCACACTGCTACATTGTGTCATCGTGCTGCTCCATTGTTCCCTCAAACTGCTCCATTTTGCCATTACTTTGCTACCTTGTGCCATCACACTGCTCCATTTTGCCATTATTCTGCTCCATTGTGTCATCACAATGCTCCATTGTGCAATCACACTGCTAAATTGTAGCAACACAGTGCTCCGTTGTGTCATTGCACTACTCCATTGTGCTATCAAACTGCAGCATTGTGTCATCCCATGGCTCCATTGTGCCTTCACATTCCTCAATTGTGCCCTAACCCTGACCCACTTTGACCTCACACTACTCCATTGTGCCATCACACTGCTCCATTGTGCCCTCAAACTAATCCATTGTGCCATCACACTGCACCATTTTGTTCTCACACTCATTCTTTGTGATCTTGTACTGCTCAATTTTGACCTCACACTTCTCCATTGTGTTCACACTGGTCTATTTTGCCCTCACACTGCTCCATTTTGCCATCACACTGCTCTATTCTGTCCACAAAGTGGTCCAATGTTCCCTCACACTGCTCCATTGAGCCCTCACACTGCTACATTGTACCCTCACACTGCTACATTTATCCATAACACTGCTGCATTGTTCTCTCACACTGCTATATTTAGCAGTCACACTGCTCCTTTGTGTCATCATACTGCTCTTTGTGTCATCACACTGCTCCATTGTGCAATCACACTGCTCCATTGTGCCCTCCCATTGCTCCATTTTGTCATCACGCTGCTCCATTGTGTCGTCACACTGCTCCATTTTCCCTCAGAGTGCTAAATTGTGTCATCACACTGCTCCATTTTGTCATCACACTGCTTCATTGTGCCAAAACACTGGTCCATTGTGTCACCACGCTGCTCCATTGTGTCATCTCACAGCTCCATTGTGCCCTCACACTGCTCCATTTTGCTATCACAGTTCTCTATTTTGTCATCACAATGCTCCATTGAGCCATCACACTGCTCCATTGTGGCCTCACCATGGTACATTGTGTAATCACCATGCTACATTTTGCCCTCACACTGCCTCTTTGTGTCACCACACTGCTCCATTGTGAAATCACCATGCTACATTTTGCCCTCACACTGCCTCTTTGTGTCACCACACTGCTCCATTTTGTCCTCACACTGCTCCATTGTGCCCTCACAGTGCTCCACTGTGCAATCACCCTGCTCCATTGTGCCATCACTCTGCTCCATTGTGTCATGACGCTGCTCCACTGTTCCCACACATTGCTCCATTGTGCCCTCAGAGTGCAAAATTGTATCATCACACTGCTCCACAGTCTTATCACACTTCTCCATTGTGTCATCAAACTGCTCCATAATGCCCTCACACTGCACCATTTCTCCCCTCATATTGCTCCATTGTATCCTCACACTGCTCCACTGTGCACTCAGACAGCTCCATTTTGTAATCACTATGCTAGATTTTGCCCTCACAGTGCTTCATTGTGCCCGCACAGTGTTCCATTGTGCCCACACACTGCTCCATTGTGACATCACAGTGCTCAATTGTGCCATCACGTTGGTCCATTGAGCTATCACACTGCTCCTTTGTGTCACCACACTGCACCCTTGTGCCGTCAAACTGCTCCATTTTGCCATCACACTGCTCCGTTTTGCCCTCGCCCTGAAACATTGTGCCCTCACACTGTTTGATTGTGCCCTCACACTTCTAAATTGTGTGCTCATACTGCTCCATTGTGCCATCACTCTGCTCCATTGTGTCATCACACTGAGCAACTGTTCCTTCACATTGGTCCATTGTGCCCTCACAGTGCTAAATTGTGTCATCACACTGCTCCATTGTGTCATCAAACTGCTCCATTGAGCCCTCACACTGCACCATTTGTGCCCTCATACTGCTCCACTGTATCCACACAATGCTCCATTTTGCACTCACACAGCTCCATTTTGTCCTCACACTGCTCCATTGTGCCCTCACACTTCTCCTTTGTGAAATTACTCTGCTCAATTGTGTCTTCACACTGCTCCATTGTGTCATCATGCTACTCTATTGTTCCTTCACATTGATCCATTGTGTCCTCACAGTCCTAAATTGTGTCATCACACTCCACCATTGTGTTGTCACACTGCTTCATTGTGTCATCACACTGTGCCATTGTGCCCTCACACTGCTCCATTTTTCCCACATACTGCTGCACTGGGTGCTCACAGTGCTCCATTTTGCCATCACTCTGATCCATTGCCAACACAGCTCATCCATTGTATCATCACGTTGCTCCATTGGGTCTTCATACTGCTCCATTGTGCCCTCACACTAATCCATTGTGTAATCACACTGCTCAATTTTGTCCTCACACTGTGCCATGGCAATCTTGTGCTACTCAATTATGAGCTCACATTGCTCCATTGTGTTCACACTGGTCCATTGTGCCCTCACACTGCTCTATTGTGCCATGACACTGATCCACTGTGTCCACAAACTGGTCCATTGTTCCCTCACACTGATGCACTGTACTCTCACACTGTTCCATTGGGCCATAACACTGATGCATTGTCCCCTCACGCTGCTATATTTCGCCCTCACACTGCTCCATTGTGTCATCATACTGCTCCTTTGTGTCATCACACTGCTGCAATTTCCCCACACACTGCTTCATTGTGTCATCACACTGCACCATTGTGAGGACACACTGCTCCATTTTGCCCTCACAATGCTCCATTGTGCCCTCATACTGCTCCATTGTGTCCTCAAAGACTTCCATTGTGCCCTCACACCACTTCATTGTGCTCTCACACTGCTTCATTGTGTCATCACGCTGCTCCATTGTGTCATCACACTGCTTCATCGTGCCATCACACTGCTCCATTTTGCTCTCACAGTGCTAAATTTTGTCATCACCATGCTCATTTGTGTTATCACACTGCTTCATTGCGCCATCACCCTGCTCCATTGTGTCATCACACTGCCCCACTGTGTCCTCACACTGGTCCATTGTTCACTCACACAGCTCCGTTTTGTCATAACACTTTTACATTGCACCCTCAGAGTGCTCCATTGTGCCCTCACACTGCTCCATTGTGCCCACACACACTCCATTGTGTCATCACCCTGCTCGATTGTGCCAACACATTGGTCCATTGTGCCATCACACTGCTCCACTGTGTTTTCACGCTGCTCCGTTGTGTCATCACACTGCTCCATTGTTCCCTCACACCGCTCCTTTGTGCCTTCAAACTGTTCCATTGTGTGAACACCAATCTCCATTGTGTCATCGCTCTGATCCATTGTGCACACACTCTGCTCCATCGCGCCATTACAATCCTCCATTGAGACATTACACTGCTCCACTGTCCATTCACGCTGCTCCATTGTGTCATCAAACTGCTGCATTTTATCATCACACTGCTCCATTTTTCCCTGACACTGCTCAAATGTGCCATCATGCTGTTCCATTGTGTCCTCACCCTGCTACATTGTTTTTTCACGCTTCACCTTTGTGTCATCACGCTGGGATATTGTGCTGACACTCTGCTCCATTTTGCCATCACACTGCTCCATTGTGTCAAGACAATTCTCCTTTGTGCCAGCACACTGGTCCATTGTGCCATCATACTGCTCCATTGTTTCATCAAACTGCTCCACTGTGCCAACACACTGATCCATTATGCCATCACAGTGCTATATTTTGTCATCACACTGCTCCGTTGTGCCAGCACACTGCTCCAGAGTGTCATCACACTGTTCCACTGTGTCATCACTTTGATCCACTGAACCATCATGCTGCTCCATTGTGCTCTCACGATGCTCCGTTGTGTCATCACACTGCTCCATTGTGCTCTCAGACAGCTCCATTTTGAACCCACACATCACGATTGTCTCCCCACACTGGTTTTGTCATAACATTGCTCTATTGTGGCATCACAAAGCTTCATTGTGCCATCAATCTGCTCCATTGTTTCATCACACTGCTCATTTGTTCCCTTTCACTGCTCAATTGTGCACTCACAGTGCTCCATTGTGTCATCACACTGATTCTTGTGCCATTACAGTGCTCCATTCTGTCATCACACTGCTCCAAGTTGCAATACATTGTTCCATTGTGTCATCACACTGCTCCACTCTGTCAGCACACTGCTCCACTGTGTCATCACGCTGCTCCATTGTGCCATCACACTGCTCCATTGTGCCCTCAATCTGCTTTCTTGTGTCATCACACTGCTCACTTTTGTCATCACAATGCTCCACTGTGCAATTACACTGATTCATTGTGCCCTCACACCGCTCCATTGAGCCCTAACACTGCTCCATTGTGTCATCAAACTGTTCCATTGTGCCATCCCTCTGCTCCATTGTGACATCACTCTGCTCCATTGTGTCATCACACTGGTCCTCTCTGTCTTCACTCTGGTCCATTGTGTCAACACTCTGTTCAGTTGTGTCCTAACACTGCTCCATTGTTCCCTCACACTGCTGCATTGTCCCCTCACACTGCTATATTTAGCCCTCACATTGCTCCATTGTGTCATCATACTGCATTTTGTGTAATCACACTGCTCCATTGTGCCATCTCACTGTGCCATTGTGCTCTCACACAGCTCCGTTTAGGACCCACAATCACACCACTCCATTGTGCCATCACATTGCTCCTGTGTGTCTTCACACTGTTCCACTGTGACATCACACTGCTTCACCGTGTCGTCATGCTTCTCCATTGTGTTATAACGCTGCTCTTTGTGTCATCACACTGCTCCATTGTGACATCTCACTGCTCCATTTTGCTCTCACATAGCTCCATTATGGACGCACACATCTCTATTGTCTCCTCACAGTGATACATTGTGACCTCACAGTGTACCCTTGTGCCCTCACACTGCTCCATTGTTTCCTAACACCTTTTGATTTTCTCATCACACTGCTCATTTGTGACATCACACTTCTCCATTTTGTCATCCCAGGGCTCCATTTTGCCCTCACACTGGTTGATTGTGTCATCACACTGATCCACTGTGACGGCCACTGCTCAATTTTGCCCTCACACTGCACCATTGTGTCATCACACTGCTCCATTGTGCCGTCACCCTGGTCCATTGTGCCCTCACACTTCTCCATTGTGAAAATACTCTGCTCAGTTGTGTCATCACACTGCTCCATTGTGTCACCATGCCACTCTATTGTTCCCTCACATTGCTCCATTGTGCCCTCAGAATGCTAAATTGTGTCATCACACTCCTCCATTGTGTTGTCACACTGCTATATTGTGTCATCACACTTCGCCATTGTGCCCTCACACTGCTCCATTGTACCCTCCTACTGCTCCACTGGGTCCTCACCCTGTTCCATTGTGCCGTCACACTGCTCCATTGTGCCAACACAGCTCATCCACTGTGTCATCACACTGCTCCCTTGTGCTCTCACACTGCTCCATTGGGCCATAACACTGCTGCATTGTCCCCTCACACTGCTATATTTAGCCCTCACACTGCTCCATTGTGTCATCATACTGCTCCTTTGTGTCATCACACTGCTCCATTGTGCCCTCACACTAGTGCATTGTCCCCTCACACTGCTATATTTATCCCTCACACTGCTCCATTGTGTCATCATAATGCTCCTTTGTGTCCTCACACTTCTCCATTATGCCCTCTCACCGCTCCATTGTGTTCTCACTCAGCTCCATTTTGGACACACACAGCTCCATTTGCTCCTCAAACTTGTACATTGTGTCATCACACTGCTTGATTGTTCCATCATACTGCTCCAGTGTGTCATCATACTATTCCACTGTGACATCACATCACTCCACTGTGTCATCATGCTCCTCGACTGTGTTATCACGCTGCTCCATTGTGTCATCACAATGCTCCTTTGTGATATCACACTGCTCCATTGTGCTCTCACACAGCTCCATTTTGGACACACACTGCTCCATTGTTTCTTCAAACTGGTACATTGTGCCCTCACAGTGCTCCCTTGTGCCATCACACTGCTCCATTGTTCCCTAACATCTTTCGATTTTCTCATTACACTGCTCATTTGTGACATCAGCCTTCTCCATTGTGTCATCATAGGTCTCCATTGTGCCCTCACACTGGTTAATTGTGTCATCACATTGATCCAATGGGCCTGCCCACTGCTCAATTGTCCGCTCTCACTGATCAATTTTGTCATCAAACTGCTCCATTGTGTCCTCACACTGCTCCATTAGGCCCCCACAATTCTCCATTGTGAAATTACTCTGCTCAATCTTGTCATCACACTGCTTCATTGGGCCATAACACTGCTGCATTGTTCCCTCACACTGCTATATTTAGCCCCCACACTTCTCCATTCTGTCATCATACTGCTCCTTTGTGTCATCACACTGCTCTATTGTGCTCTCACACAGCTCCATTTTGGACCCACACAGCTCCATTGTCTCCTCACACTGGTACATTGTGACATCACACTGCTCCATTGTGCCAACACAGCTCATCCATTGTGTCATCATGCTGATCCATTGTGCCTTTGTACTGCTCCATTGGGCCCTCACACTGCTCCATTGTGCCATCACACTGCTCCATTTTGCCAACAGAGCTCATCCATTGTGTCATCACACTGATCCATTGTGTTTTTGTACTGCTTCATTGTGCCCTCACACTGCTCCATTGTATCCTCACACTCTGACATTGTGATCTTGTGCTACTCAATTCTGACCTCACATTGCTCCATTATATTCACACAGGTTCATTCTGCCATCACTCTGCTCTATTGTGCCATCACACTGCTCCATTGGGACAACAAACTGGTCCATTGTTCCATCACACTGCTCCATTGTGCTCTCACACTGCTCCATTTGTCCATAGCACTGCTGCATTGTCCTCTCACACTGCTACATTTAGCCCTCACATTGTCCCATTTTGTCATCATACTGCTCCTTTGTGTCATCACACTGCTCCATTGTGCCCACACACTGCTACATTTTGCCCTCGCAATGCTCCATTGTGATACCACACTGCTCCACTGTGCCTCATACTGCTCCATTGAATCATCACACTCCTCCAGGGTGCCCTCACGCTTCTCCATTTTGTCCACACCCTGCAACATTTTGCCATCACACTGCTCCATTTTGTCATCACACTGCTCCTTTGTTCCCTCACATTGCTCAACTATGCATTCAGAGTGCTCTATTGTGACATTACACTACTCCATTGTGTCATCAAACTCCTCCATTATTCCCTCACACTGCTCCATTGTGTGATCACAGTGCTCCATTGTGCCATCACACTGCTCTATTATGCCCAAACAATGCTCCAAGTTGTCATCACCATGCTCCATTGTGTCCTCAAACTGCTCCATTGTGCTCTCACACTTCTCCTTTGTGCCCTCACACTACTACATTGTATCATACTACTCCATTGTGTCATCACGTTGCTCCATTGTGTCTTCATAGGGCTCCCTGGTGCCCTCACAATCCATTGTGTCATCACACTGCTCCATTGTGCCCCCACACTCTGCCATTGCGATCTTGTGCTACTCAATTTTGACCTCACATTGCTCCATTGTGTTCACACTGGTCCAATGTGCCCTCACACTGCTCTATTGTACAATCACACTGGTACATTAAGCCCAAAATCTAGTCCATTTTCCTTCACACTGCTCCATTGTGCTCTCACATTGCTCCATTGGGCCATAACACTGCTGCATTGTCCCTTCACACTGCTATATTTAGCCCTCACACTGCTCCATTGTGTCATCATACTGCTCCTTTGTGTCATCACACTGCACCACTGTGCCCTCACCCTAGTGCATTGTCCTCTCACAATGCTATATTTAGCCCTCACACTGCTCCATTGTGTCATCATACTGCTAATTTGTGTCATCACACTTCTCCATTGTGAACTCTCACTGTTCCATTGTGCTCTCACTCACCTCCATTTTGCAACCACACAGCTCCATTTTCTCCACAAACTTGTACTTTGTGTCATCACACTGCTCCATTGTGCCATCACACTGCTCGAGTGTGTCATCACACTATTCCACTGTGACATCACATCACTCCAATGTGTCTTCATGTTCCTCCACTGTGTTATCACGCTGCTTCTTTGTGTCATCACAATGCTCCATTGTGACATCACACTGCTCAATTTTGCTCTCACACAGCTCCATTTTGGACGCTCACAGCTGCATTGTCTCTTCACACTGGTACATTGTGCCCTCACAGTGCTCCCTTGTGGCATCACACTGCTCCATTGTGCCCTAACACCTTTCGATTTTCTCATTACACTGCTCATTTGTGACATCACATTTCTCCATTCTGTCATCACAGGGCTCCATTGTACCCTCACACTAGTTCATTGTGTCATCACACTGATCCACTGTGCCTGCCCACTGCTCAATTGTGCCCTCACACTGCTCAATTTTGTCATCACACTGCTCCATTGTGTCGTCACACTGCTCCATTGTGCTTCCACATTCTCCATTGTGAAATTACTCTACTCAATTTAGCCCTCAAACTGCTCCATTGTGTCATCTTACTGCTCCTTTGTGTCATCACCCTGCTCCATTTTGCCCACACACTGATCCATTGCGCCCTCACAATGCTCCATTGTGACCTCACTCTGCTCCATTTTGCCCTCACAATGCTGCATTGTGTCATCACATTGCTCCATTGTGCCATCCCTCTGCTCTGTTGTGCCATCACTCTGCTCCATTGTGTCATCACACTGCTCCTCTGTGTCTTCACTCTGATCCATTGTGTCATCACTCTGCTCCATTGTGTCCTCACACTGCTACATTGTGCGCTCACACTGCTCCATTGGGCCAGAACACTGCTGCATAGTGCCCTCACACTGCTATATTTAGCCTTCACACTGCTCCTTTGTGTCATTATACTCCTCATTTGTGTCATCATACTGATCCATTGTGCTCTCACCCAGCTCCATTTTGGACGCCCACAGCTCCATTGTCTCCTCACAGTGGTACATTGTGCCCTCACAGTGCTCTCTTGTGCCCTCACACTGCTCCATTGTGCACAAAAACCTTTCCATTTTCCCATCACACTGCTCGTTTGTGACATCACACTTCTCCATTTTGTCATCACAGGGATCCATTGTACCCTCACACTGGTTCACTGTGTCATCACACTGAGCCACTGTGCCCGCCCACTGCTCAATTGTGACCTCACACAGCTCCATTGTGCCGTCACAGTTCTCCATTGTGCCCTCACACTTCTCCATTGTGAAATTACTCTGCTCAATTGAGACATCACAGTGCTCCATTGTGTCAACATGCCACTCTATTTTTCCCTCACATTGCTCCATTGTGCCCTCACAGTGCTAAATTGTGTCATCACTCTCCTGCATTGTGTTGTCACACTGCTTCATTATGTCATCACACTGCGCCATTGTGCCCTCACACTGCTCCATTGTACCCTCCTACTGCTCCACTGGGTCCTCGCACTGCTCCATTGTGCCATCACACTGCTCCATTGTTCTAACACTGCTCATCCATTGTGTCATCACGCTGCTCCATTGTTTCTTCATATTGCACCATTGTGCCTTCACACTAATCCATTGTGTCTTCACACTGCTCCTTTCTGCCCTCACACTCTGCCATTGCAATCTTTTGCTACTCAATTTTGACCTCACATTGCTCCATTGGTTCACCCTGGTCCATTGTGACCTCATACTCCTCTATTGTGCCATCACACTGCTCAATTGTGTCCACAACCTGGTCCATTCTTGCCTCACACCATTCCATTGTGCTCTCACACTGCTCCATTGGGAGATAACACTGCTGCATTGTCCCCTCAAACTGCTATATTTAGCCATCACACTGCTCCATTGTGTCATCATTCTGCTCCTTTGTGTCATCAAACTTCTCCATTGTGCCAACACAGTTCACCCATTGTGTCATCACGCTGCTCCATTGTGTCTTCATACTGCCCCATTGGGCCCTGACACTAATCCTTTGTGTCATCACACTGCTCCATTGTGCCCTCACACTCTGCCATGAGGATCTTTTGCTACTAAATTTTGACCTCACTTTGCTCCATTGTGTTCACACTGGTCCATTGTGCCCTCAAACTGCTATATTGTGCCATCATACTGCTCCATTGTGTCCACAAACTGGTCCGTTGTTTCCTCATACTGCTCCATTGTGCTCTCACACTCCTTCACTGGGTCATAACACTGCTGCATTGTCTCCTCACACTACTATATTTAGCCCACACACTGCTCCATTGTGCTCTCACAGTGCTCCATTGGGCCATAACACTGCTGCATTGTTCACTCACACTGCTATACTTAGCCCTCACATGGCTGGATTCTGTCATCATACTGCTACTTTGTGTCAAAACACTGCTCCATTGTCCCAACACAGCTCATCCATTGTGCCATCACACTGTTCTATTATGCCCAAGACCTGCTCCATATTGTCATCACCATGGTCCATTGTGTCCTCACACTCCTCCATTGTGCTCTCACACTTCCCCTTTGTGCCCTTACACTGCTCCATTTTGCCCTCACACTACTACATTGTGCCATCACACTGCTCCATTGTGTCATCATGCTGCTCCATTGTGTCTTCATACTGCTGCCTTTTGCCCTCACACTAAACCATTGTGTCATCACACTGCTCCACTGTGTCATCATACTGCTTCATTGTGCCATCACAGTGCTCCATTGTGCCATCACACTGCTCTATTATGCCCAAACCGTGCTCCATATTGTCATCACCATGCTCCATTGTGTCCTCAAACTGCTCCCTTGTGCTCTCACACTTCTCCTTTGTGCCCAACACTGCTCATTTTTCCCTCACACTACTACATTGTGTCATCACACTGCTCCATTGTGCCATCCCTCTGCTTTATTGTGCCATCACTCTGCTCCATTGTGTCATCACACTGCTCCTCAGTGTCTTCACTCTGGTACATTGTGTCATCACGCTGCTCCATTGTGTCCTCATACTGCTACCTTGTGCGCTCACACTGCTCCATTGGGCCAGAACACTGCTGCATAGTCCCCTCACACTGCTATATTTATTCTTCACACTGCTCCTTTGTTTCATCATACTCCTCATTTGTGTCATCACATTGATCCATTGTGCTCTCACCCAGCTCTATTTTGGACGCACACAGCTCCATTGTCTCCTCACAGTGGTACATTGTGCCCTCACAGTACTCCCTTGTGCCCTCACACTGCTCCATTGTGCACAAAAACCTTTCCATTTTCCCATCACACTGCTCATTTGTGACATCACACTTCTCCATTTTGTCATCACAGGGCTCCATTGTGCCCTCACACTGGTTCACTGTGTCATCACACTGAGCCACTGTGCCCACCAACTGCTCAATTGTGCCCTCACACTGCTCCATTGTGTCATCACACAGCTCCATTTTGCCGTCACAGTTCTCCATTGTGCCCTCACACTTCTCCATTGTGAAATTACTCTGCTCAATTGAGACATCACAGTGCTCCATTGTGTCAACATGCCACTCTATTTTTCCCTCACATTGCTCCATTGTGCCCTCACAGTGCTAAATTGTGTCATCACTCTCCTGCATTGTGTTGTCACACTGCTTCATTATGTCATCACACTGTGCCATTGTGCCCTCACGCTGCTCCATTGTACCCTCCTACTGCTCCACTGTGTCCTCACACTGCTCTTATGCCCAAACCGTGCTCCATATTGTCATCACCATGCTCCATTGTGTCCTCAAACTGCTCCATTGTGCTCTCACACTTCTCCTTTGTGCCCTAACACTGTTCATTTTGCCCTCACACTATTACATTGTGCATTCACACTGCTCCATTATGTCATCACGTTGCTCCATTGTGTCTTCATACTGCTCCCTTGTGCCTGCTGCCTTTTTCTCTAACACTAAACCATTGTGTCATCACACTGCTCCATTGTGTCATCATACTGCTTCATTGTGCCATCACAGTGCTCCACTGTGCCATCACATTGCTCTATTATGCCCAAACCATGCTCTATTTTGTCATCACCATGCTCCATTGTGTCCTCAAACTGCTCCATTGTGCTCACACACAGCTCCATTTTGGACGCAAACAGCTCCATTGTCTCCTCATAGTAGTACATTGTGCACTCTGAGTGCTCCCTTGTGCTCTCATACGGCTCCATTGTGCACTAACACATTTTGATATTCTCATCACACTGCTCATTTGTGACATCACGCTTCTCCACTTTGTTATCACACTGATCCACTGTGCCCACCCATTGCTCAATTGTGCCCTGACACTGTTCCATTGTGTCATCACACTGCTCCATTTTGTCATCACACAGCTCCATTGTGCCGTCACACTTCTCCATTGTGCCCTCATACTTCTCCGTTGTGAAATTACTCTGCTCACTTGTGTCATCACAGTGCTCCATTGTGTCATCAAGCCACTCTATTGTTCCCTCACATTGCTCCATTGTGGCCTCCCAGTGCTAAATTGTGTCATCTCACTCCTCCATTGTGTTGTCACACTGCTTCATTGTGTCACCACACTGCTCCATTGTGCCCTCACACTGCTCCATTGTACCCTCCTACTGCTCCACTGGGCCCTCACACTGCTCCATTGTGCCCTCACACTGCTCCATTGTACCATCCTACTGCTCCACTGCGCCCTCACACTGCTCCATTGTGCCATCACACTGCTCCATTATGCCAACACAGCGCATCCATTGTGTCATCACGCTGCGCCATTGTTTTTTCATACTGCACCATTGTGCCCTCACTCTAATCCATTGTGACTTCACACTGCTTCTTTGTGCCACATACTCAGCCATTGCAGTCTTTTGCTACTCAATTTTGACCTCACATTTCTCCATTGTTTTCACCCTGGTACATTGTAACCTCATACTACTCTATTGTGCCATCACACTGCTCAATTGTGTCCACAACCTGGTCCATTCTTCCCTCACAATGATCCACTGTGCTCTCATACTGCTCCATTGGGCCATAACACTGCTGCATTGTAACCTCAAACTGCTATATTTAGCCATCACACTGCTCCATTGTGCCAACACAGCTCATCCATTATGTCATCGCACTGCTCCATTGTGTCTTCATACTGCTCCATTGTATCTTCACACTAATCCATTGTGTCATCACACTGCTCCTTTTTGCCCTCAAACTCTGCCATTGCGATCTTGTGCTACTCAATTTTGAACTCACATTGCTACATTGTGTTCACCCTGGTCCATTGTGAGCTCATACTGCTCTATTGTGCCATCACACTGCTCCATTGTGTCCACAACCTGGTCCATTCTTCCCTCACACTGTTCCATTGTACTCTAACAATGCTCCATTGGGCCATAACACTGTTGCATTGTCCTCTCAAACTGCTATTGTGCCATCAATCTGCTCCTTTGTGTCATCACACTGCTCCATTTTTCTCTCACACAGCTCCATTTTGGACCCACACAGCTCCATTGTCTCCTCATAGTGGTACATTGAGCCTGTTGTGCGCCATTGTGCACAAACACCTTTCGATTTTCTCATCACACTGGTCATTTGTGACATCACACTTCCCCAATTTGTCATCACAGGTCTCCATTGTGCCCTCACACTGGTTCACTGTGTGATTAAACTGATCCTCTGTGCTGGCCCACTGCTCCATTGTGTCATCACATTGCTCCATTGTGTCATCACACAGCTCTATTGTGCCATCACACTTCTCCATTGTGCCCTCACACTTCTCCATTGTGAAATTACTCTGTTCACTTGTGTCATCACAGTGCTCCATTGTGTCATCATGCCACTCTATTGTTCCCACACATTGCTCCATTGTGCCCTCACAGTGCTAAATTGTGTCATCACACTCCTAGATTGTGTTGTCACACTGCTTCTTTTTGTCATCACACTGCACCATTGTACCCTCACACTGCTCCATTGTACCCTCCTACTGCTCCACTGGGTCCTCGCAATGCTCCATTGTGCCATCACAATGCTCCATTGTGCCAACACAGCTCATCCATTGTGTCATGACGCTGCTCCATTGTTTCTTCATACTGCACCATTGTGCTTTCACACTAATCCATTGTGTCTTCACTCTGTTTCTTTGTGCCCTCACACTTGCATTGCAATCTTTGCTACTCAATTTTGACAGCACATTGCTCCATTGTGTTCTCCCTGGTCCATTGTGAACTCATACTGCTCTATTGTGCCATCACACTGCTCAATTGTGTCCACAACCTGGTCCATTCTTCCCTCACAATGTTCCATTGTGCTCTCATACTGCTCCATTGGGCCATAACACTGCTGCATTGTAACCTCAAACTGCTAAATTTAGCCATCACACTGCTCCATTGTGTCATCAATCTGCTCCTTTTTGTCATCACACTGCTCCATTTTTCTCTCACACAGCTCCATTTTGGACCCACACAGCTCCATTGTCTCCTCACACTGGTACACTGTATCATCACACTACTCCATTGTGCCATCACACTGCACCATTGTGAGAACACAGCTCATTCACTGTGTCATCACGCTGCTCCATTGTGTCTTCATACTGCTCCATTGGGCCCTCACACTAATCCTTTGTGTCATCACACTGCTCCATTGTACCCTCACACTCTGCTATTAGGATCTTTTGCTACTAAATTTTTACCACACATTGCTCCATTGTGTTCACACTGGTCCATTGTGCCCTCAAACTGCTATATTGTGCCATCATATTGCTACATTGGGTCCACAAACTGGTCCAATTTTTCCTCATACTGCTCCATTGTGCTCTCACACTGCTTCACTGGGTCATAACACTGCTGCATTGTCCCCCCACACTGCTATATTTAGCCCACACAATGCTCCGTTGTGCTCTCACAGTGCTCCATTGGGCCATAACACTGCTGCATTGTTCCCTCACACTGCTATATTTAGTCCTCACATGGCTGGATTCTGTCACCATACTGCTCCTTTGTGTAAAAACACTGATCCACTCTGCACTCAGACAGCTCTATTTTGGACCCACAGAGGTCAATTGTCTCCTCACACTGGTATGTTGTGTCATCACACTGCTCCATTGTGCCATCACACTGCTCCATTGTGCCAACACAGGTCATCCATTGTGTCATCAAGCTGCTCCATTGTGTCTTCATACTGCTCCATTGTGCCCTCACACTAATCCGTTGTGTCATCACACTGCTCCATTGTGCCCTCACACTCTGCCTTTGTCAACTTGTGCTACTCAATTTTGACCTCACATTGCTCTGTTGTGTTCACACTGGTATATTTTGCCCTCAATCTGCTCTATTGTGCCATCAAACAGCTCCAATGGGTCCAGTTACTGGTCCATTGTTCCCTTACACTGCTCCATTGTGCTCTCACACTGCTCCATTGGGCCATAACACTGCTGCATTGTCCCCTCACACTGTTATATTTAGCCTTCACACTGCTTCTTTGTGTCATCATACTGCTCATTTGTGTCATCACACTGCTGCATTGTGCTCTCACACAGCTCCATTTGGGATGCAAACAGCTACATTGTCTCCCCATAGTGATACATTGTGCCCTCTCAGTGCTCCCTTGCGCCCTCATATGGCTCCACTGTGCACTGACACCTTTCAATTTTCTCATCACACTGCTCACTTGTGACATCACACTGCTCTATTTTGTCATCACAGCGATCCATTGTGCCCTCACACTGGTTCACTGTGTCATCACACTGATCCACTGTGCCCGCCCAATGCTCAATTGTGCCTTCACACTGCTCCATTGTGTTATCACACAGGTCCATTGTACCATCACACTTCTCCATTGTGTCCTCACACTTCTCCATTGTGAAATTACTCTGCTCACTTGTGTCATCACAGTGCTACATTGTGTCATCATGCCACTATATTATTCCCACATATTGCTCCATTGTGCCCTCACAGTACTAAATTGTGTCATCACACTCCTCGATTGTGTTGTCACACTGCTTTTTGTGTCATCACACTGCACCATTGTGCACTCACACTGCTCCATTGAAAACTCCTACTGCTCCACTGGGTCGTCACACAGCTCCATTGTGCCATCACATTGCTCCATTGTCCCAATACAGCTCATCCATTGTGTCATCACGCTGCTCCACTGTTTCTTCATACTGCAACATTGTGCCCTCACACTAATCCATTGAGTCTTCACACTGCTCCTTTGTGCCCTCACACTCAGCCATTGCAAACTTTTGCTACTCAATTTTGACATCACATTGCTCCATTGTATTCCCCCTGGTCCATTGTGAACTCATACTGCTCTATTGTGCCATCACACTGCTCAATTGTGTCCACAACCTGGCCATTTTTTCCCTCACACTGTACCATTGTGCTCTCACACTGCTCCATTGGGCCATAACACTGGAGCCTTGTCCCATCATTCTGCTCCTTTGTGTCATCACACTGTTCCATTGTGCCAACACAGCTCATCCATTGTGTCATCACGCTGCTCCGTTCTGTCGTCATACTGCTCCATTGTGCCTTCACACTAATCCATTGTGTCATCACAGTGCTCCTTTGTGCCCTCACACTCTGCCACTGTGATCTTGTGGTACTCAATTTTGACCTCACATTGCTCCATTGTGTTCACCCTGGTCCATTGTGAGTTCATACTGCTCTATTGTGCCATCACACTTCTCCATTGTGTCGAAAACCTGGTACATTCTTCCCTCACACTGTTCCACTGTACTCTAACAATGCTCCATTGGTCCATAACACTGTTGCATTGTCCTCTCAAACTGCTATATTTAGCCATCACACTGCTCCATTGTGTCATCAATCTGCTCCTTTGTGTCATCGCACTGCTCCATCGTGCCCTCACACTGCTCCATTTTTCTCTCACACAGCTCCATTTTGGACCCACACAGCTCCATTGTCTCCTCACACTGGTACACTGTGTCATGACATTGCTTCATTGTGCCATCACACTGCGCCATTTTGGACCCACACAGCTACATTGTCTCCTCACACTGGTACACTGTGTTATGACATTGCTTCATTGTGCCATCACACTGCGCCATTTTGCCAACACAGCTCATCCATTGTGTCAGCACGCTGCTCCATTGTGTCTTCATATTGCACCATTGTGCCAACTCAGCTCATCCACTGTGTCATCACCCTGCTACATTGTGTCTTCATACTGCTCCATTGGGCCCTCACACTCTGCCATTAGGAACTTTTGCTACTAAATTTTGACCTCACTTTGCTCCATTGTGTTCACACTTGTCCATTGTGCCCTCAAACTGCTATATTGTGCCATCACACTGCTCCATTGGGTCCATGAACTGGTCCATTGTTTACTCATACTGCTCCATTTTGCTCTCACACTGCTTCACTTGGTCATAACACTGCTGCATTATCCCCTCACTCTGCTATATTTAGCTCAAACACTGCTCCATTGCACTCTCACGCTGCTCCATTGGGCCATACCACTGCTGCATTTTTCACTCACACTGCTCTATTTAGCCATCACATGGCTGGGTTCTGTCACCATACTGCTACTTTGTGTCAAAACACTGATCCACTTTGCTCTCACACAGCATTATTTTGGACCCACAGAGCTCAATTGTCTCCTCACACTGGTACGTTGTGTCATCACACTGCTCCATTGTGCCATCACACTGCTCCATTGTGCCAACACAGCTCATCCATTGTGTCATCACACTGCTCCATTGTGTCTTCATACTGCTCCATTGTGCCCTCACACTAATCCGTTGTGTCATCACACTGCTCCATTGTGCCCTCACACTCTGCCTTTGTCATCTTGTGTTACTCAATTTTGACCTCACATTGCAGTGTTCTCTTCAAACTGGTATATTTTGCCCTCACTCTGCTCTATTATGCCATCAAACTGCTCCAATGGGTCCAGTTACTGGTCCATTGTTCCCTTACACTGCTCCATTGTGCTCTCACACTGCTCCATTGGGCCATAACACTGCTGCGTTGTCCCCTCACACTGCTATATTTAACCTTCACACTGCTCCTTTGTGTCATCATACTGCTCATTTGTGTCATCACACTGCTTCATTGTGCTCTCACACAGCTCCATTTTGGACGCAAACAGCTACATTGTCTCCTCATAGTGATACATTGTGCCCTCTCAGTGCTTCCTTGTGCCCTCATACGGCTCCAATGTGCACTAACACCTTTCAATTTTCTCATCACACTGCTCACTTGTGACATCACACTGCTCTATTTTGTCATCACAGCGATCCATTGTGCCCTCAATCTGCTTCACTGTGTCAACACACTGATCCACTGTGCCCGCCCACTGCTCAATTGTGCCTTCACACTGTTCCATTGTATCATCACACACGTCCATTATGCCGTCACACTTCTCCATTGTGTCCTCACACTTCTCCATTGTGAAATTACTCTGCTCACTTTTGTCATCACAGTGCTCTATTGTGTCCTCATGCCACTATATTATTCCCTCACATTGCTCCATTTTGCCCACACAGTGCTAAATTGTGTCATCACACTCCTCGATTGTGTTGTCACACTGCTATTTGTGTCATCACACTGAACAATTGTGCACTCACACTGCTCCATTGTACACTCCTACTGCTCCACTGGGTCGTCACACTGCTCCATTGTGCCATCACATTGCTCCATTGTGCCAATACAGCTCATCCATTGTGTCATCACGCTGCTCCACTGTTTCTTCATACTGCAACATTGTGCCCTCACACTAATCCATTGAGTCTTCACACTGCTCCTTTGTGCCCTCACACTCAGCCATTGCAATCTTTTGCTACTCAATTTTGACATCACATTGCTCCATTGTATTCCCCCTGGTCCTTTGTGACCTCATACACTTCCATTGTGCTCTCACACTGCTCCATTGGGCCATAACACTGGTGCATTGTCCCATCATTCTGCTCCTTTGTGTCATCACACTGCTCCATTGTGCCAACACATCTCATCCATTGTGTCATCACCCTGCTCCATTGTGTCACCATACTGCTCCATTGTGCCTTCACACTAATCCATTGTGTCATCACAGTGCTCCTTTGTGCCCTCAAACTCTGCCATTGTGATCTTGTGGTACTCAATTTTGACCTCACATTGCTCCATTGTGTTCACCCTGGTCCATTGTGAGTTCATACTGCTCTATTGTGCCATCACACTTCTCCATTATGTCGAAAACCTGGTACATTCATCCCTCACACTGTTCCACTGTACTCTAACAATGCTCCATTGGTCCATAACACTGTTGCATTGTCCTCTCAAACCGCTATATTTAGCCATCATACTGCTCCATTGTGTCATCAATCTGCTCCTTTGTGTCATCACACTGCTCCATTGTGCTCTCACACTGCTCCATTTTTCTCTCACACAGCTCCATTTTGGAGCCACACAGCTCCATTGTCTCCTCACACTGGTACACTGTGTCATGACACTGCTCCATTGTGCCATCACACTGCACCATTTTGCCAACACAGCTCATCCATTGTGTCAGCACGCTGCTCCATTGTGTCTTTATATTGCACCATTGTGCCAACACAGCTCATCCACTGTGTCTTCACCCTGCTACATTGTGTCTTCATACTGCTCCATTGGGCCCTCACACTCTGCCCTTAGGATCTTTTGCTACTAAATTTTGACCTCACTTTGCTCCATTGTGTTCACACTGGTCCATTGTGCCCTCAAACTGCTATATTCTGCCATCACACTGCTCCATTGGGTCCACGAAGTGGTCCATTGTTTACTCATACTGTTCCATTGTGCTCTCACACTGCTTCACTGGGTCATAACACTGCTGCATTGTCCCCTCACACTGCTATATTTAGCTCAAACACTGCTCCATTGCGCTCTCACACTGCTCCATTGGGCCATACCACTGCTGCATTGTTCCCTCACACTGCTATATTTAGCCATCACTTGGCTGCATTCTGTCACCATACTGCTCCTTTGTGTCAAAACACTGATCCACTCTGCTCTCACACAGCTCTATTTTGGACCCACAGAGCTCAATTGTCTCCTCAAACTGGTACATTGTGTCATCACACTGCTCCATTGTGCCATCACACTGCTCCATTGTGCCAACACAGCTCGTCCATTGTGTCAGCACGCTGCTCCATTGTGTCTTCATACTGCTCCATTGTGCCCTCACACTAATCCATTGTGTCATCACACTGCTCCCTTGTGCCCTCACACTCTGCCTTTGTCATCTTGTGCTACTCAATTTTGACCTCACATTGCACTGTTGTGTTCACACTGGTACATTTTGCCTTCACTCTGCTCTATTATGCCATCAAACTGCTCCAATGGGTCCAGTTACTGGTCCATTGTTCCCTTACACTGATCCATTGTGCTCTCACACTGCTCCATTGGGCCATAGCACTGCTGCGTTGTCCCCTCACACTGCTATATTTAGCCTTCACACTGCTCCTTTGTGTCATCATACTGCTCAATTGTGTCATCACACTGCTGCATTGTGCTCTCACACAGATCCATTTTGGACGCAAATAGCTACATTGTCTCATCATAGTGATACATTGTTCCCTTTCAGTGCTCCCTTGTGCCCTCATACGGCTCCACTGTGCACTAACACCTTTCAATTTTCTCATCACACTGCTCACTTGTGACATCACACTGCTCTATTTTGTCATCACAGCGATCCATTGTGCCCTCACACTGGTTCACTGTGTCATCACAATGATCCACTGTGCCCGCCCACTGCTCAATTGTGCCTTCACACTGCTCCATTGTGTCATCACACAGGTCCATTGTGCCGTCGCACTTCTCCATTGTGTCCTCACTCTTCACCATTGTGAAATTACTCTGCTCACTTGTGTCATCACAGTGCTCCATTGTGTCATCATGCCACTATATTATTCCCTCACATTGCTCCATTGTGCCCTCACAGTGCTAAATTGAGTCATCACACTCCTCGATTGTGTTGTCACACTGCCTTTTGTGTCATCACACTGCACCATTGTGCACTCACACTGCTCTTTTGTACACTCCTACTGCTCCACTGGGTCGTCACACTGATCCATTGTGCCATCACATTGCTCCATTGTGCCAATACAGCTCATCCATTGTGTCATCACGCTGCTCCACTGTTTCTTCATACTGCACCATTGTGCCCTCACCCTAATCCATTGAGTCTTCACTCTGCTCCTTTTTGCCCTCACACTCAGGCATTGCAATCTTTTGCTACTTAATTTTGACATCACATTGCTCCATTGTATTCCCCCTGGTCCATTGTGAACTCATACACTTCCATTGTGCTCTCACACTGCTCCATTGGGCCATAACACTGGTGCATTGTCCCATCATTCTGCTCCTTTGTGTCATCACACTGCTCCATTGTGCCAACACATCTCATCCATTGTGTCATCACCCTGCTCCATTGTGTCTTCATACTGCTCCATTGTGCCTTCACACTAATCCATTGTGTCATCACAGTGCTCCTTTGTGCCCTCACACTCTGCCATTGTGATCTTGTGGTACTCAATTTTGAACTCACATTGTTCCATTGTGTTCACCCTGGTCCATTGTGAGTTCATACTGCTCTATTGTGCCATCACACTTCTCCATTGTGTCGAAAACCTGGTACATTCTTCCCTCACACTGTTCCATTGTACTCTAACAATGCTCCATTGGCCCATAACACTGTTGCTTTGTCCTCTCAAACTGCTATATTTAGCCATCACACTGCTCCATTGTGTCATCAATCTGCTCCTTTGTGTCATCACACTGCTCCATTGTGCCCTCACACTGCTCCATTTTTCTCTCACACAGCTCCATTTTGGACCCACACAGCTCCATTGTCTCCTCACACTGGTACACTGTGTCATGACATTGCTTCATTGTGCCATCACACTGCGCCATTTTGCCAACACAGCTCATCCATTGTGTCAGCACGCTGCTCCATTGTGTCTTCATATTGCACCATTGTGCCAACACAGCTCATCCACTGTGTCATCACCCTGCTACATTGTGTCTTCATACTGCTCCATTGGGCCCTCACACTCTGCCATTAGGATCTTTTGCTACTAAATTTTGACCTCACTTTGCTCCATTGTGTTCACACTGGTCCATTGTGCCCTCAAACTGCTATATTGTGCCATCACACTGCTCCATTGGGTCCACGAACTGGTCCATTGTTTACTCATACTGCTCCATTGTGCTCTCACACTGCTTCACTGGGTCATAACACTGCTGCATTGTCCCCTCACACTGCTATATTTAGCTCAAACACTGCTCCATTGCGCTCTCACGCTGCTCCATTGGGCCATACCACTGCTGCATTGTTCCCTCACACTGCTATATTTATCCGTCACTTGGCTGGATTCTGTCACCATACTGCTCCTTTGTTTCAAAACACTGATCCACTCTGCTCTCACACAGCTCTATTTTGGACCCACAGTGCTCCATTGTCTCCTCACACTGGTACATTGTGTCATCACACTGCTCCATTGTGCCATCACACTGCTCCATTGTGCCAACACAGCTCATCCATTGTGTCAGCACGCTGCTCTATTGTGTCTTCATACTGCTCCATTGTGCCCTCACACTAATCCATTGTGTCATCACACTGCTCCATTGTGCCCTCACACTCTGCCTTTGTCAACTTGTGCTACTCAAATTTGACCTCACATTGCTCTGTTGTGTTCACACTAGTACATTTTGCCCTCACTCTGCTCTATTATGCCATCAAACTGCTCCAATGTGTCCAGTTACTTTTCCATTGTTCCCTTACACTGCTCCCTTGTGCTCTCACACTACTCCATTGGGCCATAACACTGCTGCGTTGTTCCCTCACACTGCTATATTTAGCCTTCAAACTGCTCCTTTGTGTCATCATACTGCTCATTTGTGTCATCACACTGCTGCATTGTGCTCTCACACAGCTCCATTTGGGACGCAAACAGCTACACTGTCTCCTCATAGTGATACATTGTGCCCTCTCAGTGCTCCCTGTGCCCTCATACAGCTCCACTGTGCACTAACACCTTTCAATTTTCTCATCACACTACTCACTTGTGACATCACACTGCTCTATTTTGTCATCACAGCGATCCATTGTGCCCTCACATTGGTTCACTGTGTCATCACACTGATCCACTGTGCCCGCCCAATGCTCAATTGTGCCTTCACACTGCTCCATTGTGTCATCACACAAGTCCATTGTGCCGTCACACTTCTCCATTGTGTCCTCACACTTCTCCATTGTGAAAGTACTCTGCTCACTTGTGTCATCACAGTGCTCCATTGTGTCATCATGCCACTATATTATTCCCTTACATTGCTCCATTGTGCCCTCACAGTGGTAAATTGTGTCATCACACTCCTCGATTGTGTTGTCACACTGCTTTTTGTGTCATCACACTGCACCATTGTGCACTCACACTGCTCCATTGTTCACTCCTATTGCTCCACTGGGTCGTCACACTGCTCCATTGTGCCATCACATTGCTCCATTTTGCCAATACAGCTCATCCATTGTGTCATCACGCTGCTCCACTGTTTCTTCATACTGCAGCATTGTGCCCTCACACTAATCCTTTGAGTCTTCACACTGCTCCTTTGTGTCATCACACTGCTCCAGTGTGCCCTCACACGTTTAACTTGTGTCATCACATAACTCCATTTTGTCATCACACTGCTCCACTGTGCAAACACACTGATTCATTGTGACCTCACACTGCTCCATTGTGCCCTAACACCTTTCCATTTTTTCATCACACTGCTCATTTGTGTCATCATACTTCTCCATTGTTTCACCACAGGGCCCCATTGTGCGCTCACATTGGTTCATTGTGTCATCACACTGCTCCATTGTGTCATCACATTGCTCCATTTTGCCTTCACAATGCTCCATTGTGCCCTCACACTGCTCCATTGTGTCCTCACACTGGCCCTTGGTGCCCTTACATTACTCCATTATGCCCTCACACTGCTCCATTGTGCAAAGACACTGCTCCATTGTGTCATCACGCTGCTCCATTGTGCCATAACTTTGCTCCTTTTTGACCTCACAGTGCTAAGTTTTGTCATAACATTGCTCCATTGTGGCATCTCAGAGCTTCATTGTGCCATCACTCTGCTCCATTGTTTCACCCCACTGCTCATTTGTTATCTCTCACTGCTCAATTGTGCAATCACAGTGCTCCATTTTGTCATCATACTGCTACTTGTGCCATCACAGTGCTCCATTCTGTCATCACACTGCTCTAAGTTGCAACACATTGCTCCATTGTGCCATCACACTGCTCCATTGTGTTATCACGCTGCTCCGTTGTGTCACCTCACTGCTCCATTGTGCCCTCAAGGTGCTCAATTTTGCAGTCACACTTCTCCATTGTGTCATCATGCTGCTCCATTCTGTCATCTCACTCCTCCATTGATCCCTCACGCTGCTCCATTTTGCCATCCCACTTCTCCATTGTGTCATCACAATGCTCCATTGTGTGATCATATTGCTCCATTGTGTCATCACGCTTCTCATTTGTGTCACATCACTGCTCCATTGTACCCTCACACTGCTCCATTGTGCCCTCATACTGCTCCACTGTGTCCTCACACTACTCCATTGTGCCCTCACACTGCTGCATTGTACCAACCAAGCTCCTCCATTGTGTCATCACTCTGCTCCTTTGTGTCATTGTACTGTTCCTTTGTTCCCTCACACTGCTCAATTGTGCACTCTCATTGCTCCATTGTGTCAACTCACTGCTCCATTTTGCCATCTCACTGCTCCATTGTGTCCTCACACGTTTTCTTGGTGCCCTTACACTACTCCATTTTGGCATCAAAATTCTCCGTTGTGTCATCAGAATGCTCCACTGTGCCATCACACTGCTCGAATGTGTCATGACACTGCTCCGTTGTGTCACCTCACTGCTCCATTGTGCCCTAAAGTTACTCAATTTTGGCATCACACTTCTCCAATGTGTCATCACGCTGCTCCTTTGTGTCAACTCACTGCTCCATTGTGTTCTCACACTGCTACATTTTGCCATCACAATTCTCCATTGTGTCATCACAATGCTCCATTGTGCCCTCTCACTGCTCCATTGAGCCATCACACTGCTCCATTGTGTCATCACACTGCTTCAGTGTGCCATCACAGTGCTCCTTTCTGTCATCACACTGGCCATTGTGCCATCACACTGCTCCATTTTGTCATCACACTGCCCCACTGTGTCCTCACAGTGGTTCATTGAGCCCTCACACTGCTCCATTTTTTCCCATAGTGCTCCATTGTGAACCCCCACTGCTGTATTTTTTTCATAACGCTGTTCCATTTTGTCATCACCCTGCTACATTGTGCCTCACACTCCTCCATTGTGCCCTTACAGTGCTCTATTGTGTCATCACACTGTTCCATTGTTTCCTCACTCTCCTCCATTTTGCCCTCACGCTTCTCCATTTTATCCTCACACTGCACCATTTTGACATCACACTGCTCCATTCTGTCCACACACTGGTCAATTGTGTCCTCACACAGCTCCACTGTGCCCTCACACTGCTACATTTTGCCCTCACATTTCTCCATTTTCATCACACTGCTTCATTTTTCCCTTACACTGCTCTGTTGTGCCATCACACTGCTGCATTGTGTCAACACGCTGCTCAATTGTGTCAAAACGCAGCTCCATTTTGCCCTAACACTGCTCCACTGTGTCATTTCACATCTCTACTGTGCCCTCACGTTTCTCAATTTTGCCATCACACTTCTCCATTGTGTCATCATGCTGCTCCGTTGTGTCATCTCACTGCTCCATTGTTTCACTACACTGCTCCATTCTGTCATCAAACTCCTCCATTTTGCCCTCACACTTCTCCATTGTGCCATTACACTGCTACATTGTGTCCTCACACTGTTCATTTGTGCCCTCACACTGCTCCATTTTGCCCTCACTCTGCTCCATTGTGCCCTCATAATGCTCCATTTTGTCCTCACACTGCTCCATTGTCCCTTCACACTGCTCCATTGTGCCAAGTACTGCTCCATTGTTTCCTCACACTGCTCCTTTGTGACATCACACTGCTCCATTGTTTCATCACACTGCTGTACTCTGTCATCACACTGCTCCATTGTGAGATCACCCTTCTCCATTGTGTCAACATACTGCTCCACTGTGCCCTCACACGTTTACCCTGTGTCATCACATTGCTCCATTTGTCATCACACTGCTCCACTGTGCAATCACACTGATTCATTTTGACCTCACACTGCTCCATTGTGCCCTAAAACCTTTCCATTTTCTCATCACACTGCTCATTTGTGTCATCACACTTCTCCATTGTGTCACCACAGGGCTCCATTGTGCACTCACACTGGTTCATTGCTCCACTGTGCCCTCACACTGCTCCATTTTGTCATCACCTGCTCCATTGTGTCATCACATTGCTCCATTGTGCCCTCACAATGCTCCATTGTGCCGTCACACTGCTCCATTGTGTCTTCACACTGTTCCTTGTTGCTCTTACACTACTTCATTATGCCCTCACACTGCTCCATTGTGTGAAGACACTGCACCATTGTACCATCACGCTGCTCCATTGTGTCTTCACACTGCTCCATTCTGCCATAACCTTTCTCCATTTTGCCCTCACAGTGCTAAGTTTTGTCATAACATTGCTCTATTGTGGCATCAAACAGCTTCATGGTGCCATCACTCTGCTCCATTGTTTCATCCCACTGCTACTTTGTTCCCTCTCACTGCTCAATTGTGCACTCACAGTGCTCCATTGTGTCATCACACTGCTCCAAGTTGCAATACATTGCTCCAATCACACTGCTCCATTTTGCCATCACACTTCTCCATTGTGTCATCACAATGCTCCATTTTGCCATCACACTGCTCCATTGTGTCCTCACACTGGTCCTTGGTGCCCTTACACTACTCCCTTATGTCCTCACACTGCTCCATTGTGCGAAAACACTGCTCCATTTTGTCATCACGCTGCTCCATTGTGTCTTCACACTGCTCCATTGTGCCATAGCATTTCTCCACTTTGACCTCACAGTACTAAGTTTTGTCATAACATTGCTCTATTGTGGCATCACACAGCTTCATTGTGCCATCACTCTGCTCCATTGTTTCATCCAACTGCTCATTTGTTATCTCTCACTGCTCAATTTTGCAATCACAGTGCTCCATTTTGTCATCATACTGCTACTTGTGCCATCACAGTGCTCCGTTCTGTCATCACACTGCTCAAAGTTGCAATACATTGCTCCATGGTGCCATCACACTCCTCCATTGTATCATCACGCTGCTCCGTTGTGTCACCTCACTGCTCCATTGTGCCCACAAGGTGCTCAATTTTGCAATCACACTTCTCCATTGTGTCATCTCACTGCTCCATTGTGCCCTCAGGGTGCTCCATTTTGCCATCCCACTTCTCCATTGTATCACCACAACGCTCCATCATGTGATCACACTGCTCCATTGTGTCATCACGCTGCTCCTTTGTGTCACGTCACTGCTCCATTGTGCCCTCACACTGCTCCATTGTCCCCTCATACTGCTCCACTGTGTCCTCACACTACTCCATTTTGCCCTCACACTGCTCCATTTTGCCAACCGAGCTCCTCCATTGTGTCATCATACTGCTCCTTTGTTCCCTCACACAGCTCATTTGTGCACACTCAGTGCTCCATTGTGTCAACACACTGCTCCCTTTTGCCATCACACTGTACCATTGTGTCCTCACACTGCACCTTGGTGCCCATACACTTCTCATTGTGCAATCACATACTCCATTGTGCAATGACTCTGCTCCATTGTGTCATCATGCTGCTCCGTTGTGTCATCTCACTGCTCCATTGTGCCCTCACTGTGCTCAATTTTCCCATCATACTTCTCCATTGTGTCATCACGCTGCTCCCTTGTGTCATCTCACTACTCCATTGTGTTCTCACACTGCTCCATTTTGCCATCACACTTCTCCATTGTGTCATCACAGTGCTCCATTGTCCCATCACACAGTTCCATTGTGTCATCACGCTGCTCCATTGTGTCACCTCACTTCTCCATTGTGTTCTCACGCTGCTCAATTTTGCCATCACACTTCTCCATTGTGTCATCACAATGCTCCATTGTGCCATCATACTGATCCATTTAGCCATCACGCTGCTCCATTGTGCCATAACACTGCTCCATTGTGTCATCACACTGCTTCAGTGTGCCATCAGAGTGCTCCATTCTGTCATCACACTGGCCATTGTGCCATCACACTGCTCCATTGTGTCATCTCACTGCTCCATTGTGCCTACAAGGTGCTCAATTTTGGCATCACACTTCTCCATTGTGCCATCACACTGCTCCATTGAGCCTTCACACTGCTCAATTGTGCCATAACACTTCTCCATTGTGTCATCTCACTGCTTCAGTGTGCCATCACAGTGCTGCATTCTGTCATCAAACTGGCCATTGTTCCATCACACTGCTCCATTGTGTCATCACACTGCCCCACTGTGTACTCACACTGGTCCATTGTGTCCTCACACTGCTCCATTGTGCCCACCCTCTGATCAATTGTGCCCTCACACTGCTCAATTTTGCCATCACACTGCTCCATTGTGTAATCACACTGCTCCATTGTGCCCTCACAATGCTCCATTGTGCCACCACAATGCTCCATTTTGTCCTCACACTGGTCCTTTGTGCCCTTACACTACTCTATTATGGCCACACACTGCTAAATTGTGCGAGGACACTGCTCCATTGTGTCATCACGCTGCTGCATTGTGTCTTCACACTGCTCCACTGTGCCATAACCTTTCTCCATTTTGCCCTCACAGTGCTACGTTTTGTCAAAACATTGCTCTATTGTGGCATCACACAGTTTCATTGTGCCATCACTCTGCTCCATTGTTTCATCCCACTACTCCTTTGTTCCCTCTAACTGCTCAATTTTGCACTAACAGTGCTCCATTGTGTCATTACACTGTTTATTGTGCCATTACAGTGCTGTATTCTGTCATCACACTGCTCCAAGTTGCAATAAATTGCTCCATTTTGTCATCACACTGCTCCACTCTGTCATCACACTGCTCTATTTTGCGATCACACTTCTCCATTGTGTCATCACAATGCTCCATTGTGCCATCACACTGCTTAATTGTGTCATCACACTGTTTCAGTGTGCCATCATAGTGCTCCATTTTGTCATCACACTGGCCATTGTGTCCTCACACTGCCCCACTGTGTCCTCACACTGCTCCATTTTGACCACAACCTGCTCCATTGTGACCCCACACTGCTCAATTGTGCCCTCACACTGCTGCATTTTGTCATAACTCTGCTACATTGTGTCATCACACTGCTCCATTGTGCCTCACACTCCTCCATTGTGCACTCACCCTTCTCTATTTTGTCCTCACTCTGTACCATTTTGACAGCACAGTGCTCCATTCTGTCCTCATACTGGTCCATTTGTACTCACACTGATCCACTGTGCTCTCACACTGCTCCATTGTGCCCTCACATTTCTCCATTGTCATCACACTGCTCCATTGTTCCCTCACACTGCTCCATTGTGCCATCACACTGCTTCATTTTGTCAACACACTGCTCAATTGTGTCATAACACTGCTCCATTGTGCCCTAACACTGCTCCACTGTGTCATCTCACTGCTCCATTGTGCCCTCACGGTTCTCAATTTTGCCATCACACTTCTCCATTGTGTCATCTCGCTGCGCCATTGTGTCTTCACACTGCTCCACTGTGCCATAACATTGCTCCATTTAACCCTCACAGTGCTAAGTTATGTCATAACATTTCTCTATTATGGCATCACACAACTTCTTTGTGCCATCACTCTGCTCCATTGTTTCATCCCACTGCTCATTTGTTATCTCTCACTGCTCAATTGTACACTCACAATCCTCCATTGTGTCTTCCCACAGCTACTTCTGCCATCACAGTGCTCCATTCTGTCATCACACTGCTCCAAGTTGCAATACATTCCTCCATTGTGTCATCAAACTGCTCCATTTTGCCATCACATTTCTCGATTGTGTCATCACAATGGTTCATTGTGCCATCACACTGCTCCATTGTGTCATGACGCTGCTCCTTTTTGTCACCTCACTGCTCCATTGTGCCCTCAAGGTGCTCAATTTTGCCATCACATTTCTCCATTGTGTCATCACGCTGCTCCTTTGTGTCAACTCACTGCTCCATTGTGCCCTCACGCTGCTCCATTTTGCCAGCACACTTCTTCATTGTGTCACCTAACTGCTCCCTTGTGTCCTCACACTGCTCCTTTCTGTCCTCGTACTGCTCCACTGTGTCCTCACACTGCTCCATTGTGCCCTCACAGTGCTCCTTTGTGCCAACACAGCTCCTCCCTTGTGTCATCAATCCTCTCCATTGTGTCATCATACTGCTCCTTTGTTCCCTCATACTGCTCAATTGTGCAATCTCAGTGCTCCTTTGTGTCAACACACTGCTCCATTTTGCCATCACACTGCTCCATTGTGTCCTCACACTGGTCCTTGGTGCCCTTACACTACTCCATTGTGCAATCACACTGCTCCCTTGTGCGATCACTCTGCTCCATTGTGTCATCACGGTGCTCAATTTTGCCATCACATTTCTCCATTGTGTCATCATGCTGCTACGCTGTGCCATCACACTCCTCCATTGTGCCCTCATGCTTCTCCATTTTTTCCTCACCCTGCACAATTTAGACATCACACTGCTCCATTCTGTCCTCACACAGGTCTATTGTGCCCTCACACTTCTCCATTGTGCCCTCACACTTCTCCATTGTACCCTCACATTTCCTCATTGTCATCACACTGCTCCATTGTTCCCTCACACTGCTCAATTTTGCCATCACACTGCTCCATCGTGTCAACACGCTGCTCAATTGTGTCATAACACTGCTCCATTGTGCCCAAACACTGCTCGAATGTGTCATCTCACTGCTCCATTGTGCCCTCACAGTTTTCAACTTGACCATCACTCTTCTCCATTGTGTCACCACGCTGCTCCCTTGTCTCATCTCACTACTCCATTGTGCCCTTACGTGTCTCAATTTTGCCATCACACTTCTCCATTGTGTCATCACAATGCTCCATTTTGCCATCACACTGCTCCATTTTGCCATCACACTGCTCCTGTGTGCCATCACACTGCTCCAATGTGTCATCACACTCCTCCAATATGCCCTCACGCTTCTCATTTTTTCACACCCTGCACCATTTTGCATTACACTGCTCCATTGTGTCATCACACAGCTCCTTTGTTCAGTCACATTGCGCAATTGTGCACACAGAGCACTAAATTGTGTCATTAAACTGCTCCATTGTGTCATCAAACTCCTCCATTTTGCCCTCACATTGCTCCATTGTGCCATCACACTGCTCCATTGAGCCAGCACACTGCTAAATTTTGCCATCACACTTCCCCATTATGTCATAACGCTGCTACATTGTGTCATCTCATTACTCCATTGTGCCCTCACGCTGCTCCATTTTGCCATCACAATTATCCATTGTGTCATGACAGTGCTCCATTGTGCCAACACACTGCTCCATTGTGTCATCAAGCTGCTCCATTGTGTAACTTCACTGCTCCATTGTGTGCTCAAGGTGCTCCATTTTGGTATCACACTTCTCCATTGTGTCATCACGTTGCTCTGTTGTGTCATCTCACTGCTACATTGTGTTCTCACGCTGATCCATTTTGCCATCACACTTCTCCATTGTGTCATCACAATGCTCCATTGTGCCATCACACTGCTCTATTGAGCCATCACAGTGCTCCATTGTGTTATCACACTCCTCCATTGTGCCCTCACTTTTCTCCAATTTGTAGTCACCCTGCACATTTTGCCATCACACTCCTCAATTGTGTCATCACACTGCTCCTTGTTCACTCACATTGTGCAATTGTGCACACAGAGTGCTCAATTGTGTCATTATACTGCTCCATTTTGTCATCAAACTCCTCCACTTTGCCCTCACACTGCTCCATTTTGCATTCACAATGCTCCATTGTGTGATCACAGTGCTCAATTGTGTCATCACGCTGCTCTGTTGTGTCACCTCACTGCTCCATTGTGCCCTAAAGGTACTCAATTTTGGCATCACACTTCTCCATTGTGTCATCACGCTGCTCCATTGTGTCCTTTCACTGTTTCATTGTGTTTTCACTGTTGTGCATTGTGTCATCACAATGCTACATTGTGCATCACACTGCTCCATTGAGCCATCACACTGCTCCATTGTGCCATAACACAGCTCCATTTTGTCATCACACTGCTTCAGTGTGCCATCACAGTGCTCCATTTTGTCATCACACTGGCCATTGTGCCATCACACTGCTCCATTGTGTCAACACACTGCACCACTGTTTCCTCACACTGGTCCATTGTGCCCTCACACTGCTTCATTTTGACCACACACTGCTCCATTGTGTCCCCACACTGCTGCATTGTGCCCTCACACTGCTGCATTTTGTCATAACGCTGCTCCATTGTCTCATCACACTGCTCCATTGTGCCTCACACTACTCCATTGTGCCCTTACAGTGCTCCATTGTCTCATCACACTGCTCCCTTGGGTCAACACACTCCTCCATTGTGCCCTCACGCTTCTCCATTTTGTCCTCACCCTGTACCATTTTGACTTCACACTGCTCCATTCTGTCCTCACACTGGTCCATTGTGTCCTCACACTGCTCCTCTGTGGCAAAATTGAGCACGGTGAGGGCACAATGGAGCAGTGAGATGACAAAACAGAACAGCGTGATGACACAATGGAGCAGAGTGATTCTAGAATAGAGCAGTGTGATTGCACAATGGAGTAGTGTAGGGGGACCAAGGACCAGTGTGAGGACACAGTGGAGCAGTGTGATGGCAAAATGGAGCTGTGTGTTGACACAATGGAGCACTGAGACTGCACAATTGAGCAGTGTGAGGGAACAAAGGAGCAGTATGTTGACACAATGGAGCAGAGAGATGACACAATGGAACAGAGAGATGACACAATGGAGGAGCTGTGTTGGCACAATGGAGCAGTGTAAGGGTACAATGGAGTAGTGTGAGGACACAGTGGAGCAGTATGAGGGCAAAAAGGAGCAGTGTGAGGGCACAATGGAGCAGTGTGGGGTCACAACAGAGCAGTTTGTGGTCACAACGGAGCAGTTTGTGGTCACAATGGAGCAGTGTGAGGGCACAGTGGGGCAGTGTGATGACACAATGGAGCAGGGTGATGGCACACTGGCCAGTGTGATGACAAAATGGAGCACTATCTTGGAACACTGAAGCAGTGTGATGACACAATGGAGCATTGTTATGGAACAATGGAGCAGTGTGATGGCTAAATGGAGCAGTGTGTTGGCACAATGGAGCATTGTGATGAAACAATGGAGAAGTGTGATCGCAAAATGGAGTGGTGTGATGACAGAGTGGAGCAGTGTGATGACAAAATGGAGCAATGTATTGCAATTTAGAGCAGTGTGATGAAAGAATGGAACATTGTGATGGCACAAGAAGCAGTGTGATGACACAATGGAGCACTGTGAGTGCACAATTGAGCAGTGAGAGGGAACAAAGGAGTCGTGGGATAAAACAATGGAGCAGAGTGATGGCACAATGAAGCTGTGTGATGCCACAATAGAGCAATGTTATGACAAAACTTAGCACTGTGAGGGCCAAATGGAGAAAGGTTATGGCACAATGGAGCAGTATGAAGACACAATGGAGCACCGTGATGACACAATGGAGCAGAGTCTTCACACAATTTAGCAGTGTGTGGTCATAATGGAGTAGTGTAAGGGCACAAAGGACCAGTGTGAGGACAAAATGGAGCAGTATGATGGCACAATGGAGCATTGTGAGGGCACAATGGAGCAGTGTGATGAAAAAATGGAGCAGTGTGATGACAAAATTGAGCAGGATGAGGGCACAATTGATCAGTGGGCAGGCACAGTGGAGCAGTGTGATGACACAGTGAACCAGTGTGAGCACACAATGGAGTCCTGTGGTAACAAAATGGAGAAGTGTGATGACACAAAGGAGCAGTGTGATGAGAAAATGGAAAGGTGTTAGGGCACGATGGAGCAGTGTGAGGAAACAATGAATCAGTGTGATTGCACAGTGGAGTAGTGTGATGACAAAATGGTGCAATGTGATGACACAAGGTAACCGTGTGAGGGCACACTGGAGCAGTGTGATGACACAATGGAGAAATGTGATCTCACAATGGAGCAGCGTGTTGACACAGTACAGCAGTGTGATGACACAGTGGAGCAGTGTGATGGCACAAAGGAACAGTGTGAGGAAACAATGGAGCAGTATGTGGGCATAATGGAGCAGTGTGAAGGCACAATGGAGCAGTGTGAGGACACAATGGAGCAGTATGAGGGCACAATGGAGCAGAGTGAAGGCAACATGGAGCAGAGTGATGAAACTTTGGAGCAGCGTGATGGCAAAATAGAGCAGTCTTATTGCCCATAGGAGCATTCTGAGGGCACACTGGAGCAGTGTGATGGCACAATGGCCAGTGTGATGACAGAATGGAGCACTGTGATGGCACACTGAAGCAGTGTGATGACACAATTGAGCAGTGTTATGGCAAAATGGAGCAGTGTGATGGCTCAATGGAGCAGTGTGATGGCACAATGGAGCAGTGTGAGGGCAAAATGGAGGAGTTTGATGACACAATTTAGCAGTGTAATGACACAATTGAGCATTCTGTGTGCACAATTGGGCAATGTGAGTGAACAAAGGAGCAGTGTGATGACACAATTGAGCAGTGTGATGGAAAAATTGTGCAGGGTGAGGACAAAAAGGAGAAGCATGAGGGCACATTGGAGGAGTATGATGACACAACGGAGCAGTGTGATGGCACAATGGAGCAGTGTGATGGAACAATGAAGCATTGTGATGAAACAATGGAGAAGTGTGATGGCAAAATGGAGCAGCATGACAGCACAATGGAGCAGTGAGATGACAAATTGGAGCAGCGTGGTAACACAATGGGGAAGAGTGATGGCAAAATTGAGAACTGTGAAGGCACAATGGAGCACTGAGATGACACAGTGGAGCAGTGTTATGGCACAATGGAGTGGTGTTACGACACAATTGAGCAGCGTGTTGACACGATGGAGCAGTGTGATGGCACAATGGAGCAGTGTTGAGGGAACAATGGAGCAGTGTGATGAAAGTGGGAAATGTGAGGGCACAATGGAGAAGTGTGAGGGCACAGTGGAGAAGTGTGACGACANATGGGGAAGAGTGATGGCAAAATTGAGAACTGTGAAGGCACAATGGAGCACTGAGATGACACAGTGGAGCAGTGTTATGGCACAATGGAGTGGTGTTACGACACAATTGAGCAGCGTGTTGACACGATGGAGCAGTGTGATGGCACAATGGAGCAGTGTTGAGGGAACAATGGAGCAGTGTGATGAAAGTGGGAAATGTGAGGGCACAATGGAGAAGTGTGAGGGCACAGTGGAGAAGTGTGACGACACCATGGACCAGTGTGAGGACAGAAAGGTGCAGTGTGATATCAAAATGGTGCAGGGTGAGGAAAAAATGGAGAAGCGTGAGGGCAAAATGGAGGAGTGTGATGGTACAATGTAGCAGCGTGATGACACAATGGAGAAATGTGGTGGCAAAATTGAGCACCGTGAGGGCACAATGGAGTAGTGAGATGACACAACAGAGAAGCATGATGACGCAATGGAGCAGAGTGATCACACAATGGAGCAGTGTGATTGCACAATGGAGTAGTGTAAGGGCACCAAGAACCAGTGTGAGGACACCATGGAGCACTGTGATGGCAAAAGGGAGCAGTGTGTTGACACAAAGGAGCACTGAGATTGCACAATTGAGCAGTGTGAGGGAACAAAGGAACAGTATGATGACATAATGGAGTGGAGTGATGACACAAGGGAGGAGCTGTGTTGACACAATGGAGCAGTATGAGGGCACAATGGAGCAGTGTGAGGGCACGATGGAGCAGTGAGGTGACAGAATGGATCAGCGTGATGACAAAATGGAGCAGTGTGATGGCACAGTGGAGCTGTGTGATGACACAAAGGAGGAGTGTGCTGGCAAAATGGAGCAGTGTGATGAAACAATGGAGCAATGTATTGCAACTTGGAGCAGTGTGATGAAATAATGGAGCACTGTGATGGCAGAAGTAGCAGTGTGATGACACAATTGAGGACTGTGAGTGCACAATTGAGCAGGGAGAGATAACAAATGAGCAGTGGGATGAAACAATGGAGCAGAGTGATGGCACAATGAAGCTGTGTGATGCCAAAATAGAGCAATGTTATGACATAACTTAGCACTGTGAGGGTTAAATGGAGCAATGTTATGGCACAATGGAGCAGTGTGAACACACAATGGAGCAGCGTGATGACACAATGGAGAAGTGTGATGGCAAAATTGAGAACTGTGAGGGCACAATGGAGCAGTGAGATGACACAGTGGAGTAGTGTTAGGGCAAAATGGAGTGAAGTTACCACACAATTGAGCAGCGTGTTGACACAATGGAGTAGTGTGATGGTACAATGGAGCAGTGTGAGGAAACAATGGTGCAGTGTGATGACAATGGAGAAACGTGAGGGCACAATGGAGCAGTGTGAGGGAACAATGGTGCAGTGTGATGACAATGGAGAAACATGAGGGCACAATGGAGCAGTGTGAGAGCACTTCTCCATTTGCCATAACGCTGCTCCATTGTGTCATCACACTGCTCCATTGTGTCATCACACTCCTCCATTATGCCCTCACGCTTCTCCATTTTGTCCTCACCCTGTAACATTTTGACAGCACACTGCTCCATTCTGTCCTCACACTGGTCCATTTGTCCTCACACTGATCCACTGTGCTCTCACACTGCTCCATTGTGCCCTCACATTTCTCCATTGTCATCGCAATGCTCCATTGTTCCCTCACACTGCTCCATTGTGCCATCACACTACTTCATTGTGTCAACACGCTGCTCAATTGTGTCATAAGACCGATCCATTGTGCCCGAACATTGGTCCACTGTGTCATCTCACTGCTCCATTGTGCGCTCACAGTTCTCAATTTTGCCATCACCCTTCTCCATTGTGTCATCACGCTGCTCCATTGTGTATTCACACTGCTCCATTGTGCCATAACATTGCTCCATTTAACCCTCACAGTGCTAAGTTATGTCATAACATTGCTCTATTTTGGCATCACACAGCTTCATTGTGCCATCACTCTGCTCCATTGTTTCAACCCACTTCTCATTTGTTATCTCTCACTGTTCAATTGTGCACTCACAGTCCTCCATTGTGTCATCACACAGCTACTTCTGCCATCACAGTGCTCCTTTCTGTCATCACACTGCTCCAAGTTGCAATACATTGCTCCATTGTTTCATCACACTGCTCCATTTTGCCATCACACTTCTCCATTGTGTCATCACAATGGTCCATTGTGCCATCACAGTTGTCCATTGTGTCATCATGCTGCTCCATTGGGTCACCTCACTGCTCCTTTGTGTCCTCAAGGTGCTCAATTTTGGCATCACACTTCTCCATTGTGTCATCACGCTGCTCCATTGTGTCAACTCCCTGCTCCATTGTGCCCTCAAGCTGCTCCATTTTGCCAGAACACTTCTTCATTTTGTCACCTCACTGCTCAGTTGTGTCCTCACACTGCTCCTTTCTGCCCTCGTACTGCTCCACTGTGTCCTCACACTGCTCCATTGTGCCCCCACACTGCTCAATTGTCCCAACACAGCTCCTCCATTGTGTCATCAATCTGCGACATTGTGTCATCATACTGCTCCTTTGTTCCCTCACACTGCTCAATTGTGCAATCTCAGTGCTCCTTTGTGTCAACACACTGCTCAATTTTACCATCACACTGCTCCATTGTGTACTCACACTGGTCCTTGGTGCCCTTACACTACTCCATTGTGCAATCACACTGCTCCCTTGTGTGATCACTCTGCTCCATTGTGTCATCACGGTGCTCAATTTTGCCATCACATTTCTCCATTGTGTCATCATGCTGCTACGTTGTGCCATCACACCCCTCCATTGTGCCCTCATGCTTCTCCATTTTTTCCTGACCCTGCACCATTTAGACATCACACTGCTCCATTCTGTCCTCACACTGGTCCATTGTGTCCTCACACTTCTCCACTGGGCCCTCACACTTCTCCATTGTGTCCTCACATTTCCCCATTGTCATCACACTGCTCCATTGTTCCCTCAACACTGCTCCATTGTGCCATCACACTGCTCCATCGTGCCGACACGCTGCTCAACTGTGTCATAACACCGCTCCATTGTGCCCTAACACTGCTCCACTATGTTATCTCACTGCTCCATTGTGCCCTCACATTTCTCAATTTTGCCATCACTCTTCTCCATTGTGTCACCACGCTGCTCCATTGTGTATTCTCACTGCTCCATTGTGCCCTCACGCTGCTCCATTTTGCCATCACACTTCTCCATTGTTTCATCACAATGCTCAATTGTCCCATCACACTGCTCCTTTGTGCCATCACACTGCTCCATTGTGTCATCACACTCCTCAAATGTGCCCTCAAGCTTCTCATTTTTGTTCTCACCCTGCACCTTTTTGCCTCACACTGCTCCATTGTGTCATCACACAGATCCTTTGTACACTCACATTGCGCAATTCTGCTCACAGAGTGCTCAGTTCTTTCATTACACTGCTCAATTGTGTCACCAAACTCCTCCATTTTGCCCTCACACTCCTCCATTGTTCCATCACACTGCTCCATTGAGCCAACACACTGCTCAATTTTGCCATAACACTGCTCCATTGTGTCATCACACTGCTACAGTTTGCCATCACAGTGCTCCATTCTGTCATCACACTGGCCATTGTGCCATCACACTATTCCATTTTGTCTTCACACTGCCCCACTGTGCCCTCACACTGCTCCATTGTGCCCTCAGAATGCTCCTATGGGCAATAACACTGCTCAATTTTGCCATCACGCTCCTCCAAAGTTTCATCACTCTTCTCCATTTTGCCATCACTCTGCTCCATTGTACCCACATACTGCTCCATTGTTTCCTCACACTGCTCCTTTGTGCCATCACACTGCTCCACTGTGTCATCATACTGCTGTACTGTGTCATCACACTGCTCCATTGTGAGGTCACATTTCTCCATTGTGTCATAACACTGCTCCAGTGTGACCTCACACGGTTACCTTGTGTCATCACATTGCTCCATATTTTCATCACGCTACCCCACTGTGCAATCACACTGATTCATTGTGCCCTCACACTGCTCCATTGTGCCCTAACACCTTTCCATTTTCTCATCACAGTGCTCTTTTGTGTCATCACACTTCTCCATTTTGTCACCACAGGGCTCCATTGTGCACTCACACTGGTTCATTGTGTCATCACACTGCTCCACTGTGCCCACCCACTGATCAAATGTGCCCTCACACTGCTCAATTTTGTCATGACACTGCACCATTGTGTCATCACACTGCTCCATTTTGCCCTGACAATGCTCCATTGTGCAATCAAACTGCTCCAATTTGTCCTCACACTGATCCTTTGTGCCCTTACACTACTCCATTATGCCCACACACTGCTAAATTGTGCGAATACACTGCTCCATTGTGTCATCACGCTGCTTCATTATGTCTTCACACTGCTCCATTGTGCCATAAATGTTCTCCCTTTTGCCATCACATTGCTAAGTTTTGTCATAACATTGTTCTATTGTGGCATCACACAGCTTCATTGTGCCATCACTCTGCTCCACTGTTTCATCCCACTGCCCCTTTGTTCCCTCTAACTGCTCAATTGTGTACTCACAGTGCTCCATTGTATGATCACACTGCTTCTTGTGCCATCACAGTGCTGCATTCTCTCATCACACTGCTCCAAGTTGCAATNCCTGTGCCTTTCCCATGTTGTCCCTTCGTCGTGTCCCTGGCATGTGGGCTTCCCTTTTGTGGTTTAGATCACAAATAGCGGACGGTTTTGCTTTCCTCCTTCAGATGCTTTTTTTATTTTTTGTTCCCTTTCCTCCTCCTTGTTTATGGAGTATGGACTTGTCTGCTTTTCAATTTTGTTGCTATATTTGATATTGGAAGCCAAAGCACTCTTCTCTTCTTGTTCTGAAGGTTCTCCAAAAAAAGAGTTGACTTGGATTCTCACCGATGGCGGGGGGGCGTGTTATGCCTTATCTAACCTGCGCCACGGCAGCCTGCCCAAAGGCGCAGCTGCACTGGCCACCCGCCCAACTTTCCGGACCCTCTGGCCCTCTAGCCCAGCACCCGGTCCCGCCCTCAAGGCCCCAGGAAGAACCTGGCTCCTGAGCTACTTGCCCAGGTGGCTTCTGGGTAGCCTGCCCAAAGGCGCAGCCACACCAGCCGCCGCCCGACTCTCCGGACCCTCTGGTCCTCTCACATTGCTTCATTCTGTCACCACACTACTCCACTGTGCAATCACACTGATTCATTGTTCCCTCACACTGCTCCATTGTGCCCTAACAACTTTCCATTTTCTCATCACACTGCTCATTTGTGTCATCACACTTCTCCATTGTGTGACAACAGGGCTCCATTGTGCACTCACACTGGTTCATTGTGTCATCACACTGCTCCACTCTGCCCGCCCACTGATCAATTGTGCCCTCACACTGCTCCATTTTCTCATCACAATGCTCCATTGTGTCATCACACTTCTCCAATGTGCCCTCACAATGCTCCATTGTGCCATCACACTGTTCCATTGTATCCTCACCCTGGTCCTTTTGTGCCCTTACACTACTCCATTATGCCCTCACACTGCTCCATTGTGCGAAGACACTGCTCAATTTTGTCATCACGTTGCTCCATTGTGTCTTCACACTGCTCCATTATGCCATAACATTGCTCCACTTTGACCTTACAGTGCTAATTTTCGTCATAACATTGCTCTATTGTGGCATCACACAGCTTCATTGTGCCATGACTCTGCTCCATTGTTTCATCCCACTGCTCATTTATTATCTATCACTGCCCAATTGTGCAATCACAGTGCTCCGTTTTGTCATCATACTCCTACTTGTGCCATCACAGTGCTCCATTCTGTCATCACACTGCTCCAAGATGCAATATATTGCTCCATTGTGTCATCACGCTGCTCCATTGTGTCAACTCACTGCTCCATTGTGCCCTCAACGTGCTCAAGTTTGCAATCACATTTCTCCATTGTGTCATCACGCTGCTCCATTCTGTCATCTCACTACTCCATTGTGCCCTCACACTGCTCCATTTTGCCATCACAATTCTCCATTTTGTCATCACAATGCTCCATTGTGCAATCACACTGCTCCATTGTGTCATCATGCTGCTCCTTTGTGTCATGTCACTGCTCCACTGTGTCCTCACACTGCTCCATTGTGCCCTCATACTGCTCCACTGTGTCCTCACACTACTCCATTGTGGCCTCACACTGCTCCATTGTGCCAAACGAGCTCCTCCATTGTGTCATCATACTGCTCCTATGTTCCCTCACACTGCTCAATTGTGCACTCTCAATGTTCCATTGTGCCAACACACTGCTCCATTTTGCCAACACACTTCTCCATTGTGTCATCACAAAGCTCCATTGTCCCATCACACTGCTCCATGTGTCATCCCGTGCTCCGTTGTGTCACCTCACTGCTCCATTGGGCCCTCAAGTTGCTCAATTTTGGCATCATACTTCTCCATTGTGTCATCACGCGGCTCCATTGTGTCATCTCACTGCTCCATTGTGTTGTCACGCTGCTCAGTTTTGCCATCACACTTCTCCATTGTGTCATCACAATGCTCCATTGTGCCATCACACTGATCCATTGAGCCATCACACTGCTCCATTGTGCCATAACACTGCTCCATTGTGTCATCACACTGCTTCAGTGTGCCATCAGAGTGCTCCATTCTGTCATCACACTGTAACAAGTTGCAATACATTGCTTCATTGTGCCGTCACTCTCCTCCATTGTGTCATCATGCTGCTCCGTTGTGTCATCTCACTGCTCCATTGTGCCCTCAAGGTGTTCAATTTTGCAATCACACTTCTCCATTGTGTCATCACGCTGCTCCATTCTGTCAGCTCACTTCTCCATTCTGCCCTCACGATGCTCCATTTTGCCATCACACTTCTCCATTTTGTGATCACAATGCTCCATTGTGTGATCATACTGATCCATGGTGTCATCACACTGCTCCTTTGTGTCACGTCACTGCTCCATTGTGCCCTCACACTGCTCCATTGTGCCAAACGAGCTCCTCCATTGTGTCATCATACTGCTCCTTTGTTCCCTCACACTGCTCAATTGTGCACTCTCAGTGCTCCATTGTGTCAACACACTGCTCCATTTTGCCATCATACTTCTCCGTTATGTCATCACAATGCTCATTTGTCCCATCACACTACTCCATTGTGTCATCCCGCTGCTCCATTGTGTCAACTCACTGCTCCATTGTGCCCTCAAGGTGCTCAATTTTGTCATCACACTTCTCCATTGTGTCATCACGCTGCTCCATTGTGTCTTCTCACTGCTCCATTGTGTTCTCACGCTGCTCCATTTTGCCATCACACTTCTCCATTGTGTCATCTCAGTGCTCCATTATGCCATCACACTGCTCCATTGAGCAATCACACTGCTCCATTGAGCAATCACACTGCTCCATTGTGTCATAACACTGACCCACTGTGTCATCACGCTGCTCCGTTGTGTCACCTCACTGCTCCATTTTGCTCTCAAGGTGCTCAATTTTGGTATCACACTTCTCCATTGTGTCATCACGGTGCTCCATTGTGTCTTCTCACTGCTCCATTGTGTTCTCACGCTGCTCCATTTTGCCATCACACTTCTCCATTGTGTCATCTCAGTGCTCCATTGTGCCATCACACTGCTCCATTGAGCCATCACACTGCTCCATTGTGTCATAACACTGCTCCATTGTGTCATCACACTGCTTTAGTGTGCCATCACAGTGCTCCATTCTGTCATCACACTGGCCATTGTGCCATCACACTGCTCCATTGTGTCATAACACTGCCCCACTGTGTCATCACGCTGCTCCGTTGTGTCATCTCACTGCTCCATTGTGCTCTCAAGGTGCTCAATTTTGGCATCACACTTCTCCATTCTTCCATCACACTGCTCCATTGAGCCTTCACACTGCTCCATTGTGCCATAATGTTGCTCCATTCTGTTAACACACTGCTTCAGTGTGCCATCATAGTGCTCCATTCTGTCATCACACTGGCCATTGTGTCAACACACTGCCCCACTATGTCCTCACAGTGGTCACTTGTGCCCTCACACTGCTCCATTTTGACCACACATTTCTCCATTTTGACCACACAGTGCTCCATTGTGCCCTCACACTGCTGCATTTTGTCATAACGCTGCCCCATTCTGTCATCACACTGCTCCATTGTGCCTCACACTCCTCCATTGTGCCCTTATAGTGCTCCATTTTGTCATCACACTGCTCCATTGTGTCATCACACTCCTCCATTGTGCCCTCACACTTCTCCATTTTGTCCTCACCCTGCACCATTGGGTCAATACGCTGCTCAATTGTGTCATTACACTGCTCCATTGTGCCCTAACACTGCTTCACTGTGTCATCTCACTGCTCCAGTGTTCCCTCACGGTTCTCAATTTTGCCATCACACTTCTCCATTGTGTCATCACGGTGCTCCATTGTGCCATCACACTGCTCCATTGTGACATCACATTGCTCCGTTGTGTCATCACACTCCTCCAATGTACCCTCACGCTTCTCCTTTTTGTCCTCACCCTGCACCACTTTGCCATCACACTTCTCCATTGTGTCATCATAATGTTCCATTGTGCCATAACAATGCTCCATTTTGCCCTCACAGTGATAAGTTTTGCCATAATATTGCTCTATTGTGGCATCACACAGCTTCATTCTGCCATCACTCTGCTCCATTGTTTCATCCCACTGCTAATTTGGTATCTCTCTCTGCTCAATTGTGCACTCACAGTGCTCCATCGTGTCATCACACTGATACTTGTGCCATCACAGTGCTCCATTCTGTCATCACACTGCTCCAAGTTGCAATACATTGCTCCATTGTGCCATCACACTGCTACATTGTGCCATCACACTGCTCCATTGTGTCATCTCACTGCTCCATTGTGCCCTCACGCTGCTCCATTTTGCCATCACACTTCTCCTTTGTGTCATCACAATGCTCCATTGTACCATCACACTGCTCTATTGTGTCATAACGCTGCTCCGTTGTTTCACCTCACTGCTCCATTTTGCCCTCACACTGCTCCACTGTGCCCTCATACTGCTCCACTGTGTCCTCACACTACTCCATTGTGCCCTCACACCCCTCCATTGTGCCCTCATACTGCTCCACTGTGTCCTCACACTACTCCATTGTGCCCTCACACTGCTCCATTGTGCCAACATTGCTCCTCCATTGTCTCATCACTCCATTCCATTGTGTCCTCACACTGCTGCATTGTGCCTTCACACTGCTCCATTGAGTCCACGTACTGTTCCGTTGTTACCACACACTGCTCCTTTGTGACATCACACTGCTCCACTGTGTCATCACACTGCTGTATTGTGACATCACACTGCTCCATTGTGAGACCACACTTCTCCATTGTGTCATCACACTGCTTCAGTGTGCCCTCACGCGTTTACCTTGCATCATCACACTGCTCCATTGTGCCCTCACTATGCTCCACTGTACAATCACATTGATTCATTGTGCCCTCACACTGCTCCATTGTGCCCTAACACCTTTCCATTTTCTCATCACACTGCTCCTTTGTGTCATCACACTTCTCCTTTTTGTCACCACAGGGCTCCATTGTGTGCTCACACTGGTTCATTGTGTCATCACTCTGCTCCATTGTGCCCTCCCACTGATCAATTGTGTCCTCACATTGCTCCATTTTGTCATCACACTCTTCTGTTGTGTCATCTCACTGCTCCATTGTGCCCTCACAGTGCTCCATTGTGCCATCGCACTGCTCCATTGTGTCATCACACTGCTCTATTTTGCCATTCCTCTGCTCCATTGTGCCATGACTCTGCTCCATTGTGTCATCACACTTCTGAGATGTGTCTTCACGCTGCTCCATTGTGTCATCACACTGCTCCATTGTTCCCTCACGCTGCTCCATTGTGCCATCAATCTGCAGAATTGTGTCAACACCATGCTCCATTGTGTCATCAGGTTGCTCCATTGTGCACACACTCTGATCCATTGCACCATCACAATGCTCCATTGTGCAATTACACTGCTGCATTTGGTATTCACACTGCTCTTTATGTCATCACACTGCTGCATTTTGTCATCACACTGCTCCATTGTTGCCTGATACTGCTACAGTGTATCATCACTGTGCTCCATTTTGTCCTCACGCTGCTACAATTTTTTCTCACGCTGCTCCTTTGTGTCATCACGCTGCTATTTTGTGCTGACACACTGCTCCATTTTGCCATCACACTGCTCCATTGTGTCAACACACTGCTCATTTATGCCAACACACTTGTCCATTGTGCCATCATACTGCTCCATTGTATCATCACACTGGTCCACTCTGCCAACACACTGATTCATTATGCCATCACACTGGTACATTGTGTCGTCATACTGCTCCATTGTGCCATCACACTGCTCCAGTGTTTCATTACACTGTTCCAATGTGTCATCACACTGTTCCACTGTGTCATCATGCTGCTCCATTGTGTTATCACGCTGCTGCATTGTGTCATCACACTGCTCCATTGTGCCATCACACTGCTCCATTGTGCTCTCACACATCTCCATTTTAGATGCACAAAACTCCATTGTCTCCTCACACTGGTACATTGTGCCCTCATAGTGCTCCCTTGTGCACTCACCATGCTCCACTGTGCCCTAACACCTTTCCATTTTCTCATCACAAAGCTCTTCTGTGTCATCACAGTTCTCCATTGTGTCATCACAGGGTTCCATTGTGCCCTCACACTGGTTAATTGTGTCATCACACTGCTCCACTGTGCCCGCCCACTGCTCAGTTCTGCCCTTACACTGCTCCATTGTGTCATCACACTGCTCCATTTTGCCCTCACTTGGTTCATTTGTGCCCTTACACTACTCCATTGTGCCCTCACACTGCTCCATTGTGCGAAGACACTGCTCCTTTGTGTCATCACGCTGCTCCATTTTGTCTTCACACTGCTCCATTTTGCCATAACATTGCTCACTTTTGCTCTCACAGTGCTGTTTTGTCATAACATTGCTCTACTGTGGCATCACACAGCTTCATTGTGCCATCACTCTGCTCCATTGTTTCATCACACTGCTCATTTGTTCCCTCTCATTGCTCAATTGTGCACTCACAGTGCTCCATTGTGTCAGCACACTGCTTCTTGTGCCATCACAATGCTCCATTCTATCATCCCACTGCTCCAAGTTGCAATACATTGCTCCATTGTGTCATCAAACTGCTCTACTGTGTCATCACACTGCTCCACAGTGTCATCACGCTGCTCCATTGTGCCATCACACTTCTCCATTATGTCATCACTCTGCTCCACTGTGCCCTCACACTGCTAGCTTGTGTCACCACACTGCTCCATTTCGTCATCACACTGCTCCACTGTGCAATTACACTGCTTCATTTTGCCCTCACAGCACTCCATTGTGCCCTAACACTGCTCCATTGTGTCATCACACTGCTCCTTTGTTGACTCACATTTTACAATTGTGCACTCAGATTGCTCCATTGTGTCATTACACTGCTCCATTGTGTCACCAAACTCCTGCATTTTGCCCTCACACTGCTGCATCGTGCCATCACACTGCTCCATTTTGTCCTCACACTGGTCAATTGTGCCCTCACACTGCTACATTTTGCCCTCAGAATGCTCCTATGGGCAATAACACTGCTCGATTTTACCATCACGCTGCTCCAATGTTTCATCACTCTGCTCCATTTTGCCCACACACTGCTCCATTGTGCCCTCATACTACTGCACTGTGTCTTCACACTGCACCATTGTGCCTTCACACTGCTCCATTGTGCCCACATACTGCTCCATTGTTTCCTCACACTGCTCCTTTGTGCCATCACTCTGCTCCATTGTGTCATCACACTGCTCTACTGTGTCATCACACTCCTCCACTGTGTATTCACGCTGCTCCATTGTGCCATCACACCACTCAATTGTGCCCCAACACAGCTCCATTGTGCCATCCCTCTGCTCCATTGTGACATCACACTGCTCCACTGTGTATTCATGCTGCTTCATTGTGTGATCACACTGCTCCATTGCTTCATCACTCTGCTCCTCTGTGTCTTCACTCTGCTCCATTGTGTCATTACACTGCTCCATTGTGCCCTCACGCTGCTCCATTGTGTCTTCCTACTGTTTCATTGTTCTTTCACACTGCTCCATTGTGCTATTACTTTCCTCCATTATGCCATCACGCACACTGCTGTATTGTGCAAATATTCTGCTCCATTGTGTCACCACAATGCTCCATTTTGTGATCACACTGCGAAACTGTGCCAACACAGTGTTCCTTTGTGTCATCACACTGCAGCATTGTCTCATCACACGGCTCCATTGTTCCTTCACATTTCTCCATTTTGCCCTAAAACTGAACAATCTTGTCCTCACACTACTAAATTATGCCATCACACGGCTCCATTGTGCCCTCACACTAATCCATTGTGTCATCACACTGCTCCATTGTGCCCTCACACTCTGCCATTGCGATCTTGTGCTGCTCAATTTTGACTGCACGCTGCTCCATTATGCCATCACACTGCTTCATTTTGCCATCACACTGCTCCATTGTGTCCACGAACTGGTCCATTGTTCCCTTACACTGCTCCACTGAGCCCTCACACTGCTCAATTGTGCCCTCACACTGGTCCATTGGGCCATAACACTGCTGCATTTTCTCCTCATCCTGCTATATTTAGCCCTCACACTGCTCCATATTGTCATCGTACTGCTCCATTGTGCACTCACACTGCTCCAATGTCCACTCACACTGCTCCAGTGTGACCTCACTCTGCTCCATTTTGCCCTCACAGGGCTCCATTGTGATATCACACTGCTCCATTTTTCCCTCACACTGCCTCATTGTGTCATCGCACTGCCTCATTGTGTCATTGCACTGCCTCACTGCGCCCTCCCACAGCTCCATTTTGTGCTCACATTGCTCTGTTGTGCCATTACACTGCTCCATTGTGTCATCACTCTGCTGCTCATTTGTGTCATCACACTGCTTCATTGTGCCATCATAGTGCTCCATTTTCCCTCACAGTGCTAAATTGTGTCATCCCACTGCTCCATTGTGTCATCACACTGCTTAATTGTGCCAACACACTGCCCCATTTTTTCATTACTCTGGTCCATTGTGCCATTACGCTGCTCTGTTGTGTCATCTCACTGCTCCATTGTGCTGTCATGATGCTCCATTTTGCCATCACACTTCTCCACTGTGTCATCACAATGCTCCATTGTGCCATCACACTGCTCCATTGTGCCATCACACTGCTCCATTGTGCCCTCACCCTGCTCCATTGTGTCATCACTATGCTCCACTTCGCCCTCACCCTGCCTCATTGTTTCATCACACTGCTCCATTGTGTCCTCACACTGCTCCATTTTGCCCTCAAACTACTATATTGTGCCATCACACTGCTCCATTGTGTCAACACGCTGCTCCACTGTTCCCTCATATTGCTCCATTGTGTCATCACGCTGCTCCTTTGTGTCCTCGCACTGCTCCACTATGCACTCACACTGCTCCATTGTGCCAACACTCTGCTCCATTGTGTCATCACTCTGCTCCATCGTATCATCACGCTGCTCCATTGTTTCCTCATATTGCTAAATTGTGCCATCACAGTGCTACATTGTGTCAACACACTCCTCCTTTGTGTTGAAACACTGCATCATTGTGTCATTACACTGTTCCATTGTGCCCTGACACTGCTTCATTGTATCATCACTCTGCTCCATTGTGTCATCTTTCTGCTCCATTGTGCCAACACAGCTCTTCCATTGTGTCATCACTCTGCTTCATTGTGTCATCATTCTGCTCCTTTGTTCACTCACACTGCTCAATTGTGCACTCACAGTCCTCCATTTTTTCATCACACAGCTACTTCTGCCATCACAGTGCTCCATTCTGTCATCACATTGCTCCAAGTTGCTATACATTGCTCCATTGTGTCATCACACTGCTCCATTTTGCCATCACACTTTTCCATTGTGACATCACAATGGTCCATTTTGCCATCACACTGCTCCATTGTTTCATCACACTGCTCCAATGTGCCATGCCTCTGCTCCATTGTGCCATCACTCTTCTCCATTGTGTCATCACACTGCTCTTCTGTGTCTTCACTCTGGTCCATTGTATCATCACGCTGCTCCATCGTGTCCTCACACTGCTCCATTGTGCCCTGACACTGCTCCATTGTGCCATCACTCTGCTCCATTGTGTCATCATGCTGCTCCATCGTATCATCACGTTGCTCCATTGTTTCCTGACATTGCTCCATTGTGCCCTCACATTGCTAAATTGAGTCATCGCACTCCTCCATTCTGTTGTCACACTGCTTCATTGTGTCATCACACTGGTCCATTGTGCCCTCACACTGCTCCATTGTACCCTCATACTGCTCCACTGTGTCCTCACACTGCTCCATTGTGCCCTCACAGTGCTCCATTGTGCCAACACATCTCCTCCAGTTTGTCATCACTCTGCTCCATTGTGTCATCATACTGCTCCTTTGTTCCATCACACTGCTCAATTGTGCACTCACAGTGCTATATTGTGCTATCACACTGCTCCATCGTGTCCTCACACTGGTCCTTGGTGCCCTTACACTACTCCATTGTGCCCTCACACTGCTCCATTGTGTGATCACACTGCTCCATTGTGTGATCACACTGCTCCATTGTGTCATCACGCTGCTCCATTGTGTCTTCACATTGCTCCATTGTGCCATAATATTGCTCCATTTTGCTCTCACAGTGCTAAGTGTTGTCATAATATTGCTCTATTCTGGCATCACATTTCTTAATTGTGCCATCACTCTGCTCCATTGTTTCATCCCACTGCTCATTTGTTATCTTCCACTGCGACAAATTGTGCACTCACAGTGCTCAGTTGTGTCATCTCACTGCTACATGTGCCATCAGAGTGCTCCATTTTGTTATCACACTGCTACACGTTGCAATATATTGCTCCATTGTGTCATCACACTCCTCCACTGTGTCACCACAAGTCTCCATTTTGCTATCACACTTCTCCCTTGTGTCTTCACAATGCTCCATTGTGCCATCACACTGCTCCATTGTGTCATCACGCGGCTCCATTGTGCCCTGACACTGCTCCATTGTGCTGTCACTCTGCTCCATTGTGTCATCACGCTGCTCCGTCGTATCATCACACTGCTCCATTGTTTCCTCACATTGCTCCATTGTGCCCTCATAGTGATAAATTGTATCATCACACTCCTCCATTATGGTGTCACACTGCTTCATTTTGTCATAACACTGCTCCATTGTGCCCTCACACTGCTCCTTTGTTCCCTCACACTGCTCAATTGTACACTCACAGTGCTCCACTGTGTCAACACACTGCTCCATTTTGCCATCACACTGCTCCATTGTGTCCTCACACTGGTCCTTGGCACACTTACACTACTCCATTGTGCCCTCACACTGCTCCATTGTCCGATAACACTGCTCCATTGTGTCATCACGCTCCTCCATTGTGTCTTCACATTGCTCCATTGTGCCATAACATTGCTCCATTTTGCTCTCACAGTGCTAAATTTTGTCATAACATTGCTCCATTGTGGCATCACACAGCTTCATTGTGCCATCACTCTGCTCCATTGTTTCATCCCACTGCTCATTTGTTATCTCTCACTGCTCCCAATTCTGCACTCACAGTGCTCTGTTGTGTCATCACACTGCTACATGTGCCAACAGAGTGCTCCATTCGGTCAGGACACTGCTCCAAGTTGCAATACATTGCTAAATTTTGTCATCACACTGCTCCATTTTGCCATCACACTTCTCCATTGTGTTATCACAATGCTCCATTGTGCCATCACACTGCTCCATTGTTTCATCACGCTGCTCTGTTGTGTCACATCACTGCTCCATTGTGCCCTCAAGGTGCTCAATTTTTCCATCACACTTCTCCATTGTGTCATCACTCTGCTCCGTTTGGTCATCTCACTGCTCCATTGTGCCCTCACACTGCTACATTTTGACACCACACTTCTCCATTGTGTCACCACAATGCTTCATTGTGCCATCACACTGCTCCATTGTGTCATCACGCTGCTCTGTTGTGTCACCTCACTGCTCCATTGTGCCCTCACACTGCTCCATTTTGCCCTCATACTGCTCAACTGTGTCCTCACACTGCTCCATTGTGCCCTCAGACTGCTCAATTGTGCCAAAACAGCTCCTCCATTGTTTCATCACTCCACTCCTTTGTGTCATTATACTGCTACTTTGTTCCCTCACACTGCTCAATTGTGCACTCTCAGTGGTCCATTGTGTCAACACACTGCTCGATTTTGCCACCACACTGCTCCATTGTGTCCTCACACTGGTCTTGGTTTCCTTACACTACGCCATTGTGCAATCACACTGCTCCATTTTGCCCTCACACTAATCCGTTGTGTTATCTCACTGCTCCATTGTGCCCTCATACTCTGCCATTGCAATCTTCTGCTGCTCAATATTGACCTCACACTGCTCCATTGTGCTCAGACTGGTCCATTGTGCCCTCACACTGCTTTATTTAGCCATCACACTGCTCCATTGTGTCCACGAACTGGTCCATTGTTCCCTCACACTGCTCCATTGACCCCTCACACTGCTCCATTGTGCGCTCCCAAAGTTCTTTGGGCCATAACACTGCTGCATTTTCTCCTCACACTGGTATATTTAGCCCTCACACTGTCCATATTGTCATCATACTGCTCCTTTGTGTCATCACACTGCTCCATTGTGCCCTCACTCTGCTCCATTGTGCCCTCACACTGCTCCAGTGTGACCTCACACTGCTCCATTTTGCCCTCACAAGGCTCCATTGTGATATCACACTGCTCCATTTTGCCCTCACACTGTCTGATTGTGTCATCACACTGCCTCACTGTGCCCTCACACAGCTCCCTTTTGCCCTCATATTGCTCCATTGTGCCATCACACTGCTACATTGTGTCATCATGCTGCTCCCTTGTGTTGTCACACTGCTTCATTGTGCCACCATACTGCTCCATTTTCTCTCACAATGCTAAATTGTGTCATCACACTGCTCCATTTTGTCATCACACTGCTTCATTATGCCATCACACTGCCCCATTTTTTCATCACACTCGTCCATTGTGTCATCACGCTGCTCCGTTGTGTCAACTCGCTGCTCCATTGTGCCCACACGCTGCTCCATTTTGCCACCACAATTCTGCATTTTGTCATCACGATGCTCCATTGTGCCATCACACTGTGTCTCTGTGCCATCACACTGTCCCATTTTTTCATCACAGTGGTCCATTGTGTTATCACGCTGCTCCATTGTTTCATCTCATTGCTCCATTGGGCCCTCACACTGCTCCATTTTGCCATCACACTTCTCCAATGTGTCATCACAGTGCTCCATTGTGCCATGACACTGCTCCATTTTGCCATAAGACTGCTCATTCGTGCCCTCACCCTGCTCCATTGTGTTGGCAACATGTTCCATTTCGCCCTCACACTGCCTCATTGTGTCAACTCACTGCTCCATTGTGCCCTCACACTGCACAATTTTGCCCTCACACTTCTCCATTGTGTCATCACAGTGCTCCATTGTGCCATCACACAACTCCATTGTATCATCACACTGCCCCAATGTGTCCTCACCCTGGTCCATTGTGCCCTCACACTGCTCCACTGTGACCACATACTGCTCCATTGTGACCCCACACTGCTCAATTGTGCCCTCACACTGTTGTATTTTGTCATAACGCTGCTCCATTGTCTCATCACATTGCTCCATTGTACCTCACACTCTTCCATTCTGCCCTTACAATGCTCCATTGTGTCATCTCACTGCTCCATTGTGTCATCACACTCCTCCATTGTGCCCTCATGCTTCTCCATTTTGTCCTCACCCTGTACCATTTTGACATCACACTGCTCCATTCTGTCCTCACACTGGTCCATTGTGTCCTCACACTGCTCCACTGTGCTCTCACACTGCTCCATTGTGCCCTCACGTTTCTCCATTGTCATCACACTGCTCCATTGTTCCTTCGCAATGCTCTATTGTGCCAATCACACTGCTCCATTGTGTCAACACACTGCTCACCTGTGTTGTAACACCGCTCCATTGTGCTCTAACACTGCTCCACTGTGTCATCTCGCTGCTCCATTGTGCCCTCACAGTTCTCAATTTTGCCATCACACTTCTCCATTGTGTCATCACACTGCTCCATTTTGTCTTCACACTGCTTCACGGTGCCATAACATTGCTCAATTTAACCCTCACAGTGCTGTTATGTCATAACATTTCTCTATTGTGGCATCACAAACCTTGTTTATGCCATCACTCTGCTCCATTTTTTCATCCCACTGCTCATTTGTTATCTCTCTCTGCTCAACTGTGCACTCACAATCCTCCATTGTGTCAACACACTGCTACTTCTTCCATCACAGTGCTCCATTCTGTCATCACACTGTTCCAAGTTGCAATACATTGCTCCATTGTGTCAACACACTGCTCCATTTTGTCATCACACTTCTACATTGTGTCATCACAATGGTCCATTGTGCCATCACCCTGCTCCATTGTGTCATCACGCTGCTCCGTTGTGTCACCTCACTGCTTCATTGTGCCCTCAAGGTGCTCAATTTTGGCATCACACTTCTACAATGTGTCATCACGTTGCTCTTTTGTGTCAACTCACTGCTCCATTGTGCCCTCACAGTGCTCCATTTTGCCAGCACACTTCTCCATTGTGTCCTCACAATGCTCCATTGTGCCATAACACTGCTCCATTGAGTCATGACGCTGATCGAATGTGTCACCTCACTGCTCCATTGTGACCTCACAGTGCTCCATTGTGCCCTCATACTGCTCCACTGTGTCCTCACACTGCTCCATTATGCCCTCACACTGCTCCATTGTGACAAAACAGCTCCTCCCTTGTGTCATCACTCTGCTCCATTATGTCATCATACTGCTCCATTGTTCCCTCACACGGCTAATTGTGCAATCTCAGTGCTCCTTTGTGTCAACACACTGCTCCCTTTTGCCATCACAATGCTCCTTTGTGTCAACACACTGCTCCCTTTTGCCATCACAATGCTCCATTGTGTCTTCACACTGGTCCTTGGTGCCCTTACACTTCTCCATTGTGCAATCACACTGCTCCATTGTGCGATCACTCTGCTACATTGTGTCAAAACGCTTCTCTGTTGTGTCGACTCACTGCTCCATTGTGCCCTCACGGTGCTAAATTTTGCCATCACATTTCTCCATTGTGTCATCACGCTGCTACGTTGTGCCATCACACTTTTCCATTGTTCCCTCACGCTTCTCCATTTTTTCCTCACCCTGCACCATTTTGACATCACACTGCTCCATTCTGTCATCACACTGGTCCATGGTGTCATCACACTTCTCCACTGTGCCCTCACACTTCTCCATTGTGTCCTCACATTTCCCCATTGTCATCACACTGCTCCATTTTTCCATCAACACTGCTCGATTGTGCCATCACACTGCTCCACTGTGTCATCTCACTGCTCCATTGTGCCCTCACAGTTCTCAATTTTGCCATCACTCTTCTCCATTGTGCTACCACGCTGCACCATTGTGTCATCTCACTGCTCCATTGTGCCCTCACGCTGCTCCATTTTGCCATCACATTTCTCCATTGTTTCATCACAATGCTCCATTGTGCCATCACACTGCTCCATTGTGCCATCACACTTCTCCATTGTGTCATCACACTCCTCCAATGTGCCCTCACGCTTCTCCTTTTTGTCCTCACCGTGCACCATTTTACAATCACACTGCTCCATTGTGTCATCACACAGCTCTTTGGTTCACTCACATTGCGCAATTGTGCACACAGAGTGCTCAATTGTGTCAATACACTGCTCCACTGTGTCATCAAACTCCTCCATTTTGCCCTAACACTGCTCCATTGTGCCATCACACTGCTCCATTGAGCCATCACGCTGCTCCATTTTGCCATAACACTGCTCCATTGTGTCATCACACTGCTTAAGTGTGCCATCACAGTGCTCCATTCTGTCATCACTCTGGCCAATGTGCCATCACACTGCTCCATTGTGTCATCACACTGTCCCACTGTGTCCTCACACTGGGGAATTGTGAACTCACACTGCTCCATTGAGCCCTCAGAATGCGCCTATGGGCAATAACACTGATCAATTTTGCCATCACGCTGTTCCAAAGTTTCATCACTCTGCTCCATTTTACCCTCTCTCTGCTCCATTGTGCCCTCATACTGCTCCATTGTGTCCTCACACTGCTCCATTGTGCCTTCACACTGCTCCATTGTGCCCACACCCTGCTCCATTGTTTCCTCACACTGCTCCTTTGTGCCATCACACTGCTCCACTGTGTCATCACACTGCTGTACTGTGTCATCACGCTGCTCCATTGTAGAGATCACATTTCTCCTTTGTGTCATCAAACTGCTCCATTGTGTCAACACGCTGCTCCATTTTGTCACCTCGCTGCTCCATTGTGCCCTCAAGGTTCTCACTTTTGTCATCACACTTCTCCAATGTGTCATCACACTGCTCTGTTGTGTCAACTCACTGCTCCATTGTGCCATCACACTGCTCCATTGTGTCATTACAATACCCCATTGTGCACCAACCCTGATCCATTGTGCCATCACACTGTTCAATTGTGTTATCACACTGCTCAATTGTGTCATCACACTGCTCCATTGTGTCATCACACTGCTCCATTGTGCCATCACACTGCTCCATTGTGTCATCACACTGCTCCATTGTGCCATCACACTGCTCCATTGTGTCATCACACTGCTCCATTGTGCCATCACACTGCTCCATTGTGTCATCACACTGCTCCATTGTGCCATCACACTGCTCCATTGTGTCATCACACTGCTCCATTGTGCCATCACACTGCTCCATTGTGTCATCACACTGCTCCATTGTGCCATCACACTGCTCCATTGTGTCATCACACTGCTCCATTGTGCCATCACACTGCTCCATTGTGTCATCACACTGCTCCATTGTGCCATCACACTGCTCCATTGTGTCATCACACTGCTCCATTGTGCCATCACACTGCTCCATTGTGTCATCACACTGCTCCATTGTGCCATCACACTGCTCCATTGTGTCATCACACTGCTCCATTGTGCCATCACACTGCTCCATTGTGTCATCACACTGCTCCATTGTGCCATCACACTGCTCCATTGTGTCATCACACTGCTCCATTGTGCCATCACACTGCTCCATTGTGTCATCACACTGCTCCATTGTGCCATCACACTGCTCCATTGTGTCATCACACTGCTCCATTGTGCCATCACACTGCTCCATTGTGTCATCACACTGCTCCATTGTGCCATCACACTGCTCCATTGTGTCATCACACTGCTCCATTGTGCCATCACACTGCTCCATTGTGTCATCACACTGCTCCATTGTGCCATCACACTGCTCCATTGTGTCATCACACTGCTCCATTGTGCCATCACACTGCTCCATTGTGTCATCACACTGCTCCATTGTGCCATCACACTGCTCCATTGTGTCATCACACTGCTCCATTGTGCCATCACACTGCTCCATTGTGTCATCACACTGCTCCATTGTGCCATCACACTGCTCCATTGTGTCATCACACTGCTCCATTGTGCCATCACACTGCTCCATTGTGTCATCACACTGCTCCATTGTGCCATCACACTGCTCCATTGTGTCATCACACTGCTCCATTGTGCCATCACACTGCTCCATTGTGTCATCACACTGCTCCATTGTGCCATCACACTGCTCCATTGTGTCATCACACTGCTCCATTGTGCCATCACACTGCTCCATTGTGTCATCACACTGCTCCATTGTGCCATCACACTGCTCCATTGTGTCATCACACTGCTCCATTGTGCCATCACACTGCTCCATTGTGTCATCACACTGCTCCATTGTGCCATCACACTGCTCCATTGTGTCATCACCCTGATCCATTGTGTCATCTCAATGCTCCATTGTGCCCTCACACTGCTCCATTGTGCCCTCGTATTGCTCCACTGTGTCCTCACTCTGCTCCATTGTGCCCTCACACTGCTCCATTGTGCCAACACAGCTCTTCCCTTCTGTGATCACTCCGCTCTATTATGTCATCATACTGCTCCTTTGTTTCCTCACACTGCTCAATTGTGCAATCTCAGTGCTCCTTTGTGTCAACACACTGCTCCCTTTTGCCATCACAGTGCTCCATTGTGTCCTCATACTGGTCTTTGGTGCCCTTACACTACTCCATTGTGCAATCACACTGCTCCATTGTGTGATCACTCTGCTTCAATTGTGTCAACACGTTGCTCTGTTGTATCGTCTCACTGCTCCATTGTGTTCTCATGCTGATCCATTTTGCCATCACACTTCTCCATTGTGTCATCACAATGCTCCATTGTACCATCACACTGCTCCATTGAGCCATCACACTGCTCCATTGTGTTATCACACTCCTCCATTGTGCCCTCACGCTTCTCCAATTTGTAGTCACCCTGCACATTTTGCCATCACACTCCTCAATTGTGTCATCACACTGCTCCTTGTTCACTCACATTGCACAATTGTGCACACAGAGTGCTCAATTGTGTCATTACACTGCTCCATTGTGTCATCAAACTCCTCCATATTGCCCTCACACTGCTCCATTGTGCTATCACAATGCTCCATTGTGTGATCACAGTGCTCCATTGTGTCATCACACTGCTCCATTGTGTCATGTCTCTGCTCCATTGTGCCCTCACACTGCTCCATTTTGCCCTCATACCGCTCCACTGTGTCCTCACACTACTCCATTGTGCCCTCACACTCCTCCATTGTCATCACACTGCTCCATTTTGTCCTCATACTGCTCCATTGTGTCATCATCCTGCTACTTTGTTCCCTCACACTGCTCAATTGTGCAGTCTCAGTGCTCCATTGTGTCAACACACTGCTCCATTTTGCCATCACACTGCTCCATTGTATCCTCACACTGGTCCTTGGTGCCCTTACACTACTCCATTGTGCAATCACACTTCTCCATTCTCCTTTCACTCTGCTCCATTGTGTCATCACGCTGTTCTGTTTTTTCATCTCACTGCTCCAATGTGCCCTCACCATGTTCAATTTTGCCATCACACTTCTCCATTGTGTCATCACGCTGCTCCCTTATGTTGTCTCACTGCTCCATTGTGTTCTCATGCTGCTCATGTGTGATCACAGTGCTCCATTGTGTCATCACGCTGCTCCGTTGTGTCACCTCACTGCTCCATTGTGCCATCACACTGCTCCATTGAGCCAGCACACGGCTCCATTGTGCCATAACACAGCTCCATTTTGTCATCACACTGCTTCAGTGTGCCATCACTGTGCTCCATTTTGTCATCACACTGGCCATTGTGCCATCACACTGGCCATTGTGCCATCACACTGCTCCATTGTGTCAACACACTGCACCACTGTGTCCTCACACTGGTCCATTGTGCCCTCACACTGTTCCATTTTGTCCACACACTGCTCCATTGTGACCCCACACTGCTGCATTGTACCCTCACACTGCCGCATTTTGTCATAACCCTGCTCAATTGTCTCTTCACACTGCTACTTTGTTACCTCACACTCTTCCATTGTGCCCTTACAGTGCTCCATTGTCTAATATCACTGCTCCATTGTGTCATCACACTCCTCCATTGTGCCCTCATGCTTTTCCATTTTGTCCTCACCCTGTACCATTTTGACATCACACTGCTGCATTCTGTCCTAACACTGGTCCATTCTGTCCTCACGCTGCTCCACTGTGCTCTCACACTGCTCCATTGTGCCCTCACATTTCTCCATTGTCAATACACTGCTCCATTGTTCCCTCACACTGCTCCATTGTGCCATTACACTGCTCCATTGTGTCAACACGCTGCTCAATTGTGTCATAGCTCCACACCATTTTGCCCTAGCAGTGCTCCACTGTGTCATCTCACTGCTCCATTGTGCCCTCCCAGTTCTGAATTTTGCCATCATACTTCTCCATTGTGTCATCATGCTGCTCCATTGTGCCGTCACACTGCTCCATTGTGCCACAACATTGCTCCATTTAACCCTCACAGTGCTAAATTATGTCATAACATTGCTCTATTGTGGCATCACACAGCTTCATTGTGCCATCACTCTGCTCCATTGTTTCATCCCACTGCTCATTTGTTATCTCTCACTGCTCAATTGTGCACTCAGAGTCCTCCATTGTGTCATCACACTGCCACTTCTGCCATCACAGTGCTCCATTCTTTCATCACACTGCTCCAAGTTGCAATACATTGCTCCATTGTTTCATCACACAGCTCCATATTGCCTGCACACTTCTCCATTGTGTCATCACACTCCTCCATTGTGCCATCACACTGCTCCATTGTGTCATCACGCTGCGCTGTTGTGTCAACTCACTGCTCCATTGTGCACTCACACTGCTCCATTGTGCCCTCGTACTGCTCCACTGTGTCCTCACACTGCTCCATTGTGCCCTCACACTGCTCCATTGTGCCAAAACAGCTCCTCCCTTGTGTCATCACTCCACTTCATTATGTCATCATACTGCTCCATTGTTCCCTCACACGGCTCAATTGTGCAATCTCAGTGCTCCTTTGTGTCAACACACTGCTCCCTTTTGCCATCACAGTGCTCCATTGTGTCCTCACACTGGTCCTTGGTGCCCTTACACTTCTCCATTGTGCCATCAAACTGCTTCATTGTGCGATCACTCTGCTCCACTGTGTCAAAACACTTCTCTGTTGTGTCAACTCACTGCTCCATTGTGCCCTCACGGTGCTCAATTTTGCCAACAGATTTCTCCATTGTGTTATCACACTGCTACGTTGTGCCATCACACTCTTCCATTGCACCCTCACGCTTCTCCATTTTTTCCTCACCCTGCACCATTTTGACATCACACTGTTCCATTCTGTCCTCACACTGGTCCATGGTGTCATCACACTTCTCCACTGTGCCCTAATACTTCTCCATTGTGCCCTCACATTTCTCCATTGTCATCACACTGCTCCATTTTTCCCTCAACACTGCTCCATTGTGCCATCACACTGCTCCTTCATGTCAACACGCTGCTCAATCGTGTCGTAACACCGCTCCATTGTGCCCTAACACTGCTCCACTGTGTCATCTCACTGCTCCATTGTGCGCTCACAGTTCTCAATTTTGCCATCACTCTTCTCCATTGTGCTACCACGCTGCTCTGTTGTGTCATCTCTCTGCTCCATTGTGCCCTCACGCTGCTCCATTTTGCCATCACACTTCTCCATTGTTTCATCACACTGCTCCATTGTGCCATCACACTGCTCCATTGTGCCATCACACTGCTTCATTGTGTCATCACACTCCTCCAATGTGCCCTCACGCTGCTCCTTTTTGTCCTCACCCTGCACCATTTTTCAATCACACTGCTCCATTGTGTCATCACACAGCTCCTTTATTCACTCACATTGTGCAACTGTGCACACAGAGTGCTCAATTGTGTCATTACACTGCTCCATTGTGTCATCAAACTCCTCTATTTTGCCCTCACACTGCTCCATTGTGCCATCACACTGCTCCATTGAGCCATCACACTGCTCCATTTTGCCGTAACACTGCTTGATTGTGTCATCACACTGCTTCAGTGTGCCATCACCGTGCTCCATTCTGTCATCACACTGGTCATTGTGCCATCACACTGCTCCATTGTGTCATCACACTGCCCCACTGTGTCCTCACACTGGTGAGTTGTGAACTCACACTGCTCCATTGAGCCCTCAGAATGCTCCTATGGGCAATAACAGTGCTCAATTTTGCCATCACGCTGTTCAAAAGTTTCATCACTCTGCTCCATTTTGCCCTCACTCTGCTCCATTGTGCCCTCATACTGCTCCATTGTGTCCTCACACTGGTCCATTGTGCCTTCACACTGCTCCATTGTGCCCACACACTGCTCCATTGTTTCCTCACACTGCTACTTTGTGCCATCACACTGCTCCACTGTGTCATCACACTGCTGTACTGTGTCATCACGCTGCTCCATTGTGAGATCACATTTCTCAATTGTGTCATCACACTGCTCCATTGTGTCAACACCCTGCTCCCTTGTGTCACTTCACTGCTCCATTGTGCCTTCAAGGTGCTCAATTTTGTCATCACACTTCTCCAATGTGTCATCACGCTGCTCTGTTGTGTCAACTCACTGCTCCATTGTGCCATCACACTGCTCCATTGTGTCATCACCCTGATCCATTGTGTCACCTCGCTGCTCCATTGTGCCCTCACACTGCTCCATGATGCCCTCGTATTGCTCCACTGTGTCCTCACTCTGCTCCATTGTGCCCTCACACTGCTCCATTGTGCCAACACAGCTCTTCCCTTCTGTGATCACTCCGCTCTATTATGTCATCATACTGCTCCTTTGTTTCCTCACACTGCTCAATTGTGCAATCTCAGTGCTCCTTTGTGTCAACACACTGCTCCCTTTTGCCATCACAGTGCTCCATTGTGTCCTCACACTGGTCTTTGGTGCCCTTACACTACTCCATTGTGCAATCACACTGCTCCATTGTGCGATCACTCTGCTCCATTGTGTTATCACGTTGCTCTGTTGTATCGTCTCACTGCTCCATTGTGTTCTCATGCTGATCCATTTTGCCATCACACTTCTCCATTGTGTCATCACAATGCTCCATTGTACCATCACACTGCTCCATTGAGCCATCACACTGCTCCATTGTGTTATCACACTCCTCCATTGTGCCCTCACGCTTCTCCAATTTGTAGTCACCCTGCACATTTTGCCATCATACTCCGCAATTGTGTCATCACACTGCTCCTTGTTCACTCATATTGCACAATTGTGCACACAGAGTGCTCAATTGTGTCATTACCCTGCTCCATTGTGTCATCAAACTCCTCCATATTGCCCTCACACTACTCCATTGTGCTATGACAATGCTCCATTGCGTGATCACAGTGCTCCATTGTGTCATCACACTGCTCCGTTGTGTCATCACACTGCCCCACTGTGTCCTCACCCTGGTCCACTGTGCCCTCACACTGCTCCACTCTGACCACATACTGCTCCATTGTGACCCCACACTGCTCCATTGTGCCCTCACACTCTTGCATTTTGTCATATCGCTGCTCTATTGTCTCATCACGCTGCTCCATTGTACCTCACCCTCTTCCATTGTGCCCTTACAATGCTCCATTGTGTCATTTCACTGCTCCATTGTGTCATCACACTCCTCCATTATGCCCTCACGCTTCTCCATTTTGTCCTTACCCTGTACCATTTTGACATCACACTGCTGCATTCTGTCCTCACACTGGTCCATTTTGTCCTCACATTGCTCCACTGTGCTCTCACACTGCTCCATTGTGCCCTCACATTTCTCCATTGTCATCTCACTGCTCCATTGTGCCCTCACAGTTCTCAATTTTGCCATCACTCTTCTCCATTGTGTTACCACACTGCTCCGGTGTGTCATCTCTCTGCTCCATTGTGCCCTCACGCTGCTCCATTTTGCCATCACACTGCTCCATTGTGCCATCACACTGCTCCATTGTGTCACCACCCTCCTCCAATGTGCCCTCACGCTTCTCTTTTTTGTCCTCACCCTAAACAATTTTTCCATCACACTGCTCAATTGTGTCATCACACAGTTCCTTTGTTCACTCACATTGACCAGTTGTGCACACATAGTGCTCAATTGTGGCATTACAGTGCTAAATTGTGTCATCAAACTCCTCCATTTTACCCTCCCACTGCTCCATTGTGTCTTCACACTGCTCCATTGTGCCATAACCATTCTCCATTTTGCCCTCACAGTGCTAAGTTTTGTCATAACATTGCTCTATTTTGGCATCACACAGCTTCATTGTGCCATCACTCTGCTCCATTGTTTCATCCCACTGCTCCTTTGTTCCCTCTAACTGCTCAATTGTGCACTCACAGTGCTCCATTGTGTGATCACACTGCCTCTTGTGCCATCACAATGCTGCATTCTCTCATCACACTGCTCCAAGTTGCAATACATTGCTCCATTTTGTCATAACACTGCTCCACTTTGTCATCACACTGCTCCATTTTGCGATCACACTTCTCCATTTTGTTACCACAATGCTCCATTGTGCCATCACACTGCTCCATTGAGCCATCACGCTGCTCCTCTGTGCCATCACACTGCTCCATTTTATCATCACACTGCCCCACTGTGTCCTCGCACTGGTCCATTGTGCCCTCAAACTGCTCCATTGTGACCACACACTGCTCCACTGTGACCCCACACTGCTCAATTTTGCCCTCATACTGGTCCACTGTGCCCTCACACTGCGCCATTGTGACCACACACTGCTCAATTGTGACCACACACTACTCCATTGTGCCATCACACTGCTGCATTTTGTCATAATGCTGCTCCATTGTCTCATCACATTGCTCCATTGTGCCTCACACTCCTCCATTTTACCCGTACAGTGCTTCATTGTGTCATAACACTGCTCCATTGTGCCATCACACTCCTCCATTATGCCCTCACGCTTCTCCATTTTGTCCTCACCCTGTACCATTTTGACATCACACTGCTCCATTCTGTCCTCACACTGGTCCATTGTGTCCTCACACTACTCCACTGTGCTCTCACATTGCTCCATTTTGCCNAGCTTCATTGTGCCATCACTCTGCTCCATTGTTTCATCCCACTGCTCCTTTGTTCCCTCTAACTGCTCAATTGTGCACCCACAGTGCTCCATTGTGTCATCACACTGCCTCTTGTGCCATCACAGTGCTGCATTCTCTCATCACACTGCTCCAAGTTACAATATATTGCTACATTTTGTCATCACACTGCTCCACTCTGTCATCACACTGCTCCATTTTGTGATCGCACTTCTCCATTGTGTTACCACAATGCTCCATTGTGCCATCACACAGCTCCATTGAGCCATCACGCTGCTCCACTGTGCCATCACACCTCTCCATTTTGTCATCACACTGCCCCACTGTGTCCTCGCACTGGTCCATTGTGCCCTCACACTGCTCCATTGTGACCACACACTGCTCCACTGTGACCCCACACTGCTCCATTGTGCACTCAGACTGGTCCATTGTGCCCTCACACTGCACCATTGTGACCACACACTGCTCAATTGTGACCACACACTGCTCCATTGTGCCCTCACACTGCTGCATTTTGTCATAACGCTGCTCCATTGCCACATCGCATTGCTCCATTTTGCCTCACACTCCTCCATTTTACCCATACAGTGCTTCATTGTGTCATCACACTGCTCCATTATGTCATCACACTCCTCCATTTTGCCCTCACACTTCTCAATTTTGTCCTCACCCTGTACCATTTTGACATCACACTGCTCCATTCTGTCCTCACACTGGTACATTGTGTCCTCACACTGCTCCACTGTGCTCTCACACTGCTCCATTGTGCCCTCACATTTCTCCATTGTCATCAAACTGCTCCATTGTGCCATCACACTGCACCATTGTGTCAACACGCTGCTCACTTTTGTCATAACACCACTCCATTGTGCCCTAACACTGCTCCACTGTGTCATCTCACTTCTCCATTGTGCCCTCACCATTCTGCTACTTCTTCAATCACAGTGCTCCATTCTGTCATCACACTGCTCCAAGTTGCAATACATTGCTCCATTCTGTCATCACACTGCTCCATTTTGTCATCACACATCTCCGTTGTGTCATCACGTTGGTCCATTGTGCCATCACACTGCTCCATTGTGTCATCACGCTGCTCCGTTGTGTCACCTCACTGCTCCATTGTGCCCACAAGGTGCTCAATTTTGGCATCACACTTCTCCAATATGTCATCACGCTGCTCTGTTGTGTCAACTCACTGCTCCATTGTGCCCTCACACTGCTCCATTTTGCCAGCACACTTCTCCATTGTGTCCTCACAATGCTCCATTGTGCCATCACACTGCTCCATTGTGTCATCACGCTGATCAATTGTGTCATCTCACTGCTCCATTGTGCCCTCACACTGCTCCATTGTGCCCTCATACAGCTCCAATGTGTTCTCACACTGCTCCATTGTGCCAACACAGCTGCTCCCTTGTGTCATCACTCCATGCCATTATGGCATCATACTGCTCCTTTGTTCCCACATTGCTCAATTGTGCAATCTTAGTGCTCCTTTGTGTCAACACACTACTCCCTTTTGCCATTACAGTGCTCCATTGTGTCCTCACACTGGTCTTTGGTGCTCTTACACTACTCCATTGTCCAATTACACTGCTCCATTGTGCGATCACTCTGCTCCCTTGAGTCATCACGTTGCTCCGTTGTGTCGTCTCACTGCTCCATTGTGTTCTCACACTTATCCATTTTGCCATCACACTTCTCCATTGTTTCATCACAATACTCCATTGTGCCATCACACTGCTCCATTGAGCCATCACACTGCTCCATTGTGCCATAACACTGCTCCATTGTGTCATCACACTGCTTCAGTGTGCCATCACAGTGTTCCATTTTGTCATCATACTGGCCATTGTGCCATCACACTGCTCCATTGTCTCATCACACTGCCCCACTGTGTCCTCACACTGGTCCATTGTGCCCTCACACTGATCCATTGTGACCACACACTGCTCCATTGTGACCCCACCCTGCTCCTTTTTGCCCTCACACTCCTGCATTTTGTGATAACGTTGCTCCATTGTCTCATCACACTCCTCCATTGTGCCTCATACTCCTCCATTGTGCCCTTACAGTGCTCCATTATGTCATCACACTGCTCCATTGTGTCATCACACTCCTCCATTGTGCCCTCACGCTTCTCCCTTTTGTCCTCACCCTGTACCACTTTGACAGCACACTGTTCCATTCTGTCCTCACACTGGTCCATTGTGCCCTCACGTTTCTCCATTGTCATCACACTGCTCCATTGTTCCCTCACACTGCTCCATTGTGCCATCACACTGCTTCATTTTGTCAACAAACTGCTCAATTGTGTCATAACACCACTACATTGTGCCCTAACACTGCTCCACTGTGTCATCTCACTTCTCCATTTTGCCCTCATGTTTCTCAATTTTGCCATCACACTTCTCCATTGTGTCATCACGCTGCTCCATTGTGTCTTCACACTGCACAATTGTGCCATAACACTGCTCCATTTANTCCACTGTGCTCTCACACTGCTCCATTGTGCCCTCACGTTTCTCCATTGTCATCACACTGCTCCATTGTTCCCTCACACTGCTCCATTGTGTCAACACGCTTCTCAATTGTGTCATAACTCCACTCCATTGTGCCCTAACACTGCTCCTCTGTGTCATCTCACTCCTCCATTGTGCCCTCACAGTTCTCAATTTTGCCATCACTCTTCTCCATTATGCTACCACGCTGCTCCAATGTGTTATCTCACTGCTTCATTGTGCCATCACACTGCTCCATTCTGCCATCACACTGTTCCATTGTGTCATCACATTCCTCCAATGTGCCCTCATGCTTCTCCTTTTTGTCCTCACCCTGCACCATTTTTCCATCACACTGCTACATTGTGTTATCACACAGCTCCTTTGTTCACTCACATTGCACAATTGTGCACACAGAGTGCTCAATTGTGTCATTACACTGCTCCATTGTGTCATCACACTCCTCCATTTTGCCCTCACGCTTCTCCATTTTGTCCTAACCCTGTACCATTTTGACATCACACTGTTCCATTCTGTCCTCACACTGGTTCGTTGTGTCCTCAAACTGCTCCACTGTGCTCTCACACTGCTCCATTGTGCCCTCACATTTCTCCATTTTCATCACACTGCTTCATTGTTCCCTCACACTGCTCCATTGTGCAATCAAACTGCTACATTGTGTCTACACGTTGCACAATTGTGTCATAACACCGCTCCACTGTGCCCTAACACTGTTCCACTGTGTCACCTCACTGCTCCATTGTGCCCTCCCGGTTCTCAATTTTGACATCACACTTCTCCATGTGTCATCACGCTTCTCCACTATGTCTTCACACTGCTCCAAGTTGCAAGACATTGCTCCATTTTGTCATCACACTGCTCCACTCTGTCCTCACACTGCTCCATTTTGCGATCACACTTCTCCATTGTGTCATCACAATGCTCCATTGTGCCATCACACTGCTCCATTGGGCCATCACACTGCTCAATTGTGCCATAACAATGCTCCATTGTGTCATCACACTGCTTCAGTGTGCCATCATAGTGCTCCATTTTGTCATCACACTGGCCATTGTGCCATCACACTGCTCCATTGTGTCATCACACTGCCCCACTGTGTCATCACACTGGTCCATTGTGCCCTCACACTGCTCCATTGTGACCACAAACTGCTCCATTGTGACCCCACACTGTTCCATTGTGCCCTCACACTGCTGCATTTTGTCATAACGCTGCTCCATTGTCTCATCACACTGCTCCACTGTGCCTCACATTCCTTCATTGTGCCCTTACAGTTCTCCATTGTGTCATCACACTGCTCCATTGTGTCATCACACTCCTCCATTGTGCCCTCACGCTTCTCCATTTTGTCCTCACCCTGTACCATTTTGACAGCACACTGCTCCATTCTGTCCTCACACTGGTCCATTTATCGTCACACTGATCCACTGTGCCCTCACACTGCTCCATTGTGCCCTCACATTTCTCCATTGTCATCACTCTGCTCCATTGTTCCCTCACTCTGCTCCATTGTGCCATCACAATGCTTCATTGTGTCAACAGGCTGCTCAATTGTGTCGTAACACCGCTCCATTGTGCCCTAACACTGCTCCACTGTGTCATCTCACTGCTCCATTGTGCACTCACAGTTCTCAATTTTGCCATCACACTTGTCCATTGGGTCATCACGCTGCTCCATTGTGTATTCACACTGCTCCATTGTACTATAACATTGCTACAATTAACACTCACAGTGCTAAGTTATGTCATAATATTGCTCTATTGTGGCATCACACAGCTTCATTGTGCCATCACTCTGCTCCATTGTTTCATCCCACTGCTCATTTGTTATCTCTCACTGCTCAATTGTGCACTCACAGTCCTCCATTGTGTGATCACACAGCTACTTCTGCCATCACAGTGCTCCATTCTGTCATCACACTGCTCCAAGTTGCAAAACATTCCTCCATTGTGTCATCACACTGCTCCATTTTGCCATCACACTTCTTCGTTGTGTCATCACAATGGTCCATTTTGCCATCACCCTGCTCCATTGTGTCATCACGCTGCTCCTTTGTGTCACCTCACTGCTCCATTGTGCCCTCAATGTGCTCAATTTTGGCATCATAGTTCTCCAATGTGTCATCATGCTGCTCCTTTGTGCCAACTCCCTGCTCCATTGTGCCCTCACGCTGCTCCATTTTGCCAGCACGCTTCTCCATTGTGTCACCTCACTGCTCCATTGTGTCCTCCCACTGCTCCTTTCTGCCCTCGTACTGCTCCACTGTGTCCTCACACTGCTCCATTGTGCCCTCACACTGCTCCATTGTGCCCTCACTCTGCTCCATTGTGCCAACACAGCTCCTCCATTGTGTCATCAATCCGTTCCATTGTGTCATCATACTGCTCCTTTGTGACCTCACAGTGCTCAATTGTGCAATCTCAGTGTTCCTTTGTGTCAACACACTGCTCTATTTTGCCATCACACTGCTCCAATGTGTCCTCACACTGGTCCTTGGTGCCCTTACACTACTCCATTGTGCAATCACACTGCTCCATTGTGTGATCACTCTGCTCCATTGTGTCATCACGGTGCTCAATTTTGCCATCACATTTCTCCATTGTGTCATCACGCTGCTATGTTGTGCCATCACACTCCTCCATTGTGCCTCATACTTCTCCATTTTTTCCTCACCCTGCACCATTTAGACATCACATTGCTCCATTCTGTCCTCATACTTGTCCATTGTGTCCTCACACTTCTCCATTGTGCCCTCACACTTCTCCATTGTGCCCACACAATTCCACATTGTTATCACACTCCTCCATTGTTCCCTCACACTGCTCCATTGTGCTATCACACTGCTCCATCGTGTCAACACGCTGCTCAATTGTGTCATAACTCCACTCCATTGTGCCCTAACACTGCTCCTCTGTGTCATCTCACTCCTCCATTGTGCCCTCACAGTTCTCAATTTGGCCATCACTCTTCTCCATTGTGTAACCACGCTGCTCCATTGTATCATCACACTCCTCCAATGTGCCCTCATGCTTCTCATTTTTGTTCTCACCCTGCACCATTTTGCATCACACTGCTCCATTGAGCCATCACACTGCTCAATTTTGCCATCATGCTTCTCCATTGTGTCATCACGCTGCTACGTTGTGTCATCTCATTGCTCCATTGTGCCCTCACGCTGCTCCATTTTGCCATCACAATTCTCCATTTTGTCATGACAATGCTCCATTGTGCCAACACACTGCTCCATTGTGTCATCAAGCTGCTCCGTTGTGTAAACTCACTGCTCCATTGTGTGCTCAAGGTGCTCCATTTTGGCATCACACTTCTCCATTGTGTCATCACATTGCTCCTTTGTGTCGTCTCACTGCTACATTGTGTTCTCACGCTGATCTGTTTTGCCATCACACTTCCCCATTGTGTCATCACAATGCTCCATTGTGCCATCACACTGCTCTATTGAGCCATCACACTGCTCCATTGTGTTATCACACTCCACCATTGTGCCCTCACTCTTCTCCAATTTGTAGTCACCCTGCACATTTTGCCATCACACTCCTCAATTTTGTCATCACACTGCTCCTTGTTCACTCACATTGCGCAATTGTGCACACAGAGTGTTCAATTGTGTCATTACACTGCTCCATTGTGTCATCAAACTCCTCCATTTTGCCCTCACACTGCTCCATTTTGCCCATTGTGTCATCACGCTGCTCCGTTGTGTCACGTCACTGCTTCATTGTGCCCTCACACTGCTCCATTTTGCCCTCACACTGCTCCACTGTGTCCTCAAACTACTCCATTGTGCCTTCACTCTGCTGCATTGTGCCAACACAGCTCCTCCATTGTGTCATCACACTGCCGCATTGTGTCATCACATTGGTCCGTTGTGCCCTCACACTGCTCCATTGTGACCACAAACTGCTCCATTGTGACCCCACACTGTTCCATTGTGCCCTCACACTGCTGCATTTTGTCATAATGCTGCTCCTTTGTGTCATCACACTGCTCCATTGTGCCTCACACTCCTTCATTGTGCCCTTACAGTGCTCCATTTTGTCATCACACTACACCATTTTCTCATCACACTCCTCCATTGTGCCCTCATGCTTCTCCATTTTGTCCTCACCCTGTACCATTTTGACATCACACTGCTCCATTCTGTCCTCACACTGGCCCATTTATCGTCACACTGATCCACTGTATTCTCACACTGCTCCATTGTGCCCTCACATCTCTCCATTGTCATTGCACTGCTCCATTGTTCCCTCACACTGCTCCATTGTGCCATCACAATGCTTCATTGTGTCAACAGGCTGCTCAATTGTGTCATAATACCGCTCCATTGTGCCCTAACACTGCTCCACTGTGTCATCTCAGTGCTCCATTGTGCGCTCACATTTCTCAATTTTGCCATCACACTTCTCCATCGTGTCATCACGCTGCTCCATTGTGTCTTAACTCTGCTCCATTGTACTATAACATTCCTACATTTAACCCTTACAGTGCTAAGTTACGTCATAATATTACTCTATTGTGGCATCGCACAGCTTCATTGTGCCATCACTCTGCTCCATTGTTTCATCCCACTGCTCATTTGTTATCTCTCACTGCTAATTGTGCACTCACAATCCTCCATTGTGTGATCACACAGCTACTTCTGCCATCACAGTGCTCCATTCTGTCATCACACTGCTCCAAGTTGCAATACATTCCTCCATTGTGTCATCACACTGCTCCATTTTGCCATCACACTTCTCCATTGTGTCATCACAATGGTCCATTGTGTCATCACCCTGCTCCATTGTGTCATCACGCTGCTCCATTGTGTCACCTCACTGCTCCATTGTGCCCTCAAGGTGCTCAATTTTGGCATCACAGTTCTCCAATGTGTCATCACGCTGCTCCATTGATTCATCCCACTGCTCATTTGTTATCTCTCACTGCTCAATTGTGCACTCACAGCCCTCCATTGTGTCATCACACTGCTACTTCTTCCATCACAGTGCTCCATTCTTTCATCACACTGCTTCAAGTTGCAATACATTGCTCCATTGTTTCATCATACAGCTCCATTTTGCCTGCACACTTTTCCATTGTGGCATCACACTCCTCCATTGTGCCATCACACTGCTCCATTGTGTCATTACGCAGATCCATTGTGTCCTCACACTGCTCCATTGTGCCCTCACAGTGCTCCATTGTGCCAACACAGCTCCTCCCTTCTGTCATCACTCCACTCCATTATGTCATCATACTGCTCCTTTGTTCCTCACACTGCTCAATTGTGCAATCTCAGTGCTCCTTTGTGTCAACACACTGCTCCCTTTTGCAATCACAGTGCTCCACTGTGTCCTCACACTGGTTCTTGATGCCTTTACACTACTCCATTGTGCAATGACACTGCTCCATTGTGCGATCACTCTACTCCATTGTGTCATCACACTTCTCTGTTGTGTCACCTCACTGCTCCATTGTTCCCTCACGGTGCTCAGTTTTGCCATCACATTTCTTCATTTTCTCATCACGTTGCTACGTTGTGCCACTACACTCCTCCATTGTGCCCTCACGTTTCTCCATTTTTTCCTCACCCTGCACAAATTTGACATCACACTGCTACATTCTGTCCTCACACTGGTCCATGGTGTCGTCACACTTCTCCAGTGTGCCCTCACACTTCTCCATTGTGCCCTCACATTTCCCCATTTTCATCACACTGCTCCATTGTTCCCTCAACACTGCTCCATTGTGCCATCACACTGCTCCATTGTGTGAACACGCTGCTCAATTGTGTCATAACACCGCTCCATTGTGCCCTAAGACTGCTCCACTGTGTCATTTCACTGCTCCATTGTGCCCTCACAGTTCCCAATTTTGCCATCACACTTCTCCATTGTGTTACCACACTGCTCTGATGTGTCATCTCACTGCTCCATTGTGCCCTCACACTGCTCCATTTTGCCATCACACTTCTCCATTGTTTCATCACAATGCTCCATTGTGCCATCACACTGCTCCATTGTGCCATCACACTGCTCCATTGTGTCATCACCCTCCTCCAATGTGCCCTCACGCTGCTCCATTTTGCCATCACACTTCTCCATTGTTTCATCACAATGCTCAATTGTGTCATCACACAGTACCTTTGTTCACACACATTGACCAATTGTGCACACATAGTGCTCAATTGTGTCATTACACTGCAAAATAGTGTCATCAAACTCCTCCATTTTGCCCTCACACTGCTCCATTGTGCCATCACACTGCTGCATTGAGACATCACACTGCTCCATTTTGCCTTAACACTCCTCCACTGTGTCAACACACTGCTACAGTTTGCCATCACAGTGCTATATTCTGTCATCATACTGGCCATTGTGCCATCACACTCCTCCACTGTGTCATCACACTGCCCCACTGTGTCCTCACACTGGTCAATTGTGCCCTCACACTGCTCCACTGTGCCCTCACTATGCCCCTATGGGCAATAATACTGCTCAATTTTGCCATCATGCTGCTCCAACGTTTCATCACTCTGCTCCATTTTGCCCTCACTCTGCTCCATTGTTCCCTCATACTGCTCCATTGTGTCCTCACACTGCTCCATTGTGCCTTCACACTGCTCCATTTTGCCAACATACTGCTCCATTGTTTCCTCACACTGCTCCTTTGTGCCATCACACTGCTCCACTGTGTCATCACACTGCTGTACTGTGTCATCACGGCGCTCAATTTTGAGATCATATTTCTCCACTGTGTCATCACACTGCTCCAGTGTGCCCTCAGACGGTTACCTTGGGTCATCACATTGTTCCATTTTGTCATCACACTACTCCACTGTGCAATCACACTGATTCATTGTGCCCTCACACTGCTCCATTGTGCCCTAACACCTTTCCATTTTCTCATCACACTGCTCCTTTGTGTCATCACACTTCTCTGTTTTGTCACCACGGGGCTCCATTGTGCGATCACACTGGTTCATTGTGTCATCACACTGCTCCACTGTGCCCACCCACTGATCAATTGTGCCCTCACCCTCTCAATTTTGTCATCACACTGCTCCATTGTGTCATCACACTGCTCCTTTGTACCCTCACTATGCTCCATTGTGCCATCACACTGCTCCAATTTGTCCTCACACTGGTCCTTTGTGCCCTTACACTACTCCATTATGCCCACACACTGCTAAATTGTGCGAAAACACTGCTCCATTGTGTCATCATGTTGCTCCATTGTGTCTTGATACTGCTCGATTGTGCCATAATCTTTCTCCATTTTGCCCTCACAGTGCTAAGTTTTGTCATAACATTGCTCTATTGTGGCATCACACAGCTTAATTGTGCCATCACTCTGCTCCATTGTTTCATCCCCTGCTCCTTTGTTCCCTCTAACTGCTCAATTGTGCACTCACAGTGCTCCATTGTGTCATTACCCTGCTTCTTGTGCCATCACAGTGCTCCATTCTCTCATCACACTGCTCCAAGTTGCAATACATTGCTCCAATTTGTCATCACACTGCTCCAATCTGTCATCACACTGCTCCATTTTGCGATCACACTTCTCCATTTTGTTATCACAATGCTCCATTGTGCCCTCACACTGCTGCACTTTGTTATAACGCTGCTCCATTGTCTTATCACACTGCTCCATTGTGCCTCACAATCCTCCATTGTGCCCTTACAGTGCTCCGTTGTGTCATATCACTGCTCCATTGTGTCATCACACTCCTCCATTGTGTCCTCATGCTTCTCCTTTTTGACCTCACCCTGTACCATTTTGACAGCACACTGCTCCATTCTGTCCTCACACTGGTCCTTTGTGTCCTCAAACTGCTCCACTGTCCTCTCACACTGCTCCATTTTGCCCTCCCATTCCTCCATTGTCATCACACTGCTCCATTGTTCCCTCACACTGCTCCATTGTGCCATCACATTGCTCCATTGTGTCAACACGCTGCTCACTTGTTTCGTAACATCGCTCCATTGTGCCCTAACACTGCTCCACTCTGTCATCTCACTGCTCCATTGTGTCCTCATGGTTCTCAATTTTGCCATCACACTTCTCCATTGTGTCATCACGCTGCTCCACTGTGTCTTCACACTGCTCCAATGTGCCATAACATTGCTCCGTTTATCCCTCACAGTGTTAAGTTGTGTCATAATATTTCTCTATTTTGACTTCACACAGCTTCTTTATGCCATCACTCTGCTCCATTGTTTCATCCCACTGTTCATTTGTTATCTCTCACTGCTCAATTGTGCACTCACAGTCCTCCATTCTGTCATCACACTGCTACTTCTTCCATCACAGTGCTCAATTCTGTCATCACGCNGCATCAATAAAAATTAATTTAAAAAAAAAAAAACATCTCTCCATTGTCATTGCACTGCTCCATTGTTCCCTCACACTGCTCCACTGTGCCATCACAATGCTTCATTATGTCAACAGGCTGCTCAATTTTGTCGTAACACCGCTCCATTGTGCCCTAACACTGCTCCACTGTGTCATCTCACTGCTCCATTGTGCGCTCACAGTTCTCAATTTTGCCATCACACTTCTCCATTGTGTCATCACGCTACTCCATTGTGTATTCACACTGCTGCATTGTACTATAACATTGCTACAATTAACACTCACAGTGCTAAGTTATGTCATAATATTGCTCTATTGTGGCATCAGACAGCTTCATTGTGCCATCACTCTGCTCCATTGTTTCATCCCACTGCTCATTTGTTATCTCTCTCTGCTCAGTTGTGCACTCACAGTCCTCCATTGTGTGATCACACAGCTACTTCTGCCATCACAGTGCTCCATTCTGTCATCACACTGCTCCAAGTTGCAACATATTCCTCCATTGTGTCATCACACTGCTCCATTTTGCCCTCACACTTCTTCATTGTGTCATCACAATGGCCCATTGTGCCATCACCCTGCTCCATTGTGTCATCACGCTGCTCCATTGTGTCACCTCACTGCTCCATTGTGCCCTCAAGGTGCTCAATTTTGGCATCATAGTTCTCCAGTGTGTCATCACGCTGCTCCTTTGTGTCAACTCCCTGCTCCATTGTGCCCTCACGCTGCTCCATTTTGCCAGCACACTTCTCCATTGTGTCACCTCACTGCTCCATTGTGTCCTCACACTGTTCCTTTCTGCCCTCGTAATGCTCCACTGTGTCCTCCCACTGCTTCATTGTGCCCCCACACTGCTCCATTGTGCCAACACAGCTCCTCCATTGTGTCATTAATACCCTCCATTGTGTCATCATACTGCTCCTTTGTTTCCTCACAGTGCTCAATTGTGCAATCTCACTGCTCCTTTGTGTCAACACACTGCTCCATTTTGCCATCACACTGCTCCATTGTGTCCTCACACTGGTCCTTGGTGCCCTTACACTACTCCATTGTACAATCACACTGCTCCATTGTGTGATCACTCTGCTCCATTGTGTCATCACGGTGCTTAATTTTGCCATCACATTTCTCCATTGTGTCATCACGCTGCTACGTTGTGACATCACACTCCTCCATTGTGCCCTCATGCTTCTCCATTTTTTTCCTCACCCTGCACCATTTAGACATCACACTGCTCCATTCTGTCCTCACACTTGTCCATTGTGTCCTCACACTTCTCCATTGTGCCCTCACATTTCTCCATTTTACCCTCACATTTCCCCATTGTCATCACACTCCTCCATTGTTCCCTCAACACTGCTCCATTGTGCCATCACACTGCTCCATCGTGTCAACACACTGCTCAATTGTGTCAAAACACGGCTCCATTGTGCCCTAACACTGCTCGACTGTGTCATCTCACTGCTCCATTGTGCCCTCACAGTTCTCAATTTGGCCATCACTCTTCTCCATTGTGTCACCATGCTGCTCCCTTGTGTCATCTCACTGCTCCATTGTGCCCTCGCAGTTCTCAATTTGGCCATCACTCTTCTCCATTGTGTCACCATGCTGCTCCCTTGTGTCTTCTCACTGCTCCATTTTGCCCTCACAGTTCTCAATTTGGCCACCACACTTCTCCATTGTGTTATCACAATGCTCCATTTTGCCATCACACTGCTCCTTTGTGCCATCACACTGCTCCATTGTGTCATCACACTCCTCCAATGTGCCCTCACGCTTCTCATTTTTGTTCTCACCCTGCACCATTTTGCATCACACTGCTCCAGTGTGTCATCACACAGCTCCTTTGTTCACTCACATTGTGCAATTTTGCACAGAGTGCTAAATTGTGTCATTACACTGCTCCATTGTGTCATCAAATGCCTTCATTTTGCCCTCACATTGCTCCATTGTGCCATCACACTGCTCCATTGAGCCATCACAATGCTCAATTTTGCCATCATGCTTCTCCATTGTGTCATCACTCTGCTACGTTATGTCATCGCATTGCTCCATTGTGCCCTCACCCTGCTCCATTTTGCCATTACAATTCTCCATTGTGTCATGACAATGCTCCATTATGCCAGCACACTGCTCCATTGTGTCATCAAGCTGCTTCATTGTGTAACCTCACTGCTCCATTGTGTGCTCAAGGTGCTCCATTTTGGCATCACACTTCTCCATTGTGTCATCACATTGCTCCATTGTGCCATCACACTGCTCTATTGAGCCATCACACTGCTCCATTGTGTTATCACACTCCACCATTTTGCCCTCACTCTTCTCCAATTTGAAGTCACCCTGCAAATTTTGCCATCACACTCCTCAATTGTGTCATCACACTGCTCCTTGTTCACTCACATTGTGCAATTGTGCACACTGAGTGTTCAATTGTGTCATTACACTGCTCCATTGTGTCATCAAACTCCTCCATTTTGCCCTCACACTGCTCCATTTTGCCATCACAATGCACCATTTTGTGATCACAGTGCTCCATTGTGCCATCACGCTGCTCCGTTGTGTCACGTCACTGCTCCATTGTGCCCTCACACTGCTCCATTTTGCCCTCACACTGCTCCACTGTGTCCTCAAACTACTCCATTGTGCCTTCACTCTGCTGCATTGTGCCAACACAGCTCCTCCATTGTGTCATCACACTGCCCCACTGTGTCATCACACTGGTCCGTTGTGCCCTCACACTGCTCCATTGTGACCACAAACTGCTCCAATGTGACCCCACACTACTCCATTGTGCCCTCACACTACTGCATTTTGTCATAACGCTGCTCCATTTTGTCATCACACTGCTCCATTGTGCCTCACACTCCTTCATTGTGCCCTTACAGTGCTCCATTGTGTCATCACACTGCACCATTGTGTCATCACACTCCTCCATTGTGCCCTCACACTTCTCCATTTTGTCCTCACCCTGTACCATTTTGAAAACACACTGCTCCATTCTGTCCTCACACTGGTCCATTTGTCCTAACACTGATCCACTGTATTCTCACACTGCTCCATTGTGCCCTCACATCTGTACATCATCATCGCACTGTGCCATTGTTCCCGCACACTGCTCTATTGTGCCATCACAATGCTTCATTGTGTCAAAAGGCTGCTCAATTGTGTCGTAACACCACTCCATTGTACCCTAACACTGCTCCACTGTGCCATCTCACTGATCCATTGTGCGCTCACAGTTCTCAATTTTGCCATCACACTTCTCCATTGTGTCATCACGCTGCTTCATTGTGTATTCACACTGCTCCATTGTACTATAACATTGCTACATTTAACCCTCACAGTGCTAAGTTATGTCATAATATTACTCTACTGTGGCATCGCACAGCTTCATTGTGCCATCACTCTGCTCCATTGTTTCATCCCACTGCTCATTTATTATCTCTCACTGCTCAATTGTGCGCTCACAGTCCTCCATTGTGTGATCACACAGCTACTTCTGCCATCACAGTGCTCCATTCTGTCATCACACTGCTCCAAGTTGCAATACATTCCTCCATTGTGTCATCACACTGCACCATTATGCCATCACACTTCTCCATTGTGTCATCACAATGGTCCATTGTGCCATCACCCTGCTCCATTGTGTCATCATGCTGCTCCGCTGTGTCACCTCACTACTCCATTGTGCCCTCAAGGTGCTCAATTTCGGCATCACAGTTCTCCAATGTGTCATCACGCTGCTCCATTGTTTCATCCCACTGCTCATTTGTTATTTCTCACTGCTCAATTGTGCACTCACAGTCCTCCATTGTGTCATCACACTGCTACTTCTTCCATCACAGTGCTCCATTCTTTCATCACACTGCTTCAAGTTGCAATACATTGCTCCATTGTTTCATCATACAGCTCCATTTTGCCTGCACACTTTTCCATTGTGGCATCACACTCCTCCATTGTGCCACCACACTGCTCCATTGTGTCATGACGCTGATCCATTGTGTCAACTCACTGCTCCATTGTGCCCTCACACTGCTCCATTGTGTTCTCGTGCTGCTCCACTGTGTCCTCACAATGCTCCATTGTGCCCTCACAGTGCTCCATTGTGCCAACACAGCTCCTCCCTTGTGTCATCACTCCAGTCCATTATGTCATCCTACTGCTCCTTTGTTCCTCACACTGCTCAATTGTGCAAACTCAGTGCTCATTTGTGTCAACACAATGCTCCCTTTTGCCATCACAGTGCTCCATTGTGTCCTCACACTGGTCCTTGGTGCTTTTACACTACTCCATTGTGCAATCACACTGCTCCATTGTGCGATCACTCTGCTCCATTGTGTCATCACACTTCTCTGTTTTGTCATCTCACTGCTCCATTGTGCCCTCACGCTGCTCCATTTTGCCATCACACTTCTCCATTGTTTCATCACAATGCTCAATTGTGTCATCACACAGTTCATTTGTTCACTCATATTGACCAATTGTGCACACATAGTGTTCAATTGTGTCATTACACTGCTAAATAGTGTCATCAAACTCCTCCATTTTGCCCCCACACTGCTCCATTGTGCCATCACACTGCTACATTGAGACACCACACTGCTCCATTTTGCCTTAACACTCCTCCATTGTGTCAACACACTGCTACAGTTTGCCATCACAGTGCTCCATTCTGTCATCACAATGGCCATTGTGCCATCACACTCCTCCATTGTGTCATCACACTGCCCCACTGTGTCCTCACACTGGTCAATTGTGCCCTCACACTGCTCCACTGTGCCCTCAGTATGCTCCTATGGGCAATAATACTGCTCAATTTTGCCATCACGCTGCTCCAAAGTTTCATCACTCTGCTCAATTTTGGCATCACTCTGTTCCATTGTGCCCTCATACTGCTCCATTGTGTCCTCTCACTGCTCCATTGTGCCTTCTCACTGCTCCATTTGCCCACATACTGCTCCATTGTTTCATCACACTGCTCCTTTGTGCCATCACACTGCTCCACTGTGTCATCACACTGCTGTAGTGTGTCATCACGCTGCTCAATTTTGATATCATATTTTTCTATTGTGTCATCACACTGCTCCAGTGTGCCCACACACGGTTACCTTGTGTCATCACCTTGTTCCATTTTGTCATCAAACTACTCCACTGTGCAATCACACTGATTCATTTTGCCTTCACACTGCTCCATTGTGCCCTAACACCTTTCCATTTTCTCATTACACTGCTCCTTTGTGTAATCACACTTCTCTGTTTTGTCAACACAGGGATCCATTGTGCGATCACACTGGTTCATTGTGTCATCACACTGATCCACTGTGCCTACCCACTGATCAATTGTGCCCTCACCCTGCTCAATTTTTTCATCACACTGCTCCATTGTGGCATCACACCGCTCCTTTGTACCCTCACTATGCTCCATTGTGCCATCATACTGCTCCAATTTGTCCTCACACTGGTCCTTTGTGCCCTTACACTACTCCATTATGCCCACACACTGTAAATTGTGCGAAGACACTGCTCCATTGTATCATCACGCTGCTCCATTGTGTCTTCACACTGCTCCATTGTGTCATAACCTTTCTCCATTTTGCCCTCACAGTGTTAAGTTTTGTCATAACATTGCTCTATTGTGGCATCACACAGCTTCATTGTGCCATCACTCTGCTCCATTGTTTCATCCCACTACTCCTTTGTTCCTTCTACCTGCTCAATTGTGCACTCACAGCGCTCCATTGTGTCATCACACTGCTTCTTTTGCCATCACAGTGCTCCATTCTCTCATCACACTGCTCCAAGTTGCAATACATTGCTCCATTTTGTCATCACACTACTCCACTCTGTCATCACACTGCTCCATTTTGCGATCACACTTTTCCATTTTGTTATCACAATGATCCATTGTGCCATCACACTGCTCCATTGAGCCATCACACTGCTCCATACTGCAATAACACTGCTCCATTTTGTCATCACACTGCTTCAGTATTCCATCACAGTGTTCCATTTTGTCATCACACTGGCCATTGTCCCATCACACTGCTCCATGTGTCATCACACTGCCCCACTGTGTCCTCACACTGGTCCATTGTGCCCTCACCCTTCTTCATTGTGACCACACACTGCTCCATTGTGACACCACACTGATCCATTGTGCCCTCACACTGCTGCATTTTCTCATAACGCTGCTCCATTGTCTCATCACAATGCTCCATTGTGCCTCACACACCTCCATTGTGCCCTTACAGTGCTCCGTTGTGTCATATCACTGCTCTATTGTGTCATCACATTCCTCCATTGTGTCATGCTTCTCCTTTTCATCCTCACCCTGTACCATTTTGACAGCACACTGCTCCATTCTGTCCTCACACTGGTCCATTGTGTCCTCAAACTGCTCCACTGTGCTCTCACATTGCTCCATTGTGCCCTCACATTCCTCCACTGTCATCACACTGCTCCATTTTTCCCTCACACTGCTCCATTGTGCCATCACACTGCTCCATTGTGTCAACACGCTGCTCACTTGTGTCATAACATCGCTCCATTTTGCCCTAACACTGCTCCACTGTGTCATCTCACTGCTCCACTGTGTCCTCATGGTTCTCAATTTTGCCATCACACTTCTCCATTGTGTCATCACGCTGCTCCACTGTGTCTTCACACTGCTCCACTGTGCCATAACATTGCTCGATTTAACCCTCACAGTGCTAAGTTGTGTCATAATATTTCTCTATTTTGGCTTCACACAGCTTCTTTATGCCCTCACTCTGCTCCATTGTTTCATCCCACTGCTCATTTGCTATCTCTCACTGCTCAATTGTGCACTCACAGTCCTCCATTCTGTCATCACACTGCTATTTCTTCCTTCACAGTGCTCCATTCTGTCATCACGCTGCTCCAAGTTGAAATATATTGCTCCATTGTGTCATCACACTGTTCCATTTTGTCATCACACTTCTCCATTGTGTCATCACAATGGTCCATCCTGCCATCACACTGCTCCATTGTGTCATCACGATGCTACATTTTGTCACCTCACTGCTCCATTGTGCCCTCAGGGTGCTCAGTTTTGGGATCACACTTCTCCAATGTGTCATCATGCTGCTCTGTTATGTCAACTCACTGCTGCATTGTGCCCTCACGCTGCTCCATTTTGCCCTCATACTGCTCCACTGTTTCCTCACACTGCTCCATTGTGCCCTCACCCTGCTCCATTGTGCCCCCACACTGCTCCATTGTGCCAACACAGCTCCTGCATTGTGTCATCAATCCACTCCATTGTGTCATTATACTGCTCCTTTGTTCCCTCACACTGCTCAGTTGTGCACTCTCAGTGCTCCTTTGTGTCAACACACTGCTCCATTTTGCCATCACACTGCTCCCTTGTGTCCTCACACTGGTCCTTGGTGCCCTTACACTACTCTATTGTCCAATCACACTGCTCCATTGTGTGATCACTCTGCTCCATTGTGTCATCAGGGTGCTCACTTTTGCCATCACATTTCTCCATTGTGTCATCATGCTGCTACCTTGTGCTATCACACTCCTCCATTGTGCCCTCATGCTTCTCCATTTATTCCTCACCCTGCACCATTTTGACATCTCACTGCTCCACTCTGTCCTCACACTGGTCCATTGTGTCCTCACATTTCTCCACTGTGCACTCACACTTCTCCATTCTGCACTCACATTTTCCCATTGTCATCACACTGCTCCATGTTTCCCTCACACTGCTCCATTGTGCCATCACACTGCTCCATCTTGTCAACACGCTGCTCAATTGTGTTGTAACACCACTGCATTGTGCCCTAACACTGTTCCACTGTGTCATCTCACTGCTCCATTGTGCCCTCACAGTTCTCAATTTTGCCATCACTCTTCTCCATTGTGCCCTCATGCTGCTCCATTTTGCCATCACACTTCTCCATTGTGTCATCACCATACTCCATTGTGCCATCACACTTCTCCATTGTGTCATCACAGTCCTCCAATGCGCCCTCACGCTTCTCATTTTTGTTCTCACCCTGCACCATTTTGCATCACACTGCTCCATTGTGTCATCACACAGCTCCTTTGTTCACATTGTGCAATTGTGCACACAGAGTGCTCAATTGTGTCATTACACTGCTCCATTGTGTCATCAAACTCCTCCATTTTGCCCACACACTGCTCCATTGTGCCATCACACTGTGCCATTGAGCCATCACACTGCTCCATTTTGCCATAACACTGCTCCATTGTGTCATCACACTGCTACAGTTTGCCATCACAGTACTCCATTCTGTCATCACACTGGCCATTGTGCCATCATGCTGCTCAATTGTGTCATCACACTGTCCCACTGTGTCCTCACACTGGTCAATTGTGCCCTCACACTTCTCCACTGTGCCGTCAGAATGCTCCTATGGGCAATAACACTGCTCAATTTTACCATCACGCTGCTCCAAAGTTTCATCACTCTTCTCCATTTTGCCCTCACTCTGCTCCATTTTGCCCTCATACTGCTCCATTGTGTCCTCACACTGCTCCATTGTGCCTTCACACTGCTCCATTGTGCCCACATACTGCTCCATTGTTTCCTCACACTGCTCCTTTGTGCCATCACACTGCTCCACTGTGTCATCACACTGCTCCATCTTGTCAACACGCTGCTCAATTGTGTTGTAACACATTTTGCCCTCACAGTGCTAAGTTTTGTCATAACATTGCTCTACTGTGGCATCACACAGCTTCATTGTGCCATCACTCTGCTCCATTCTTTCATCCCACTGCTCCTTTGTTCCCTCTAACTGCTCAATTGTGCACTCAGAGTGCTCCATTGTGTCATCACACTGCTTCTTGTGCTATCACAGTGCTCCCTTCTCTCATCACACTGCTCCAAGTTGCAATACATTGCTCCATTTTGTCATCACACTACTCCACTCTGTCATCACACTGCTCAATTTTGCGATCACACTTCTCCATTTTGTTATCACAATGCTCCATTGTGCCATCACACTGCTCCACTGAGCCATCACACTGCTCCATTGTGCCATAACTCTGCTCCATTTTGTCATCACACTGCTTCAGTGTTCCATCACATTGTTCCATTTTGTCATCACACTGGCCATTGTGCCATCACACTGATCCATTGTGTCATCACACTGCCCCACTCTGTCCTCCCACTGGATGGTTGTGCCCTCACTCTGTTCCATTGTGACCACACACTGCTCCATTGTGACCACACACTGCTCCATTGTGACCCTACACTGCTCCATTGTGCCCTCACACTGCTGCATTTTGTCATAACGCTGCTCGATTGTCTCATCACACTGCTCCTTTGTGCCTCACACTCCTCCATTGTGCCCTTACAGTGCTCCATTGTGTCATCACACTGCTCCATTGTGTCATCACACTCCCCCAATGTGCCCTCACGCTTCTCCCTTTTGTCCTCATCCTGTACCATTTTGACATCACACTGCTCCATTCTGTCCACACACTGGTCCATTGTGTCCTCACACTGCTCCACTGTGCTCTCACACTGCTCCATTGTGCCCTCACATTTCTCCATTGTCATCACACTGCTCCATTGTTCCCGCACACGGCTCCATTGTGTCAACACCCGGCTCACTTGTGTCGTAACATCATTCCATTGTGCCCTAACACTGCTCCACTGTGTCATCTCACTGATACATTGTGTCCTCATGGTTCTCAATTTTGCCATCACACTTCTCCATTGTGTCATCACGCTGCTCCAATTTGTCTTCACACTGCTCCATTGTGCCATAACATTGCTCCATTTAACTCTCACAGTGCTACGTTGTGTCAACACATTTCTCTATTGTGGCTTCACACAGCTTCTTTATGCCCTCACTCTGCTCCACTGTTTCATCCCACTGCTCATTTGTTATCTCTCACTGCTCATTTGTGCACTCACAGTCCTCCATTCTGTCATCACACTGCTACTTCTTCCATCACAGTGCTCAATTCTGTCATCACGCTGCTCCAAGTTGCAATACATTGCTCCATTGTGTCATCACACTGTTCCATTTTGTCATCACACTTCTCCATTCTGTCATCACAATGGTCCATTGTGTCATCACGCTGCTACGTTGTGTCATCACGCTGCTACGTTGTGTCACCTCACTGCTCCATTGTGCCCTCTAGGTGCTCAGTTTTGGGATCACACTTCTCCAATATGTCATCACTCTGCTCTGTTGTGTCAACTCACTGCGCTATTGTGCCCTGACGCTGCTCCATTTTGCCAGCACACTTCTCCATTGTGTCACCTCACTGTTCCATTGTGCCTGCACACTGCTCCATTGTGCCCTCGTACTGCTCCACTGTGTCCTCACACTGCTCCTTTGTGCCCTCACCCTGCTCCATTGTGCCAACACAGCTCCTCCATTGTATCATCAATCTGCTCCATTGTGTCATCATACTGCTCCTTTGTTCCCTCTCACTGCTCAATTGTGCAATCTCAGTGCTGCTTTGTGTCAACACACTGCTCCATTTTGCCATTACACTGCTCCATTGTGTCCTCACACTGGTCCTTGGTGTGCTTACACTACTCCATTGTGCAATCACACTGCTCCCTTTTGTGATCAGTCTGCTCCATTGTGTCATCACGGTGCTCAATTTTGCCATCACATTTCTCCATTGTGTCATCACACTGCTACGTTGTGCCATCACACTCCTCCATTGTGCGCTCATGCTTCTCCATTTTTTCCTCACCCTGCACCATTTTGACATCTCACTGCTCCCTTCTGTCCTCACACTGGTCTATTGTGTCCTCACACTTCTCCACTGTGCCCTCACACTTTTCCATTGTGCCCTCACATTTCCCCATTGTCATCACACTGCTCCATTGTTCCCTCACACTGCTCCATTGTGCCATCACACTGCTCCATCGTGGCAACACGCTGCTCAGTTGTGTCGTAATACCACTCCATTGTGCCCTAACACTGCTCCACTGTGTCATCTCACTGCTCCCTTGTGCCCTCACAGTTCTCAATTTTGCCATTACTCTTCTCCATTGTGGCACCACGCTGCTCAATTTTGCCATCACACTTCTCCATTGTGTCATCACCATGCTCCATTGTGCCATCACACTGCTCCATTGTGTCATCACAGTGCTCCATTGTGCCATCACACTGCTCCATTGTGTCATCACACTGCTCCATTGTG